>CAUJRU010000770.1:0-324892 GCA_963277665.1 Viscum album
AATTATCACATTAGAAAAGATCATATTAATTTTAGTATGTATAAATATTTACCCATTATTTTAAATCTAAGACACCTCTAATTTAACCTTGGTTATTTATTTTCATTATATATTTAAATATTTTGTAATGGTTTGTGAAGAAAATGAAAATTATCCTAAGCGCATCCCCCAGGAGGGTCAAATGAGGTTTGCAGTAAGGCCCACCATCAGGTACCTAGTTACACTGAGTTAGGATTGACACACCTTGTTAGATTTGTTACCCCTAGGTACATATGTGCCATAATAATTTCCACTTCTAGTATCTAGACAATGATTTATTTCTAGTAAGACACACATAATGTTAACTTTACAAAAATTATAGGGTGTTCTTCTATACATATCATCAAATTATACCTTAGGTATTTTTAATTTATTCTATGTTTTAAAAAATATAATTTCCAAGGTAGATATTAACCTTCCTTTGATACCACCTAAAGAGACTTAAACCCATAGTTCTTGGAGCCAGTGTCTATAATGAATACTGAAAGGAACTATTGTGGGTTATTTCAAATGATGTTTGGTTTCGGGTTACTTAGGTGCAACAGAGTGGCTGACCAAGGTCGTCTCTCAAAGGAGGAAGTAAATTAAAACAACTTCTTAAAGGTATTCTAAAAATAAAATAGAATAGAATTAAAACACTACTTGAAAGGAAGTGTGTGTGTGTGTGTGTGGGGGGGGGGGGTTATAATTTATAAAACTTGAAGAAGTTTTCTTGAAGAAGATTTCATTTTTTTTGTTTTTATTTTTCAAATGAAGTTCGATTAAAAAGACGCAACAATAAGATGTTTTTTAGACAATATTTAAAAGGTGTAATCGATCTAACTTAAAATATTCATTTACTTATTAATAATTAAAATTTAAATAAATATCCACTTAATTATTATCCTCTAATTTGTGAACCCTCTAACCCTATGAGAGTTAACTTAACCACAAAGATGAAATTACTTAAACACTAGGCTAGCTTCGGAACACGCAATCACATCACCCTACTTTGATTGTTGTTTTAAGGATATCTTATGGTCAGTGGTTAATTAGAGCACATATAAATTCTAGAAATGAGGATTAATTGTTTTTAGATATTATATTTGAACTCTACAAATTTATCCTATGTGGTCTTGTATTACCGATTAAGATCGCACTCTCACAATTTACAAAAAATATCGACCTCACGTTTTTGCTTGTAAATTGTTCAATTTCTTTTTTAGTATCATAAAATTTAAAAACTCAATTAATGGATAAAATTAAGTGAATTACAGTAGCTCAATGATTCAAAATAATTAAATTAAGAGGGTAGAAGATAGATCGATCACTAAAAAATTTTTCTTCCATGGGCGGTGTGGTCATCGTGGAGACGTTTTGCATGACAAAGGATTGAAAGGGTAGAACCCAATCTCATCTCCACTCTTGATTCCAACCCAATTAGGAAGATTAAGAGAAGAAGAAAAGGGAAGAACGCAGAAGATTAATTGAAGAAAAATTCAAGATACAAACATGAAAGAAAAGAATTACAAAGAGGAGGTGGGAGAGGAGAGCCTTTTTAGAAGAGAGGTTTTCACAAAGCCTTAATTATTCCAAGAGTTGTGAGGGGATCCCAAGAGACACCCTTTCAGACACAACTTAAAAAATTCTCTACCTTCCCTCCCAAAGAGTGAAAAAATCCTTTAAAAAGAGTTGGGGATGGCTATGGTTACAAAACTTTATTAAATGTGAAAGGGAAATTCGACCAAATATTTTAATCCCACTTGCACCACATAGTTGACATCCTAAATGCGTGAATTAGCTCGAATTATAGAAGGATGATTTGTGAATAATAATTTCCCCAAGCTTCCCTCAAAATTTGGTCCAATCCAAGCCTGGATGAAGATTATACAACCCAAATGGTGAAGTGATTCCCAATCTAGATAGATCAGGAAATCTTTGTCTTCATGGACAATTTACTTCACTCAAATGCACGATCCATATCACATGTCCTGAATATAATTTCTATTCCATTAAGTCAGGAACATAGTTACAAAATTTTAAGTCAAACATAATTTACATAAAAAAATATATGTCCAAAATACTACAGTGCATTTTAAAAGGGTAAAACTGGAATTTTCATCAAATTTGCAAATGAATGATCTAATCCCAAATATTTCATAATTGATTATATTTAGAATAATGTGAGGAAATTATATCATTTATTATCAATTAAATATCTAATAAAATTGTGTTTTATCAACTGCCCCACACTTACCCTTTTGCACTCCTAGGAAAAACCTCATATCACGTATTTCGAAAAACTATGACAAGTAAACATCAATATCAAATCAAAATGAATTTTAAATTTAAAATAATGGTAAATATATACACCATATATAAGAAATTGGTGGTGAATATAGCATTTTTCTCATGAAAGAAAAAAAGTGAGATAGAAATCCCTTAATACTTGTGTAAATTTTGAATTATTATTTTCAATATAGAATAAAATTAATTGAAACATTTAATATAATTAAATTATTGAAATTATTGATTTAGAATTTTATAGGGTAGTATATAAACTACACAAAAGAAATTATTTTTTAATATAGCATAAGTCTCACAGAAATACAAGTGAGACTAAAAATCAACTTACCTTGAGTCTGACTTTCATAATACATGTTAAAACCTCTTATATAATAAATATATGTGTATTATAAATCTAAAAAAGAACTATATTCATATATAAAATACTATATATGATATTATTATGACATTATATTACACATTTATTGAAAATTTCATGTGAATGTTGGGTTTCGGGTAACAACAGATTGTTTTTTAATATATATCATGACTTGTCATTTTTGGTCCTCTTAATTTGATCATGATTTCAGAATTTTCAAAATTTAAAGAATGATATAAATAGAAGATATATTCAATATATATGTATTTATAATAATCAATTAAATATAAAAATATGAAATGAAATACACTTTTCATGGAGATAAAAGGTTGTATGTATGCATGAACCCTATTTCAATTATATCCCCTTATCAAAAGAATGGAAAGTAAATTAAATATAAATATATAAATATATGTATATTTTATAAATACCTTATAATTTTTATGTCATATATATCACATAAAACTGTTAAACCCATCCTTAATACATTACATGTAAAGTGTGCATGAATTACATCGCTTTGGGAGGTAGTAACTCACCGTACACATGAAGGACGTTATCAAAGTATCTCAAAATGGATAGTGTGAATTTATTTGTCATATAGTAACTAAAGAGGCATAAAGGAATCATAAATATCATAAATATAAAATTTAAAATATAAATACATTATTATTCCAAACCATCAAAGGTGGTAATGAAAGAACAAACGACATCGGTTCACGAGGTGGTAGACCGTCGTAAACACAAATACTGATGTGTATCACATTATATGGGTGTGTGTAAAGTTTTAGGTATTTTAATTAACAAAAAATGATCTCATTATATTTAATATAATTAATTTATTATATAATTACGATATAAAAAAATTCAGGGATCTAACGAAGAAGTAGAATAAAAACAATCATTGATGAACATTTCATCTCCTTCAGGTTTCTTCTTTTTGTTTGCACAAAAGGACTTATTTGGATGGATTCATCCTAATGTGATACATATAAGATGAGTTAAGGGATATTTTTAGTTTATATTGGTAGGATATGGATGTGATAAATGTCTTGACATGTGTAAATTAGTGATAGGGTGATTTCTCTTTTATAGTGGATGAGGAGTGGAATACTTATAAATACCAAAATTCAAAAACTATTCAGAGGTATAACATACATATTTTCCTCTAAAAATGATATAACTTATATCCATGATGGTATATTGTTTAAATATTTCCATTCAATGGGTTTTGAACAAGATTTTAGGTCTTGTGTCCCCTTATGTTTAATGTTCCGTTCCATAGTAAACTTTTTTCTCTTAATCACCATTATTAATTTCCAATATTATCTAAAATAATTATCCAATTTTTTTTGGCCTTATATGGAATCCATGTTTCAAAATTCCTATCATATAATTGTTATAAATTAGGTTAAAATTAATCTCATTGAGGGGATGAGAATTCGCATTTTTAAAGAAAAACGTTTTATAGTTAGAAATGTTTTTGTATCAATAATTAATTTTAAATTGATATTAATGACCTAAATTGTATTAATATATATAAAGTTTATTTAATTATACATTAAAACCCAATAAAAATATAAATTTTCTATTTTAATAAATTATGAAAAATGGTATCTTTCAATTAAAATTCAATATTTTTTTATAATTCATCAAAAAATGAATCATCATTGAAAAATACCAAAAATTCACCATAAGAAAATTTTGAACTTAATATATCAAAAATTAAATTTATTCTTTTTAATAAAATATATAAACATTTAATATTTTAGTTTTAAAATATTTTTTCCATTTAAAGGGGGAAACTCGCCTTTTAGAAAAATACATCATTTTTTTCAAAAATTTTAGTTATTATAATATATTATATAGAAAATACATAAGTTAAATATTAAATAGTTTATTGAATATATAATATATATTTCACTAAAAATTTTCACCAAAATTTATCAGTTTAATTGATTGAGAGAAAATGTGTTTGTGCATAAAAAACGATTTTTCAAAAAAATATTTCTGTATTTGAAAATTGATCTTACATTAATTTATAACCCATTAGTTACCAAAGAATTCATTTGTTAAACATGAATAAAATATATTTTCATAATATAGTTAACCTCTTTCATACCCTCCATTATAATGGATATGTGATAACTATAATAATAATTTTATAATATATCATGTATTGTTTAAACTCAGTGTTGCATGTAAAGAAAGGTATGCTCAATATTTCATGTAATAAAATCTAAATAAGGTATTTAATATAATAAAATAGAAACTATGTGTTGCATATACCTCAATCTATATTCATCATTGCGTGTATAGTAATAATAAATGGGTGTTGCATATAAATAAAGGTTAATTTGGTGTAGAGTGTAATGAAAATTGTAAATGAATTATAATTTATTCAAAAAATAATAATTTATAAAAACTTGGGGCGTTATATGGAGCATAGTGATACCAGGGTTCATTGACAATGTATGGTGGTTGGGTATTGGAGATCAAGAGTTGGGATCTCTAAACTATTTCCTATTCTAGTTTTTCTTAGGTTGGTACATCTTTTCAGGGTGGGCATGTATTATGCACTTTTAATTTCATTTCACACTATTAAACTCTTTGTGTATTTCCTAGAGGTTAATACAAGTCTATTTTTTACCCTAGATGATACAATGTTTTTTTATTCTTATGAACTTCTTCATGGAGATGATTCAGTGTTTCCGTATAGGTACGTTGGGAAAATCCCCCCCTCATTTTAGTTATTCCTTCTTAGCCCTTGTCACCATCCCATAGCCTATGGATGTTGGCTTGGGGTTATGGAGGCCATGTCTTCTACCATCCAGGAGGGACCTAGTGGGTTAGGTTGTTATAATGAGACTATTGGTTTAGGCCATTATTTCTTAGTTCAATATTCAATTAACCCTCATTAGTATCCTTAATATAAACTAACCCTAATAGTAACTTTATTATGAAAATATTACCAACATTCTCAATAACCAATGGTCATATCAACTAGTAGTCATATTGATCGACAATCATATAATTTTAAATTAAATTTCATAACCCAACAGTCCCATTTTCTATATCATCCTATATATAAAACCCGACATAAAAAATTACTACTTAATTACCAAATGTTTGCAAGAAATCCTTTTATAATGTATATTATTTTCCTAACTTTTCTTCTCTATTTAACATTTTCCAAGGTAGGTGCAATCTTCCTAATAGTGATTTATCCTATGAAGTTTATCGATCCATGGTAGCTATTATTTTGTTTTTATCACTAAAATTTTATTAGATATAGTTATCATTATTATTACATGACTTATAATATTATTTTTTAATAATATTTACTTTTACATAGATTTTGAAATGATTGAATACATTCATTATGAAAAAAGTTAATTTTATTTATCAAATAACGAATTTTTTGGACATTAAATATCCCCCAGAATAAATTTCAACCCCATAATATTTGTCCTAATTCAAAAATATCAGGCTAATTTTCCTTTACTACTTTAGCTCCAAGAATTACATCTTTAATTTTTACCACATTGAATAGGGAAAATAATTATTGAAAAATATTATCCTATACTCAGGTCATTCAATTACATTAATCTAACCTGATTGATCAATATTCTTAATTTTTGTCCACCGTAGATCATCTTATCCTTATTAGTATCATACAACCAAGGTTATATTCTCTAGCTATGAAAAATGGAGTACAAGTAATAGCTTTTATATTGAGGAAATGCATTTTTAAAATTAATGGATCAGTAAATCTATTAAAAGAATTCGGTTTTTGGTGCATGAAGGACTCAACTACATGATATTCCATTCATGGTGAATATTTACACACAACATGATGAAGGTTATTATTAATAAACCAATATAGTTAATTCAGTATCCTAATGAAGCATTCCATTCCAAATCCAATCATGTTAGGAAGGTAATCAATTTATTTTCTATTCCACTAATCATTTAAATAGTTCCTCCTATTTCCCGCCATTATTATAAAGGAAGAAAAAATTAGTGTGAAACATATAACATTTAGGAATCCTATAAATTTAAAGAGCGTTTATGTACGAAATATTTTTTTGCAATGATTTTCTTTATGGATTTATTTCATTAATATCTTCTAATAAGAATATTATTTTCTATATATCATTCATAATTGTTCATAAAAATAAAGTTATTGACCAATATATATCCCATGGAGTATCAAAATAGGTGTGCATCAAGGACTATTTCTTTTTTCTACTGGTAATAATCATGTTAATAACAAATCCACCATTTCCAGAGTTATTACCCCAAGGTAGAATAATGTTAGAGTTATATCCACTTGTTTTATCTAGATGGGTATTTCATTTTCTATAAAAAAACATATTTATACTTCACCAAATTATTAATATATTTTTATATATTTATACATATCCTTAGGGTTCAAACTAAAAATTTTTAATTCCAATTTACCATAAATATGTAAACTATCCATTGATACCAACTTTTGTGTTTCATATCTATAATACATTGAACTCTTATTACATGGTACAACATTTAACAACACAAAGGGTATTTTGAGGTTTAGTTTCTTGGAAATTATGAATATAATAAATGGAAAACATAATATTTCTCCTAATACACACTAACAGAGTATTAATATATTCATCTTAGGTTACTATTAAAACATCTCATATCTTGAGGACATGCATGAAAATAATATGGTGCACATACATCCTAGTAAGGAATAAAGGAGAAATTTCAAATGTGATCATGAGGAATGAAAATTGGGCATGATAACAAGTACATGAAACATACTATAATAGAATGATCTTGAAAAATTACCTAGAAATGTGTCTATAATAGAAAAATGAGACATTCATAGTCATATAACCATGTTTTATCACCAATGATTCATAACATTGAATATCCATGATTGTTAACAATGTTATTATAAAACATGCCATATCTATAGATTAATTTTTACCCAATGAATTATTAAACTATCAAAGAAAAACCTTCATATATTTTAATTCATTTTTTCCACATAGATCAAAATAAAACATTTTATTTGTTACATGTGTTATATAATGAATTGGTTTTATATAAAAGCCATTTAATTCATAAATGACTAGAGACATGAGCATTACATCATTTTTATCCATTAAAAATGGAATGTTGATTTTAAACATGTAAATAACCAATCAATAAATTATGTTTCTATCTTGGTGAATAACCCTGGAAAATGAATCGTTTGTGTATTAACAATATAAAATATTTTATGTAGTGGAGAGAAATTCATGAAATATTTTGGTATTATTACTCGTAAACAATTTGGATTAAATAAAGGGAAAAATAAAAAAGAAATAATGAATCTTATTTTTTAAATACAACATTTTGTGTTATGGGGTGAGAAAAATTTCATGAGAAGAATATAATTCAACACTAAGATTTCATACCACAAAAGAAGTGGATTATTAAAAAAGAAGAAGACGTGAATTCCTTTACCTTGAGAAGTAACATTCCAATGTAATGAGAAGGAATACTTAGGACCAAGTAGACAACCTATAGGGAATATAGGGATGGGAAATGAGAATAATTTCATGTTTATGGGATTTGGAGTGGCGATTAATGGTGGGATGGTTCAGTATTTATATCAAAAGAGGAATAATTGTTTTTACTTTCAAAATATAGTTCTTGAAATAATAGGTTTTATAAAATAAAAAACCATTGACTTACTCTCGATTTTTCTTATAGTTTTACAAATATATGTCGTGTTTTATAATATTTTAAAAAATTATCATGTAAATATATTTATTAATATTACTTTAGCCATAGAGAATTAAATTTTCCACAAAATGTTGTTTTTTACATCATAATTTTCATTTTAGACATTGGAATTTCATTTATTATTTTGCAAAATGATTTAAATCCAGTAAAAAATTATATTTATAAAATAATCTATTTTTGCCCAAGTATTTACTTTTATAAACTATTATATCATCATTATATATTTATGATGTCATAAAAATTCTAAATATATATATATATATATTTACAATTAGTAGAAAAATGAATTATTTTAAAAAACAACAAAAAAAAAAAACAACTCAAACCTTATTTTGAGGTGCTGATTTAAAATATAATTTTTATTTAATAGAAATAAAATTCCATATATGATAATTTTAGCTTTAAATAAAAAATACTAATTTCTTAAAAATCAAATTTCTTTACATCATTTTCATATTTCAGACCAATATAAAAATTTCCCATGTCATTGTAACAATAAATTATTAGTTATATTTAAATAAATTGTGATTTATAATACTATCTCATCAATATAAATATTATTTAAAATAATTGAATATATTAAAAATTGAATATATTTACAGAAAATAAAAATATTTTTTAATTATTCCCAAAACTTTTTTTTAATTTCATATTATATTAATGTGTGTTTTATTAAATAAAATGATAATAAATATGGGGATTAGGAAAAAAATTTCATTTTCCTAATGGAAATTAAATATTTACGTTTCTATTTTATAGATACATATCCCCTTGTTATAACAACATATTCACTATTGGTAGTGTTTGTGATGATGGTATTTTAATTGTGTGTCTCAGCTAATATTGACCTATGGGTGATCTTCAATTACTTGGACTTGTTTATAGTTGATTCTACGTGTGCCTTAGTTGTTGAAGCTATTCTTGAGGTTATTCATGGGTGAACCAAATTAATGATACCTCCATCTAATGTTATGATAAATGGGACTCAAAATACATGATCTTATGAGTTGATTCCATCATTTCATCCTTTTTCATTCAATTAAATCATATCATTACCCTTAATATAAACTAATCAAAAAAGACACTATAATTAATCTATTAATAACTGTAAAAATTACCAATTTTTATATATACACATAGTATTGTTGACCAATGATCATGTAATAGTAATTTAATAGTCATTCGCAAATTTTCAAATATTCGATTACATACTATATATATATAGCACCAAACATTAACATTTACTACATAATTCCTAATGGTTTTTTACAATTTCATTAATAATATATATTATATAATGAATGTTTCCTATTCCTTTAATAGTTTCCATGGAAGGAGTAATAATCCTAGAAATATCTGATTTTATGGATTACACACATCCTATCCATCATTCATTGGGTTTTATATACAGACACTATTCTTAACAAAATTAATCAATATTATTACTTTTCATGTAATATTTTTTTTAAATAGTTTTTATGTATAATTATATTTTTAAATATAATAAAATATCTACTATGAATAATTATTTATTTTATTAATAAAATAATTAATTTTTGGTTGTTATAGTATAGGCCTCTAATATCTAATCATGTTTCATGTTTAAACCATGACTAAACTATGAGTTTCTACCCCCACCCATGAATATGATTATTTCGATTCATGTGATGGGTTAAGTATAAGACAAATTATTTCAATAGAAACTTTATACCATATAGGTTCTCTGAAAGAGTACAATTATAGTCTCTCAATTCTGAATTAAAATTCAAAAATAATAACTCATGCCTTCACCATCCAGTATAAGTTTCATTAATTAGAGATCATGGATTATTCTCTGAACATAATATGTTAATTCCATTCTATATATATCCATGAAATGAATATTATTTCTAATTTAACTATTATAACTCCATTCCTTACATGAATTAATTAGGGGTGGTGATTTATCAGAGAGTATCAATGCATTTTCAATTTCATTTAATTCCAGCACAACCCACATCTAAAAGGAAATAAATCATTGTGTGGCTATCAACTACAAAAGAAAAATCAATGACTATAGTGAAATTCTTATCATGGAGGTATATCCATGACATCACTATATCTATCCTCTAGAGAAATTAAATCCTCCACCCACGGAAAGGGTGAATCTCAACCAAAAAACTCAATCTTTTTCACTCTCTCAAACGAGTTTGACATACACACTATTAAATGAAAACAAAACCATAGCTCAATAACTCTTTCTCCACAACCTCCAATCTAAAATATTGATCCTAAACAATCGCAGAACAAGAAATGTCTAGGGAAGACCTCATAAGATTGATAGAACATTTTAAATCCTTATATATGTTCACACAACCTTATATAGTGTCTCAATATGTTTAGATAAATTTATATATAGAATATTTGTTAAACCCAAGTATTATTGAGTATTAAAATCACGAGTTCAAGAAATTAATATTCCACTAATGGATCATTGTGTCATGTATGGGGATCAATGTAATAAATATCATATGGTAAAATTCATGAAGAATATATATCATCTGAGTTGTCTTTTCCTGTCACTATCAGAAATGAATTCCTCTTCGTAATAAGAAACACACTAAGAACAAAGTCAATATGGTCTGCCATTGATTATAGGGAAAGACTATTTCAAATATGAATCTATAAAATAAAAATTAATTGGTCTCTGATTAAAAAAAAGATACCCAACTATTTTAATGGTCTCATAAAAAAACTATCACTATATAACATTTTTCAATTAGTGGATAGTACCCTATTGTTGATAGGTTAAACATATATTGTTTAGAGTATATCTAGATGACCTGACATGGAAAGGATAATAATGGTCATAACTAGAGATTATATAACTCTTTTAACAACATTAATACAACCCAAAATAATTTTTTAGCGATCTGATTCCACTACCATGATTTCATATTCCTTTAGAAAATATACATCAGTCTTGAAAACTATGCCAGTCTTATGGGTGTGGTAAATAAATATAATTCCCCATTATAATTGTTTCACTAAATTCCTCCACATATACTCACTAGACTACTAACTCTAATCTCTGTTTCTAGGAAAAAACCTACACCAATGCCACTCTATAGTTACCTATCTCACCAAGACTACTTCTAGGAATTGGTAATTTGATAGTACCACCCATAGGCCATATTAAATAAGCCAAGGTAAAGTTAATATTACCAAGTAGACACATCCACCTAAAGAGATTCCTTATCCCAATGTAGCTATAAACAATGGATATCACTATCAATAAAATAATAATGTAGATAAGGTAAATAAAAAACTATAATATAAAATATTTAATAGAATAACACTAGATCCATAATGATCAACCAGTATAAACTTATAATGAAAAGGGGGAAGAAACTCACCCAGTATCCAAATGGAAAGAGTATCACAAGTAAAAAATTTTATGATTTGGTCACAGTATGATGGATTATAACATGAATGTATTCAAATAAAATTACCTCCTTAAATGCATAATCTCTGCCAATTCCAAGTCTACCATGGTCACCAAGTGTGTTAAATTTAAATAATCCAAATCATCTCTATTTCCACAATGATTACCTATAATACTTTTTCAATATATATAGACACAACTCCAGTGGATATTTTTTTCCATGGAGGGAAGTGTGTAGACATACACAATAGGAAAACAAAAAAATGGAAAAGAGAAAAAATTAATCACGTTAGCTAAAGACGCTCTAATAAGAGTCTAATAGAGATGCAGAAAAGATAATATAATGTCATATAAAAAACAAATAAAAACCTTAAGAACCAATAGAATACTTAGTTATCTCATATCCAACCTATAAATAACTATATTACATGAGAATAAAAGGATGATAGGAGTACCCAAAACTATAAAAATAATTTTTTTGATACAGTAGATGTTCATCACATGTTTATAAAAAAATGGGGTAATCAAGGAGTCACAAGACTCAAATAATATCATCTAGTGAACATATAAAAATTCTATGTCATCACTAGAAATAATAAAGGATGACCCCCTCAAATATGATGCATTCACACCATTCAAGTGTGTAATTCTCCCTATTTTTTCAATAATTGAAACCACACCACCATATCAGAAATTCTTGTGGGAGCTCATTCCTTGACAAGGGAAAAATTTTGGTTAGGGAATCACTAATCCCTAATCTATAACCACCCAGGATATTATAAAAAACATATGTTATCCTAGAAATAAAACTAGGTGAACCACATATCACTATTGGGAATGTATCAATTATGGTATATAAAAACCCCTAGTAGAAGTCTCACAACCTGAGTGGCATATAACAGTTATATGAAATGATCCTTCATTATTGAAATATTATTCTAAAATTGAGTAGTACACATAAATAACACTATTTATGGGGCTAGTACACATTTTAGTGAGGAATAGAATCTATCTACAATAGTAAAACAATATACCCATAACATTCTATATGGTATAAAAAAGACAATGTGTAATACTTGACACTGTGAATGCTTTGAATGGTGAAAATAATCCATGTTGTTACTCCCATAATAATGAAATAAAAATTATATATTTATTAAAAAATATCATTAGAGGAAAAAATAGACTACAATATTTAGATATACATGAAATAATAATCTTAATAAATAATTTTCATTCCCATATAAGACACTAATTGAAGAAAAGGCGAAAAATATGCCACAAAGTTAGTCTGGACAGTGTGGTGGACACACATTATTCCACATGGAATGAAATATGTTGTGATGAGAAGTACCAAATGGTCATAACAAACTAAATCATATCATAGATCTACACTACCCTCCCATAGTAGGTCGTTTGAAATGAACCGAGTCCCCATCACCCACCAGACATAATGAGCACTATTCCATGTGTTCTATGGCCATGTGATGAGAAGTCTCATATTGAAAACCTTCATTTCCAAAACTAAAATAGATCTAGAAAAAATTATCCTTACCATCCTCATGGAATTCAGGGTTCCATTCGGTCATAAGGGGTTTTATTATTTGGGAGAAACTTTTTTCCCCCGTTCTCTTCATATACTGTGATGTGGTAGCCCATGTGACCACCATCTCAAACCACTCTCACTATTTAATGATGTTTCTATAGCCTTCAACATTAAATCTGGGTACCACATCATTTATCTTGTTCTAAATTTGTACCCTTCTCTATCATTCCTATGCAACCTAGCTTTCTCGAAACTACTATCATCTAATCATCACACTCAAAACCTCACATCACAACTACCTACAATGTGATGCATTGTAAAATATTTTGTGGACTCATGTGCTTAAATTAAACCTATAAAACTCCATTGGACATACCCATATATTTTCTTCTTCCAATACACAACTAGGAGATGCTACATTCTTTGATCCATCCCAAAGATGCACATGACTGAACTATGGGGAATGAAATTTGGTGTCCACCCCTAATCGATCTTCCAATAACCTCATTCCAAAATATAAATCAAAGTACAATGGATAAAAATAAATATATAAAAGATTATACTTTAAGAATAAAAATCAATAAAAAACATTAAATAACAATATTAAAATTAAATAAAAACATGAATAGAGAAAAAAATGAAAATAATAAGCCATGCCACTCATTTGGATTGATTGTTTCTAAAGAACATTCTCATGGTTACTTATTTCTATACAGTATCCTATTACTTCTTTTTCTACGAAGACATGGGTTTCTTAATAAATCCTAATGGAATGGGGTTAAGGATGAATTTGAAATGTGGGATTAGTGTTAATTAGTTATATAATTAATTAGATTTAATTACTGTTGTTAATTCATTATTCCACAGGTGACATCCAACCTCTAGGGATCCAGATGAGAAAAAATATTACACCTCTCATAAGGTAACACCAATCTTTCTAGTGAAAACACAATGATAAAAATATTATCTAAGAATGTGTTTTTTTGAAAAGGCATTATTCCAATGAATGTACATGAATGAAATATAAATAATATTTTTTATTAAAATATTATTCTTTAGTCTATACAATGATCAGAATATCACTTCGATCTTCAATAGGGTAAACACTATACCAAGCACTAAATAGATCAATGATAAAAAAATTTACATGGTCATCTTATAGATAGAATTTCCCTTTTTACCTCAATGAGGTCTCATTATATTGAAACTAAAAATTGATGTTTGCCTGTTTTAGGAAAAAATAGTGGTTCTATACTAGCACAACATGTTGTTGTATATTCTATTATTTCATCACTTCCTTGATAATGTATCTTTTATAATTTTCACCAAACACTCCCAGGACATACAAAAACATTTTATCAACCATTTTTAATAAATTGGTTTGATATAGTGGTTGAAAAAAATAAAAAAATTGAGATTATATATCCATGTAAAACATTTCTTTCATGAATCAATTATTTAAATTCACAGGGACTTATAACATCTCATTACTTATTTAGGTTTTATCATCATTATTTTTTATATAATATATCATCAGTGAATAGTGTAATTTTATATCATAAATATACTATTTGGATCTTCTTCATACCATAGTTTATAAAAATTTGACATGTATCAATTGTCATGATTTAATAGTTTCCCATTGAATATTTTCCAGTACTAAAATATCGAAATGGAATGTTCATAACTAAAATATAAGAAAATGTGAGTGAACTTGTGGTTGATTTTTTTGAAGGATTAATATCTGAATGTTTTCCCAAACAATAACATAGTTTCTCAATCAATATTACAATATATCATAAAATTATTCTTCCAAAATCACATTTATATGTAAAAAATCACATTTATTTCATAATTAATATAAAAATAATGAAAAATAATTCATTTTAAACATATTAGACATGATAATTTTATTTTCATTACCATTTTATTTTCAACCCTGGAATACATTCCACCACTTTGGGGGAGAATATGTTATTGAAATTGGTTTTCAATACTCATCCCCACATGAACATTAAAAATAAAACGAATAATATGAAATTAGAGGGTAATCATTCCTTAACTATGAGTGATGTGAGGTTGAACGATCATTATCAATATCATTATATAAAATAATATTTTAGAAATTGATTTTTAGTATATATCAATATTTTTTTCTTAGAAAAATATCCATATTCAAGATCCCTTTATATATACTTTTTATGATAATGTTTTACTTGATCTCAATAAGATTAAATCAGGAATTTAGAACCAAATCCCATGAATAATGGAGTCAATTTTGATCATCACATCCTACTAATAATGTTAACATCCCCTTAAAATTTTCAATTCTATAATAAATATTGTTAATAAATTCTAAATCATGTTTTGACATCACATTTATCAATCTTCCATGAAAACATTTCGACCTGATGCAGAATTATGAAAATAAATTCTTACAAAAAAATCCTCATGAGAAATTAAATGAAAATATAGTTTCTATATTCTATAATAAATGAATTAAAATTTATTATTCAGTATGGATCATATTATAATGTTATTTAATGAGATTATGTTAGAATACATTTTTTTAATTTTGATATCTTTAAAATAAAAATAAATCATCAATACATTCTTTACAAAAAGATTTCAACTAGGGTATATAATTTATATGTTTTATTAAAATTATTTCTATAGACTTATTTACCTACATAATTATTTGAATATTTTTTACATTTTAATTAGAGTAAAACATCATTTAATTATATAATTCTAAACCTCAATAAATTTAATAACCACCCTTCCCCATGAAGTATTCAAAATTTAGAAATTCTCTTTAGAAATTTGGTAACGCATGAAATATTTCAAATTTAAAGGAATTAAAATATAAAATAATTCATGTATATATGTATAAAATTATTTTTAAACAATTTCATAATTACATAAAAAATTTCATTATTGAAAAATATGAAGAGTTATTTTCTCTGAATTTCTATAATGTAAAAGTTCATGTACACTCTTCCCTTTCTAAATTATAGGAAAAAACATTATAAAATATATCATCAAATATTATTCCATTGGGCATTAATTAGCCCATATAAATAAATATAAACTATTATATATATTCCATCATCTCATAATAGAACACCCTTTGGGTTTTCAATGTATACTTATTATCCTAACTCTTTATTAAAAAAATATATATCTAATATCCATTGAAAATGAAATGTATTTTCATTGGGAAGTGTTAAAATGTAATATTATAATTTGCTTCCACATAAAAATTTGAAAAGGTATCACCAAAATAAAATCCTTCTATATAATTTATAAATGTACATGGTAACCATTACCTCTTGATTTTCTATTCTCTTATTGTCACTCATTTCATTTTTGAACAACCAAAATATCTAAAAGAAATTATCGATCTCAGAAATTAATTCCCATGTATCAATTTTCAAAATATGATTCAACTCATGATTCAGGCCCTTAATAAACTCTTAATACATTAAAATTTCTTTTATATTAATTTTTTTATCATGAAATATAAAAGAGGATTCATATGGTATTCTAATTTAAATTATACCTATTTTAAAATGAATAATGTTCTAAATATTAATAAGATTAATCAAACATATATAAGATAAATTGGAATGTTTTTATCACATGGTGTGGTTTAATAGTCTCCATTATCATGATAATTATATAAAACTCTAGAATATTGATAACTTTTAATATACAATCAACCCAAATCAATAAAATAATTTTCAACTTCAAGAATAATCATTCTCTAACCATGGTGAAAAAAAGAGTGTTATAAAAACATTAAATCATTAATATTAACTATATTTCATAATTCATTTTTTAATAAATATAGTCACGTCCAATTTTTTGATATATAAAAAATATTTTACAAACTAAAGATTAGTCAAATATGATCAAGTTAATAATCATCACCCAGTTAATACATGGGATTCCAATGGATTTGAGATTATTATTTATTAGGGATATCTTACAATACATCTCATATTTGTATAGTAAAATTGGGTTGATATAATAACCAATTTTGAACACAAAATTTAATTATAATCACAAATCTCCAAAATAATTGTCTTATTTTATGTTCGAACACATATTTAGTTCTGTTTTATAATTTTATTTTTTATTTTAAAAATATTTTATTATTATGTGTCTAATGTATGGTAATCATGTTGAATACCATACCTATACATGAATGTTTTATATTATTTAGTTGTATATATATATTTTTTAATTAATTCATCTATATATCTTTATTAAATAAGAATATTATATGTTTTTAGTTATTCTATAAAATTTTATCACCTTCAGAGACTCACAATTATATTTTATTAACATGGGACAAGTATTCTTTGTGAATTTTTAAATAAATTAAACATGTAAGTTCGGTACATTAATTTATTTTTTCTTCATGATTCCATAAATATAATTTATAATTCCATTTAATGGTTTTGATATCTGAATCATTACATTTTTGAGTGAAGATCTAATATCCATCCACCTTTTGATAAGAAGAAATACCAAATTTACCCCAAATGTTAGTATATATATGTTAGAAATAGTACATTTTGGGTTAAATTATTCATATTTTTTTACTAAAATATATTATAAATAGAGGACACATGTTATTATAATCATTTAAACTCAATTAAAATGAGTATTTAACTTATCCTATGAAAATTAATAAACATATATTTTTTCATATAGTACTTACACAACCATATTTTAAACTCGTCAGAAATAATTCATTCTTCTAATTATGAATTCAATGGTTTCTTATAATTTTTTTGAAATTATATGTGAATTGTGCTTTAACTTTTCAAGAAAACATTTTTTATTTCATCTACTTTTTGCTATAATATTTTTAGAAAACAAATTTTACTTTGGGGGATATATCATTTCTAAAGGTAATGAACTTAATGTGAAATTTTCCACTCTATTCAATAACGTAATAACTTATACCTTAGGAAGATTAAGAACTACTAAGAAATATCTAATTTCATTCCATTAAAGATTCTTTCATGGTGGATTATATAAAAAAATAAATCGAATTCAATTTCCTTTTCCAATGAAAACATTATTTGTATTTAAAAATACTTAATTTAAATTTTAAATATAGAAATAAACTTCTTATCACATGAATCCATTTGGTCAAACGATCCACTTAGATATTCAAAAAACTACAATTGATTCTAATAATTTATATTAATGATTTAATCATTCTTTGAAACATGTCTTGTTATGTTATATTTTACCCCATCAAATACAGTAATCAAAATATTCTTAAAAAATAAAAATAAAAAGACCTTAAACAGAAAAATAATTTCTCTATTCCCAAAACCAATATTAAACACAAACAAAATCTAACCCTGTCCAGGAATCCACATACTATTTAGTGAGTGATACAATCTTATTTTCTATAAATTTATCTTTTTTTATATTATTTTTTTGAAATAATTTATATGGGTTATACTAATTTTATGATTTATTTATGTATTAATTTTCATTTAATTTTATATTTACTATTTTAGATGACTAAGAAAATAATTTTATATTACTAAAACTAGAAAATTTCAATGATCCTCCATTCATGCCACAAACATAAAGTCCTTTATTTCTAGATTATTATTATTTTTAATTAAAATAATAAAAAATTACTATTATTGACCAATATAATGAGTTTTTTTATAATTAGTTCCCTAATAATACTAATTTATTCATTATAATTTTTCATTACCCTTAAAATTTATTTTTTAACTATAAACTTATTTTTAAAGTCAATATTGTATTTATTCATATTATTTTCAATCTCTAATAATATCTATTATAAAATTTTATTTTTTTTCATTTTTTTATCTTTATCATTTACTCATTACTATATTCTATTCTTTTTGGAAATAGTCACCTAAGAAATTGTTTTTTATTAATATTTATTCATTTAAAACTAATATATAATTCCATATTAATTGAATCTTATGGAACTATTTTCAGGATTATATTATCCTTTTCAATCTTTGAGTTATTTTATTTTCAATATTTTAATTTAAATTTCTACATAGTCTCTAAATATATCATTAATTATAATTCATTACTGTTGGAATCAACATTAATATAATACCTTTTCAAATTTTATTAATAATTAATAGTTATTTCAAATCACACTATTTTCACATCTAAAAAAATTATATTTTTAAAATATATTTTATAAAAAAAAGTATCCACCATTAAGGAATATATTTATTTCCTATTAGAATGAATCTTTTATATGCCAAAACAAATGTTTTTTTTAATTTTAATATTTTTTGTGAATAAAAATCATCAGAAAATTTATCCCAATTTATATTTTTATGTTTAGAGAAAAAAAGACCAAATAATCCATAATTTAAAATTTTTAATAAAAATAATCAATGATATGTCCAGTTTCTTTTCAAGAATAGATTAAGGTGAATGAGAAAAATATTTTCATACTTCATCTCAATGATATTATTAAAATTGAAATCGTATCCATGTTTAATGATTTATTTTCATATTTGAACATGATTTATGGCATTAAATGTAGTTTCTATTTGGTCCTTACATTATTTTTTAAATGTCATTTATTTTTTTGTTACATATTAAGTTAATATTTTTGGAAATACATCCAATGGTAATGTATTAAAATCATTATCTTCTGGTTTCAAAACCATTACATCAAATCTATCTGGTTCAACTTAAATTATCTTCTTAACCACTATATAATATTCTATAGTTTCAATAACACCACTAAAGGAGGCCACTAAATCCATGAATATAGTTATTTTTTCCATCAATAATGTCACTATGAATAATATGAATATCATCAAATTTTACAAGAAAATTTTTTAACAAATTTTCCATAAATTTTCTATTCCATAATAAATATTCGTTAGATTCTCCCATATTATGTTCATTGTCTTGGTACCCGTAACATAAAGGATATGATTATTATAATGTATGTAAAATTTATTATACCTTAGATGACCAAAAATATCAATGATATTTAAATAAAAAACTATAAAATTAACAATATACACAACATGAGTATATCTATCAACCACAGTATCAGTTATGTCTATACAAAAAACAACCTATATCCCAACAACATATATTTCCTATATATAAATTATAATAATAAATTAAAATTTTCTCCAATGTGTTGATATGATCTATCTAAGATAAAAAATAAATAACTATACCCTTATTTAAAACTCTATAATATCATCCTTAATTTTTATGAAGGGTACCAAAACTATTCTCAAATTATAATTGATAATGTCTAAAAATATTGATCATGGAGGGGTGAGGAAAGTGAATTATAGGATTTGTTCCCTAAATTTATTTATAAACATTAATTTATCCTCCATTTTATTTATTAAATTATCAATATTTTTATCTCAGCATCAATTAAATGCAAGTGATAATATCAAAGAAATCAACCTATTGATAACATAAAAGGACCATCACTAAAATAATGGTTATTTATAATGCATGATTTAGATACAATCATTTTTTTATGATTCAATAGTTTCATACAATAAATAAAACAATAAGATAATTTCTACAAAAAAATACAGAAATAAAGCCTTCTAACTAATTATATATTTATATAATTATAAAATGAAAAATAAAAAGTTAGAAAATATCATGAATCTTCTTAGTTACAATTTAATATTTAAATATGATTTTATTATCTAAAACCTATATTCACCTCTATAATAAATAAAATTCAAAAAATAGTGAACATATACTAAACTTGATATCATAACTTCTTACTCCCTATTCAACTCATATTCTATAATGTTAAAACAAAAATTTAGACAAGAAATAACTTCAAAAAATTCATATCATCACTATTATATCCATGTAAACCATATTGACCATTAATATAGGGGTTATACACTCATTCATATGTGATCTTATAGTTGGGGTAATTTCATATTAGTAATAGGGCCTATAATACCAAATCCAATCTGGGTTAAAAAGATGATAACCTCATATTAATGAGATTTAATTCAAATTTATAGTTTTTAGTGGAAGTAAAATTATATATATCATAGTTGGGTGGTTATGGTTTTATCAAATAGCGAGTGAGTGACCTAATGGGGGTTGCAAAATTTTCATTTTTGAGGGGTGCTTCACATTGACATGGAGTGAATGTGATATCTTCTACAGGTCATAGGGGGATAATTGTTGACAATCATATGGGAATATACAATCATACCATAGTCATATAGAAGAGTTGTTATACCAGAAAAAAATACTATAGATCTAATGAAACATTTTGACCTTAAAAATCACAAAATCCGTTCATGTAGTAAAATAAATATAAAATATTATATATATTTTTTAATAAAATGGCCATATTTTCTAGGGTCTGTAGAAACTTTTCCCTGGAAATACATAAGGGAATAATCAATAAATATACACTACCAATGATATTGTCTCTTTGAAATATCTTCATTTATTTATTTATCTTTTTATTACATGTGTGAATATCTAGCTTTTTTACAAACTTACACTTGATGTTGTTTCACTAATAGTACACAATAAATTTATGAAAACAATAATGAATTTTATTTTACCAACATCCAAAGAAAGTATATCATATATAAAATATATTTATCATTAACCTATTTTGTTTCTATTTAGTTATTTATGTTACATCATAGCTTTATTTAGAACTATTTTTCAAATTTTAAATAACTTGACATGAGAAGTTTTGTTGTAATATTTTCTCCCCTAATAAAGTATACACGTGGTCTATTTATTTCCAAATGTTCACTAGTACTTCTTCCCTCACCAAAATTTCATGCACCATAATCATTTACTTCAATTAGTGATTATATTTAAATCCATTCATAATATACATATTTATCATATAACTTAAAATTTTAATACATAATATTACAAATCAAAAAATTGATAGGGTTAATGGCATGGAAAATTATATTTATAAAAAACTATTACAAATTAGATCATAAAAATTAATAAGTCCCATTATCATAGTCCTTATATAATTAATCATATTAATACTAAAACAAACATTCATCTAGGTACATACATTAATGAAATTATGAGATAAAAATTTCAAAAAAAGAAATATAAATAATAAAATGGACACATTAATGAAAAATAGAAAAAAACAAAAATAATTTTATTCATAACATAATAAGAATAAAAGACTAATAATTGTTATATAAAATCTATATTAATGATTGAAAAAAATTAGAACCAGGTTGGTATTGGAATATAATAAGTATACATCATGGAAAAATACCATGAAAACATAACATAGTTGGGGTATTCTCTCTACCCAGTGATCAAACATAATATCCCATGAGATTAAAGATTTAATCAACACATCAGAGGAATATATAATTATAGACAAACCTATCACCTCATAATATTTTGAAAATCATATCTTTTACATTGACTATCTAGAAATAATGAACATACACAAATCAGTACTCATAACATGGAAAATCCACAATGAAATGAAAAGAGGGTGCATAATAATTTCAAACATCATCGAAATAATCAATCCAGAAGTAACTAAGGTATTTTAAAATAATTTTTCATTAAGATAAACATAATGGTCTAAAAATTCCTTACACACACACAAACACACACACACCCACACCCACACCCACACACACACACACACATATATATATATATATATACTAGTACCCAACTCATTCATTTTCATGGAATAATAAATCCATTACAATTTCAAATACAAAAACATATTATTTAAAGTCTGTAAAACCTTTAGACACTTGCAATATCAAAAGACAAAGAAATTTAAGAACAAATTAAAGATGATACTGAAAATAAATCTTAACTATAAATAAAGAACTGAACAAAGGAATTATATTTTGAAATGTCTATTCAATTAATCTTTTTATTTTTTTATTCAAGTTCATTGAACTTCTTTTTTAGAACATCTAAAGTTGAAATGTCTGTACAACATATATAGGTGTTAGTATGACATATTTCTTGACCGAATTCACGTTCTAAATGTCTCTAAAAAATATTATATGTACAACATGAGATGAGATTCATAGAATAAAATGAGATATAATTTAATTTACAAAAGATGAATATGAATTTTATTAAAACATTTTGTATCTATGAGTAAATAAAATAACCAATCCATTGGGAGGCATGAGGATGAAAATAGGGAAAATAATTTTCTAAATGAAATTTACTCTACTACATCTCTTGGAGATATTGCTGCAAAGTTCCAACGGGGTAAAAACTACATCTCCATTACTAAAAAATGACTAACCAATCCATTTTTAGTATTGTATGAATTAAAATTATTATATATATATTGACCTATAATATGATCTGAAAATGGATTAGTGAGTCTACTTAATAGAAAAAATTAATGTTAATTTTTGGTAATGCGTATTTAAAGTACTGAAAATGTTTGAAATAAAAAAATGAATGTTCATTTTCTTTTTCAGAAATAAATATTTAAAGTACCAAACTACTATCTAAACAAAGTATTTCGGTGAACTGAATATGAACATGAATTATATATACACCATCATAATTAACTAACCAATCCATTTTTAGAATAATAACCCAGCTAATTGAATGTAATAAAAATGAAGAAGGAATTTTTCACATATTTTTGTGTATCGTCTATTGTTTGGACCCAATTTTTGTTGATCACATACAATTTGTATTTAGATTTATTGGTCACTGACATTGTGTATCCTATTTTTATTTTCCATTTCATTTAGGAGGAGTCTATATATATATTTCTTAGTAACACAATGTGTAAACTATGTAGTTTTGAATCACTACAAGAAAATATAGGATGTTGAGATAGGAAAACAATCATGAAACTATGATCGTTTGACTGTACTTTTCCCTCACCTGGTTTTTTTCAAAGATGAATGTCTTTACTTAAAATATATTTTCCAATTGAAAACATCTCTATGTATAAATTTTCCTAGACAAATCATTTAATATAGTTCGTACAATGATAGTTCATAACTATAACATTTCAAAATCACATCATGTGTAATGAAATTACTGAATGATGAAGAAATAATAATCACATAATTATATATATATATTTAAATAATATTTTTCTGATTTTTTATACATGAATTAATAATAGTGTCATGTTTAAACATATCCATGTGTTAGTGTTTGTAGACGGTAATCTTATTACTAGATTAATAGATTGTAAGTTTAATAATTTAATTGAAATCATAAAGAATTTACATGATATAAGCTCTATATAAAATGTGATGGTATGCCTATAAGTTTTGTAGTTATGAATATAGAATAATATGTTTTCTATATAGAATTAAAAAAATACAATAAATTACCAATTTCTTATATTTGGGTATGAAGATGACATTGTAGCAGTACTTGAAACAATTTGATAAGAGTTTTCATCAAAAGAAAAAACCTATAAGATAATGAGGTTTTTAAGTAAGGTCCCAGAATTAACTATACGTGTTATGTGAAATGGGTTATAAGGGTTTATATTTAGTTCCTTCTTTGATTTCTCAAAATCACTGAGTGCATAAATGATGAAATTATGTACATAAAATAATTTTAGAATATAAATTTTATGAATATAATATATTAAATATATTAAACAATGTAGAAATTATAAGAATATAAATTTAGGTAACATAATAAATAATAATAATAATACTAGTGTAAATGATACAAATGATGTGTATATAGAATAAACCAATTGGAAAATAACATGAAAAAATAGATAAGAATAATATCACTGTATTTTTTATATATTCATTTTAACAGTATTGAAATGGGAATACATGATTTTAGGGACATTAATTTGTCCTAAAATTTTACAATAAAAATCCCCAATATTTTAGACCAATAATATAATATAAATTATGAGTGGTCTGTTACCATTGAGTCTTATTCAATAATATTGATTAGGATACTAAAATATTGAAGAAAAATATTCCATTAAAATTTTTAAGATAAATCAATCAAAAAAATAAATGACAAGGTGATATATATTTTAATTTAATATAAGTTACTAGCTGTTGTATGATATTTTATTTATGATTTTCTATATACATGGATTTAACATATAAGTACTAAATTTAATGAAGAAAATGTTGCATACAGAGTATAAAGGGAAAATATAAAAATGATATAGACCTGAAAAATAATGAAAAACAATGTTCTAAGTGGAATGAATGATGAAAATATTATGAGGATGACACCAGTGGTCATAATGATTGAATATTACTTCACTATTATGGTGAAAACATATCTAAATAGTCATTTTCATGATTAAATATGAAAATTACTTATTAATGGTAATGTATAAGACATCCAATTAGAAGCATCAAAACATCCATTCTGAGGGATTCATCAATCTAGATGTTATTGTGATCTCACATGATGAAGAAAGAGTTATTGATCACAAAAAATCTTGTTTATGGGAATATGGGAGTCCATAATACTACATTCCTCATATTAAAATTCCTTTGAGCTCCGTGAATGAAGGTACCTTGTATTAGAATATATATTTATTCATTCAAACTGTAGATTTATTCCATTGTTTTTCCAACCACCTCTATAAGACATTATTAAATAAGTTACACAATATATTTTAAGGATACATCTGAAAACATATCTCATGAAAATTAAAATGTAAATAGGATTTACTATTTATACAATAGTTATAAATTGAATAAAAATTAAAAAATAAATCAGATACATCTAATAAAAATCATGAGTGTGAAATAGAATTAGGATTCATTTTAGTATAAATATTTTACAAATTTGAATTATATTTTTTGATCGTATAAAAATTTCACATATAAACACGATTCTAGAATCACCAAATATGAATTTTCAAAGAATATAATAGCTTCTAAAAAATTAAAAAACAACCCTTTGTAAGTAATTATATAAATAATTTTAAAGAAGACACCAATAATATTGTTTTGAATAACATGCATCTAATTATATTAAAAATGGGAACATAAGGTAGAATGAAATGTTGGTAATATTAGAAGAGGTGAAAATTATAGTTAAAATAATAATTTTGGGAATTAAAATGATGATTTTGTGGTTCCTAATATTCCAAGAACCCAAATACTAGTATTGGAATCCAAGAAGCCAACAAAACTAAGAGAAGTAACATACTCAACATGGAATGTCCATATTTTGAATATTTAATTTGTATAAATAGAATATATAATATAAATATACTATATATGTTATATGAATAAATGTAATACACATATATCGAATATATTAAAGATGAAATATCCATATATTGAAAATTCAATAAGAATAAACATAATATAATTATAATGAATTGAGTATGTGATAAAATTAAAATAGAGAATTATAGGGAAAGAAATATGAAAAAAGGGATTGTAACTGTAGCCAAAGGATTTTCTATTATTCATTCAAACCTTTCTACATTGGATTTGATAGAGGATCCCCATTGAATGGTCTACAGTTATTATAATGTGTAATTACATGTATGAAAGATATAAAATCAGAACATACACATGACATGAAATTTAACTAAATAATGATTATAAATACACCATTTTAAATAAAAATTATTATTTCTATTTGTTCGACCTAATTGATCTTGAGCTTTTCAAAGAATCTAGTCATTGTAGCCTAATTTCATAGAAGAGGAAGACTTCCAAGGGTGAATGATATAAAAAACCATCATAAAAACATGCAATGAAACACTATCATAAAAACATTTATTCAAAAAACATTAAAACAAATTATTTTGATACTTAAATGACATATGGAAAAAAGTAAAAAACATTAAAAAGGAAAATAAGAAAAGATAGAGAAGATGAAACAATAGAACACCGAAATATGAAATATGGGCAAATATCGTAGTTGGAACTGAATAATCATGTACCCAATTAATCGAGGATGAAGAATACAGTCACCAAAAAGTATAATAGAATAAACTATGACCCGGAGGATGCCTCGTATTAAGGAATAATATTTTGTGGTTCATTTCATATGATTCTCTGCAACCTTGTATAAATTTTCTCTCTATAATCAATCACATATAACATATTGTATTGCTTGTGGGAGGAGAATAAATCATGAGTAGAATCCATATGGTAAATTATTTATTTTTTCATATTACCCCTTTCACACTACTCATGGTCTTCATTATTTGTAATGTAAAATTAATGAACAATTTTTTTATTAAACAATAGTGTTACAAAAAAATACTACAATAAAATAAAATCATCAAACATATAGTTTCCCACTATCATCTGTAATTAAAGATCCTATGTTCAACTTTTCATAAAGTTTTGGATTGTTGTATTTAAAAAAATAAAATGTAAAAAATAGCTAATTATAATTAAATAATGGAAAATAAATTACAATATTAATATATAATTAATGAGGCACAATTTTCTAATGATGGTTAAATCTTGGTCCTTAATTTCTAAATAAGATCCATAAGATTCCATGTATATATAACATTCAAAAATAGGTTTGTAAAAGTGAGAAGATGTAGAATGAAGAATAGATTATTTGTAGAGATATTTGACAGAAATCCTCTTAAATTTGAAAATATCTGAGTTTAATAATAAAAAATATTGATATAAATTGATAAATTTTAAAAAGTGTGACATGGTATTTTTAATTAATGAATTTTATAATATAAATTGAATTTATTTCCATGGTATATCTTAAATAAAATCTAGAAGTTTGAAAAAATATTAGATGAAAAAAAATAATTTGGTTTTTAAAAAAATCCATATTTTTAATAGGGGATAATAGTGAGTGTATTATTAGTCATACCACTAGGTTGATTTATATATGAGGAGGTAGATAATGTGTTATTCATATATCTATGTGGGATAAAAAAATTCCTTATGACCAAAATATACAATTCCATAGAGTTTTACCTCATAAAGGATTAAAATATTTAGATTACTGTCATGTATTTCAAGATACAAGAATAAAAACTAAATAAAAATATTTATTTAAAAAAATTCTCAAATATTTTACTAAATTTCAATAAAAAAAATATTTTTTGAAATTAAACCTACACCTAATTTAATTATTGAAATAAAGAAATACTTAAAATTTTGAGTTCGATATTAAGAAGAATTCATTTAATAGGTATAATAAATAACTAAAATAGAATAATAGAATAGTAAAAACAATTAAATAATCCATTTTAGAGGATATGAATTGAAAATTTAAAACATTAGAAAATAAAAATCAATTTATATAATTTATATTTTATTCAATAAACAAAATAACGTGATAATAAAATATTGAGAATTAACTTTCAAGAAAAAAATGTATAAGAAAGTATTGAAACTAAAAACTGTAAAATTATAAAATTTTATAAAAGTACCAAATTGATATTTTTCATATAATGAAATTCTATAAACTGTCAAATAAATAATTAAATTGATAAATTATAAGGGAAAAATTTAAAAAAAATAAGATTTGATGTATATGAACTTTCCAAGTATTTTATTTCAATAACGATCTATTTCTAAGTCAGAAATAAAAATTAGAAGTACATACCTACAAAAGATAATACTTATACTGAATAATATACATGATATAAGGAAGTAAATAAAGTGAAGAACAACTAAAATTTGTTACTACAGTATATTTTTTTGAGAGAAAATTACGGAATCCAAATATTGATTTTAATTTTTAAGATTTTTTTGGGTGATATGTGTAAGATGGAATATGGGTTCAATAGTTCTCAAAATACATCATGTGAATTTATGGATTGAACATAAATTTAAAAATTTTGGATCAGAAGAAATAACTCTAAGAAATGATTCGATGTATAAACTTGTCGAAAATGTGATAAAGGTTGATTGAAATGTTTTTATTCAAAAAAATACATCATATTGTTGGAAGTCCATAAATATTTAGACCAAAAAATACCTTTCATTTAAAGAACAAATATAGTATTTCTATAAATCACAAATACCATGATGTTATTGAAAACCATTAGGCTACAAAAGTCCCAAAATAAATGTAGTTCATTGGTATATAGAGTGATAAAAATAATAATCAAACTATAATTAAAATGAACTTGGTTTGATATTGGATTTTCTAATGAAAATGTAATATGTTTGTTCATGGATTATGCAATATGTAATATACATAAAAACCTAGAGTTTATATTAATTAAAATATATGAATAAATTTAAGTACAAGGATATGTAATGCACCTATCTTGTATTAAATACTTATATTCTTGGTTCACAAAACCCCAGTCATGAAAAATTAACATACCCAAGGGTATCCACATGAATTGATGATTGAAAAGAAAAATTTTAATATATAAAAAATGAAATATCAGATAATTAATAGTAACAATACTAAAAGTCATCCCTATAATATGGGAAAATTTAAATAGAGAATAAAGAAATAAATAACATGGAAAATTTATGGAAAATACGAAAAATAAACATAACAAGAAAAATGATAAATAAAAAAAATAATTTTGAAAATATAAATTACATTAATAAAATAATTGTAGAGTAAGGAAAAAAATTAAAAAAACAATGACAGCCAAACTGATATATAAAATAAGAATAACTCACCATATGTATTCCATGACCCCACTCCACGAGGGGTCAAAAAAAAGATAAATTGACAATTGTTTTTTGAAAAAAAATAAAAAAATCAAGGATTAATAATTGAATAAAATTAATCATCATTTAAAAATGGATATAGACGATGGCATATTAAAAAGAGATACTTATTCATATAGAATGTGTAATTCATGCTTTATTGGTAATATATTGTACACTATAATAAACTGTAATTTAATCAACACTACATTAAGTAGAATACAAGAAAATGTATACAAATAACACTTCCCCCATTTAAGGAAAAATAAAAATTATAAAAAAATAAAAAACACCCTCCCTATAATATGTGATTATTTAAAGAGACACACATAAAAAACATAGTAAAATTCATGGAAATGTACACAATGTTCATATAGGGGAACAATGATATATAAAACTTTATTCAAAATATAAACCAAAATTAGAATCTAAATTAGAAAAATAGAGAAATGTTGTTACTATTTATATGATCGAACTGAAACAAAATCTGAATTGGAAATAAGTGGGGGGATAAAATTAAATTGGATGAGGTTTCATTTAATGGAAACTATAATTTAGATGCATGATAGAATATCTGATAATGATAGGGGGATAATAAAAATTGGTGGTGTCTAGTTGCAGTTCGAAAATTGAGGGAGAGTAAAAAATATGGTGAATAGAATATGTAATTTCTAATGATTTTGATACATGTGATATGAAATAACAAAAATAGGATGTAGATGTGACATCAAAGTACCATTGGATCTCTTATTATTTTTTCTGTCAGTTAATTATGGGTGTATGGAATAGAAAAGTATATGAGACATTGGGCGAGGATATTGACATATACCTTGGGGTGGATATGGGAAAGTGGAGGGTACATTAAGTAGGATGGGAGGGGGATGGAGAGGAGGTAGAGGTAGTGAGGTGTAGTAATTGGAGTAAGAGAAGGAAACTATTGAAAGGAAGTGGCATATATGATGAGGAGGAGGTGATGATAGTTAGTCGGAGGTGGAGAAGTAAGGAAGTAAAGGAATCTGTGATATGTGTAAAGATTGATCATTGGAGGGTTTGGAGGAGGTGGATCTGGAAGATAATGGTTTGGAAAAGGTGGAGAATTAGAGATGGATAAAGAGGTGGAGAACAAGGAGAATGATGATAGAAAGATGGAGGAGTCTAATATAGATGAGACATATGTGATATCATAGATGGATTCAGTGGAGAAGGTGGAGTCCATCATGACAAATCATTTTTCAGAGAGGAGATGAGGAATCTTAATTTTTAAGGAACCATGAAGTGTAGGGAGGATGGAACATCACCCAAATAATTATAGAGATTACATGTGGATGGAAATGTCTCACCCTTTATTATATATAATAGATATATATTCAATTATAAACATATATTGTATAGAGAGTATTAATGATGGAATGAAACTCCAATATATAATTAAGATGAAATTAATTGTGTAATTGATAAGTGTTCATGATAGAAATTTCAAATTGATTGAATATGGAAGTAAATCATATATTAAATTGAATAATTAAATCTAATTGGAAATAAAAAATAAAAAATATTATAAATTGTATTTTCAATAAAGAATAAATACTAAATTATTGAAATAATATGAGGTTGATAAAAAGTAACAAAGAGAGGAATAATAAAGTGACCATAAATTTTTCTAATAATCAAAAATAGATTTTAAAATGAAATAATATCCCAAATAATATTGGTAAAATAATAGTTTTCATAAATAGGGTGGAAAATAAGTTATAAATGATTAAATGGCGTGAATAATGAATTTAGTCACATGATATGGACAATTTTGTAGAGAAACACTTTATTTGATGTCCCATTTCCATTTACTATATTATACCTCCAATATAATGAAATATTTTTTATAAAAATATTATTCTTGAAATATATTATATTTATATAAATTATATTTTGTTAACTTTTTCCAATATAATTTATTTATTATATTTTCATTAATGATAAATATTTTGAAGGCTAATTATTTCGAACCATTATTCTATTTCTTCTATTTTATAATATTCATTGTAGTTTATTTTTAATTGAGTTTCATCATCTCCATAAATATAAAAAAATATCCATAAAACGATTCATACATCAATACATATATATACAGTAAATTTTACAATAAGTAGTTGTAAATGTTGTGACAAATGATGAAATTGTTTTTTCCTCAAATGTGGTGAATCCCAATATGTAAGGATGTGTTGAAGGAAAAAAGATAACATATAATAATTATTTACATGTTATTATAATTTAATAATCATAATAAAATTCAAATTAATATGATTTTTTTATTTAATATTTTAATGAGTAATGATTATAAAATAGTATATAGAAAGGATATAAATAAAAATATTGGATAATGATATACAATGACAAAATTCCATTAAATTGAATATCTTATCTTGGTTCCTAACATTTGGGAAAAATATTTTGATAAAATAATTTCCCAATGATTAAAGGATGGTTTATGAGAGCAAATATATGATGATTTTATTTAATATGATAGTATTTATATTTTAGATTGAATATGAGAGTGACATGGGGTAATTATATTAAGAGGGGATGGGTATTTTGTGAAAAACGAGAAATATAAAATCATCATTCTCTAAAAAAATTAATAAATAACTTTTTAAAAAATATTATTCTTATTCATAACGATGGACGAAAATAGTTTTGATTACATTTGATAAGCTATTTGTGTTAGATAATATTATCACTACATAATTAACAGACTATATTTTACCCATTTGTTAATTTATATTTGTATGATAAGTAAAAAATTCCCATACACTATCATTAATGTACCAACTGAAAATATTAAAAACAATTTATAGAAAATAATTTAAATATCTAATGATTTTTTTAAAACAAATACTTTTTAATAACCACATTTCTATTGTCTAAAACATATCTTAGCATTATGTAAAAATTATTATTGTCCTATAAATTTATTTTTTATATTTGATTAATAAATTAAATAATTTAAAATAATTTATTAAAATAATAAATCAACCTTTTATTTTTTTATTTTTTTTATATATTACTTTTCATATTATACTGCTCACATGAAAATTCAACTATTTATAAAAAAATAAAAAATTGATATTTTCTAATTTTAATATTTTAGTCCAATTTTTTTATTTTGTTTAATAAAAAAAATTATAAATAATTTTAATTTTAATATAAATTTAATTTTATAATAAATAAAATAAGATATATTAGCAAAGTAATTATTATTGTATATGTTAGAAGAATTAAAAATATTAAATAAAATAATAGTATTTTTAGTAGTTTTGTTTTTATATATTCTTATTTTTATTTTATATTTTTATTTATATAGTTACTTATAATTCTATCTTTATAATTTTCATTTCCATGGTACCATTACTTCCACCATATTGAATATAACTACCTTATCTCTTTCATGTTTTCTGTAGACTTTAGAAAACCAAAATATACCCCTTAAGTTCTAATTACACAATCCACTTAGTTTTCACTCAGTATTTATTATAAAACTTTTAAAAGAGGATAAAAATATTTTTAAATTTTTTATTTTTTATAATAGTGGTTCTCATCACTGTCTTATTTGTGGGATACTTGACCTATGGTATTTATAACATCTAATAATGTCATTTTACAATGATTTTATTCCATTAAAAATGTTTTATTTTGTTAATGTATATATCCTTCTCTTTTAATATTATATAATGAAAAAAGAGAATTTTTTTTTATTTTATAGTGTGGTTGTGATGCTTTATCTATATCATAACCTATAAAAAGGTTCACCACCTCATACTGAGTATGAATTCATCTATTTATAACTCACATTAATTTATGAAAAAATATTAAAAAAAATTATTTCCATACATGATTTTATCTCAAAAAAATTTATCCAATGAATTTTTGTTCACAAACTTTATTAAGAATAAATTGGAATAATTTTATTATTCATATCATTTTTCTTTCATGTTATATTTTTTTTCTTATAATTTCTCCATAGTACCATAAAAAGATGAGTTGTCTTGTTTTACAAAACAATATCTCTTCTATAAAAGATCTTCATTACTTTCTCCATATAAGAGAGTTGATTATTTATATTTAAAACAATAATATTATGTAAATATAACTAATCATGTATATACATCCATTATAGAGACCTTCATAATACATTTTGTACTTGGTATATGTTTCGTTGAAATATCGTTCGATTCGAAATATATATATTGTAAAAAATAATCTTAAAGTGAAAAATGTATCTATTTCATCGCATTAATATAATTGAAAACCTAATAACTATCATATACATATATATTCATCCAGATTACATAACCAAAATTTAAAAATTACAACATCAATGATGATTATCAAGATAACCATTATTCTAAATTGTGTATTATTTGGTGCATTATTAAATGATGTGGACCTTGTTTTTCATTTTTTGTAAATACATGGTTCCAAATGAATTTTGTTTATAAAATTTATAATATATATTTACGATTACATATCTCGTAGAATATAGATACTCATATATTTCCATCAGTGTAATTGAGTGAATACTACAGTTATATGAGAAATTAATCTTAAATATTGGAATATATTTTTCTTATCTGCCTTTAATGTCCATTAAAAAGTTTGATCAATCCATCAAGTATCATATTGGTACTATTATATACACTATCTATTTTAAGATGATAGTAGATATTGATATTTTACTTTATGTTTTATTATTTTCGATAACATCTCAGAAACATCATGAGAAACATTGGATCTCTTTCAAATAAGATTGAATTATACACCCCATAAATCCCTTCCACTTATTTTAAATTTATCTTGTAATGTTTATTATTTGATAATTTTTTTTAAATTTAGATGAAGTGGTTGGATGTAACACCCTTTAATAATTTTTTGATTTCACTATAAATAAACATGAAGTTTTAAATTACTTATTTTTTATAAAACAATGATTTAAAATGAACCATGATATACTATTGGTTTATTAATATTTGATTATAAATTTATGGGAATGTCATTGGATTAGTGGTTATGAATAGAAGAAAATAAATTATGTTAAAAACTATTATTTTTAGATGTATAAAATTAATTATCTAGTTATAAATTGATAAATTCTTTTGAAGGTACAAAAATAATTTTTTTGTGAAACCTTTTTATGTGGGTAATGAGTTTCTATCTTCATAAATTAAACTAATCATTATTAATGTGTACATTTAATGAAATTTTATGATTATATATTCCATAAAAAAATTTAACATTAATTTGATTATTTTTACCAGGCATGAAATAAGAAAAAATCCAATGATATTCTTAAAAATGAATTTTACAAAAAAAATATTCTATTTTTTTCACTTATTTTAAAATGGATTTATGTCATATTTAGAAATTTAATAAGGGAAATTGGATCCAATATTTGGAATAATGATTTCACAAAAAATTTATAGTTCAACTTTGTCTTTGGTCATTATTAATAGTAGTCAAGGTCAATATTTGTTACATATACAGGAGTAAATCAGGTAATTATGTTTCAAAATAATTTTTTATACTATAAAAATATATACAACCCACACCTTATTTTTATTTTTTGAGTTAAATTCTACTTAACACATGCAATTTTTGATGACATTGAATAATGGTTATTTTTTCTTTGATAATGACCATGATATTGTTATATGAAAATAAAAAATTCAAAGGGTTAATGTCTTAGTTTTAATAACTCTAATATTTTTATTCATAGGTATATAATGAGTGAATTTTCATTTATTTATGATTATTTTAAACAATAATTATTTTTTAATGGTAACCTATTTTTATCTTTTAGTTGTGGAATAATTTACATAAATGCATAAGAATCACCGATATAATACAAGTTCAAGTAATGAAAAAATAAAATAAATAATATTATATGTAATAAATGTAACACAATATGTATGAATTATTGTGTTAAAATATTTTTTAAATAAATATAATACATTTATATGTTTTTAATGATTTTATTCTAATTCCTTTCCAATATTTATTCCTTGATTTTTTTTGGAAAATGACATTAATGTTATGTTATATTAAGTATCATTTTATAAAATGATTTAAAATTTATAAAAATATTATTTTTTCCCATGTGAATTGTATATGGTCTATAATATAATCCATTTTCTAATTATGGATCATTATTACTTCCGTAATAACCATCATGACCACTAATGTTTTAAATACCTTGATATTGTCGTAATCATAAAAAATGTAAATTGTGGGTTAATACTAAGATATAAGGGTTTGAAATACACCTGAAACTATATAATTTTTATTTTATGGTATAATTTCAACTAATAATAATAATATGTTAAAAATATATTAATTTGGTCCATATGAACATAAAAAAAATTATATTTTTTTTTATACATTAGGTAATTCCAAGGGTGCCCCTCTCCACAATAACTAATGGAAACCTCCTATTCTCTATTATTAAAAATTTAGGGTCCTTATATATCATCCATGTAATACTATAATACCAATAAATATTCCATAACCATGTCCTATAGATTCTGGTACTTCCAAAATACCATCACTTCAAGGATTAAGTTGTATCTCGCATGAGGTCTCTCAATGAATAAGTATAACTCTTAATCCTATGAATTAAATTTCATTTCTTTTTTTTGAACCCTATAAATATATTGTATAAATTATAAATAAATTAAATCAATAGATTAAATATACTTAATTTTTATTTTGGTGTTGGAATAACAATTATCCACCTTCTTCTTAACCTATGGGAGAAAAAAACATCACCCATGTGTGCATGTGGACTACCACCTACATGAAGATATGTGTTTCACATTAATTGTAAAAATTGTTAATTCACTAAATATATATGATATAACTTATTTTATTGTGGTCATATTTGGGTGAATTATTATTTAATTTTATGACATTTCATCAATCAAAAAGTGTAAACAACACTCATCCTTATGTATAGACTACTATCTCCACGAAGTGATGTAAATTATTCTTCATCACTTATTTAGATGTATAGTTATAAAAAAATTATAATCCATATATATAATAGACATTATATGATTAAAATTATATATATGATGTAACTATGATCAAATCATAAGTATTAGGACTTTCTTTCTGAAAAATTCCTAAAAACGGAGTAGTTGTCAACTAGAACAATGATTTTAATAAATAATTCTTGAAAAATAAGTGGTAAGATGTTATAAGTGAATCATATAAGGTATTATATATAAGATTATTATTCATAAATACTTCCATTGTAATTTTACATAATGTGTACTAAAGTTTCGATGATTTATAGAGAAAGATAAGACTTGATGTATGAGATTTATGTTACATTATAATATCATTTCAAGATTGTCTATGAAAAATATTTATTGACAGAAAATATTTAAATAATTTAATTTATTATGAACACATTTTATTATACATTATTAATTATTGAGATTATATTTTTTACTTTCATTTTAATTCTTTTATGTATTTAATATACTGAAAAGATTTATTTTATGAATCTTGACTTTGTTTTAACATCCAACATCTAATTACTTGTACCATTTCAATATCTTTATTAAAATATATTCAAAAATGTTTTTAATAGTTTTCTATGATTTTTAAATCCATTTTACCAATGATTTATTTTCAAAAAAAAATTGAAATGGAATCTTTTTTTTTCATTTTTCAAAAGAGGTACTTTTGAATTTTTATAGAAAATGTAGAAGAAATATTTTCTTTAAAATACAAGGAATGAAATAAATGTACTACCTTCATCATCACTCAGTGTTTTGAAGCTACAATTCCATGTTTCAATTTTTATGTAAAAATAATTTTTTTTCATTTATTAAATTGATAAATTATAGATTTGAAATATTTTATTTAATAATTAAAAGGGTATTTTTCTAAAGAAATGTTCCTGTGATCTTCAGAAAAAATTTAATAATTGAATTTATATATTGATATTAAATATGTTTCACTGAGGATATGATTTTATGATGTCATCCTTATTATTTCCCAAGAAATATTATGGTTATGATGATTAAATATAGATAAATTTATTTTGTTTTATAAGGGTTAAGTTATGATGCAATGATAAATGTTTTTATGATTATATAGAATACTTTGGAATGAAAAATGATTATATGACTAGTGGTTTTATTATATCCATCCAATTATTCTCGTAAATATTATTGTTTTATGAGCTAGAAGGGTATGTTGTAGTTTATCCCAATCCCAAAATAGGGTTCACATAATGTTAATTGAATCCCAAAAAGGTACAATTTTAGATATCCCATTACCAAAACATGGTATATAAGAGGTTATCCTAGGACTGAAGCTAGTATATGAGTGGTTATCCCAATCCAATGATGTTATGAATTTATTTATGTGTATCCATGAAATAATATTTCTATTCTTCTTCTTATTCAATACATTATGCCACACTTTTACAAAATGATATTAAGATAATTTTTTTTCTCTAAGGTTTCATGATCTTTGATATCATTATGAATCATATCTTATGAATACCCAAGATTTAATCCATGAATCATGATTGTATTATATGAATTATTGGTTATGGTTTTAAATTGTTAAGCTCATGTTTTACTAACATTATTTTCATGATATGATTGAATGATAATTAATATCTCCCAAATTTACCATTATTGATAAATTGAGATCTCCCTTTATTATTATTACTTTTCCCATGGAAATGAAGAATGGTTTAAATTTGATATTCATATGTAGGATTTTAGTTTTGAAAATATATATGGGAGATGATATATATTGTTAATTTTATTAATTTTTATGTATCCTTGTTTTCAAAGGCATTAAATCATTTTGGAATTTTCATGGATAGAAGTAATATGTAATGAATATTCATATAATATGATGTAATAATATTTTTGAAATATTTGTGTAACCTCAGTTGGTAGTAGATCCTAGTTTAGTGATTTTTTCAAACTAGGATGTAAAAATATTAGGGTTAACCATTTGGATAACCCTATATATAATAGAACATACTATATTATGGTAAATAAAGAATTTTATTTTTCCTAGAAAACACTTCCTTTTACGTATCCAAGAATTTCAATGTGATTTTTCACTAATTCACCTAAGGGTAAGAACTATGTATGTGGTGTGTTAGGTTTTATCTTGATTTTCATTAGTGAACGATGAGTTTTTCAAGGACTACAAACCTGGATATAAACTATAAAGGGATACATGAGAGTTAATTCACATTTTAATTATGAATCATTTTGATGTATTTGAATTTTTAATGATCATGGATGACATAGGTTAAACATAAGGTGTTATAGATAAAAAAATATTTTTTCATGATTTCGACATCCAATGAATGGTTCTTTCATCAATATATGGTTTATCACTATGATAATTATTTCTATAATTATGTTTTTTAGTTTTATTAAATGGATGGAACCCAAAGAATACATGTTAATGTTTAATGTGATTTAAAATGACATGAATATCATCTAGAGAAACCAAATTATTTGGTAACTATAATGACAAATATCATTTCTACTCTTACAAAAAAATTTCAATTCATAAATATTGCTGGGATTTGGAATTATAAAATGAGGGAGAAACATTTTTTTTACTTTATGAGAAAACATCCACCTTACAATAGTGAATCTTCTGAACAACATGTTAATCAGAAATGGATCCGTACCACTATACATATATTTTCTATTATCCAGTTTTCAATGAATTAAAATTTTATTTAATTTATTTATCAAATGGAAAGTGAAGAAGATTAATGGTGTACTCTTATCAAGAACATGATGACACATTAGGAAATTTACTCTATAAAGTGGTATTAGTTTATATGATTATTTTTTAATAAGTCATTTCCTAATAATAATAATATGAATAAACTTAAGGAATTTCGTGTGGAAAATTATATGTATAATGAATTTAATATTACCTATGAGGAATATTTTTCAAGACATTTGAGCCACACTTCTAGTATAACCATTAAACCCGAGAGTAAGGGTGATTAATTCTTCAATGGCCTAAATCCATATATGTGAAGGGATTTATCTATAATTTATATATATTTATATGAATCAATCATTAAATATACTACTAATATATAAATGGATAACGTTTTTAAAATTAAATATCATGGTTTCTCTAAGTATAGAAATATGGAATTAAAAATAAGTTACATTAAAAAACCACAAAGGAAAGAAGATGAGTCTTCATTTATGCTTAAAGTGTAGAAGGAATCATAAATGGAATTATCTTAAGGGAGTAGAAAAGGATTTATGTGTGTAATGGAAGGTAATATGGTAATTGAATAATGATGTTATGTGAATAAATTTTCTACTGATATGAATAAAATAAAATATCAATAGAATGAACTACCCACACTCTATTATTTCAATTGAAAGGAGTATGGGAATCATGCTAACCAGTTCTAAAATACAAGGCTTAATGACATTGATTATCATCAACAACATCTAACCCTATATGTAAAAGTAAATATCATGTGATGATTATTTACAATGTTAACTATAATAAGAATGTGCTAAAAGATACACATATCATCCAATCTATAACTTATGATTTCTTATTTGATTCTATACATACCCACCATTTTATATATAAATAACATTTTTAGTGTATTAAAATATAACCAAAATGATTAGTGGTTGGATTTTTAGTGAAAAATCTTAATATTATGATGATTAAATAAAAATTATATGATTCTTATCCAATTTATGTTAGGTGGAATGTACTTACTAAAAATATTGTAATTTTACCAATAGTTGTGTTGGATATTATTTTTGGCATGGATCAGACTTCATTATATATATCCCATATTTAAAAAGATAGGAATTCAAATATTATATTCTAAATGAACCTATTATCACCTGTAAATTCAAGGATAAATACGAGCATCTAATGGAAGTTATATGCATTTTTGGGGTGATTATTTCTTTTCATAAATGGTATTTATCTCATATGTTTGGAGAGAAATAGAAAACTGAACATATGTCTATTTTAGGGGAGTTTTTTGATGTAATTTTTATAAAGTTACCTATTATTCCTTTGGAACATGATGTTGAGTATTTAATATTAATGATTTCTGATGCGAAACATATTTCAATAACTCTATGTACAGTGCCACTGATTGAGGTGATTTAATTGAAGAATTATCTTTAGTACAATCTTTATAGGGGATTCATTTATCCAAGTGTGTCACCATGAGGTTAAATTACTCATTTTATTAAGAATAAAATTGGATTGATTCAAATCTATATTGATTATTGGTAAATAAACAAGATCACAATCAATAATAAATATCCTCTACCCTGTATTGATGTTTTCTTGATATATTACCGAGAAATCATTATTTTTCCATGATTTATCTTTGATATGGATACTATAAATTAAGGTTCAAAATTAATGATTTTTCTAAGAGAACATTTTCTATTAGGTATGTACAAAAAAAAATATTGTGATCCCATTTAGTCTTACTAATTCCCATACAATATTCATAATTTAAGGAATATGTAATTTAGATATTAACATGATCAGTTTGTTATAGAATCTATAGATTATATTATTATATATTTCATGTGAAAGTAATATAGTGAATATACTTTAATAATTTTACTAATGACCCTAATGATGGATAATATGTATGAAAAACATGGCGAGTTTGAATTTTTCCTAGTGAATATTCTTCAAGAATTCCAGGGTAGTGTATGCTCACACTACACTTAAATGGAGATGTTTTTTGTTCATTACTTTTGAATCAATTAATGGATTTTTATAAATCATTACATTCATTGATATGGTGATATCATATGCCTTATTCTAATTAATTTTTCATGAGAAAAATTATCCAACTCATGACATGCAATTTACAATGAAAATATATTCATTAAATATATGTTTGGATTTTGTTATGGAGAAATTTGATTCTCATAAGTTATGCATAAAACATCAATATATAAATTCATTGAGTAAGAGAAGAATATTCACTATATAAAATGGCTGGATTTGATAAAATATGATGACTTTTCAACACATTACCACCCTAGGAAAGTGAAAAAGGGTAGTGATGATTTTATTTAAAATGAAAATGCTAGCATATATAGAAGGACAATAAAAATTGAACAATATTTATTGACTTTAAAATGTTGGACCTTGAAATCATGAAGGGGATAAATCATATGTTTCTCAAATGATCATTCAACCCTCTATCCATGTTATGATTAACGATTTTTAGAAGGGGATGACAATATCAAAAAGAATGTGAGAAATTTTATTAGGATCAATATTTATTTTTATGGAAAGATAAGGTTCAAAAAAAATAACATGTATCCCATCAATACTATTCGTGATGGAGTTATTGGAAGAAGAAAATATCTCTTCATTATATATTCATCCAATAATTATTAATATTTATATAGATATAAAAGATTATTTCTTATGGGAAACCATGATGATACCTATTACAATGTATGAAACTTGGTTCTTGGATTTTATGAAATTTTTAGATATAATGTAAAATTTTAAAGGGATAGTACAACCCTTACCAATACCTATATGGATATGGTAAAACATCACCATGGATTGATAATATTCAGACTCCCAAAAATATCAAAATTCAATAATGCTATTTGGGTTTATGTCGATCTCCTTATAAAATCCTTACATTTCATTACAATCAAGGAATATTCCAATCTTGATCATCTTTCTTAGAATAAATTTTTAGGAAGTCGTAATGTTTTATGCAGTAATACATAATATTGATTATGATCAATATATTATGTTTAACTCAATCTTATTACTATGTTTTTAGAAATATTTGGATATAGGATTGGGTTTCAGAACTACCAATAACCCTCAGGAAGATGTTTATTCAAAAGATAAAAATTCACACCATGAAGGATATTTTGAGATAATATTATATTTATATTAAAAGTGTTTTGGATAAAAACCATTCTCAAGTATATTTTTCTCTAAATAATAGCTTTCAATTGAGAACTCAAATGTCTGAATGTGAATCCCTGTATGGAAATAAGTGTATAACAGAAAAAAGATATGATGAAGTTGGAGAATGAAATCTATTATGACCTGAGATAGATGAGTGAATGGAATATAAGGTTAGATACATTCAACAACACATGAAGATAGATTAGAGTTGATTGAAATTTTATTCTCATAATCACCAGTGAGATATAAAATTCGATGTCGGTGAGAAGGTAATCCTATGAATTTATCCATGGAATAATGTTATGAGATTCATAAATAAGGTAAATTAGATCCCTATTCATTTTTTACCTTTGGGATTCTTGATCAAATAGGTATTTTATCTTATTTATAAGATCTTCTACCAAACCTCTCTCTTTAAAATGATGTTCTCCATCATTCTCTCTATTAGAAGTGAATATATGATCCTTAACTTGTAATAAAATTATAGTTTATATCATTGTATCATGATCAGTACTATAAATAATAATCATTATAAATCATGAATTATAGATATAATTTTATAAGAAACATGAATACATTACTAGTTTACGTTCTCTACATGAACAAGTAATTTAAAGAAGATTCATGGGAACTTAATGATTTGATAAAACATATACATTCTCTTTTGATTGTATTAGTGTGATAAAATTTCGAGTGATAAATTAATATTATTTGTGGTACAATATAACTTCCCAATAATTTATATTTATTTTGTTTGAAATAATATTGAAGTATTTGATAACATTCAGTATATACAACACTATGTTAAAAAGAGCAACAAAAAATATTGAATTATCATTATTTTATGTAATAATTATAAACTAGATATTTTATTGGTGGGTTTGAATAGAACTAAAAATATTATTATAAAAATATTTTTTACACATGTATATAGTGAAACAATTTTTTAACAATTGATAAAAATATTTGATAGTGAAAAAGAGGGGTTTAAGAAAAGTTGTTTTTATGAATTGAAAATGTTTTTATTTTAACAAATGAAATTAATCCTAATTAATTATTTATTTTAATGAAATTAAAATATTATATTTTCAATCAATTTTTTTAACATTCACAAAATTATTTTTACCAGAAATGGGATAATAATATATCTATTTTATTCTTAACAATTAATTTTTTTAAAAAATGGGTTTATAGCATTTTTGTGGTTATTATAAAATTGATTTCAACCACTTCAAGAAAAATAATATATGAAAATTATATCCCCTATTTTCAATCAATGTTTTCAAATATCTTAAATAGTTCAAATTTTTTTTGGCCATTATGAATAATAACATTGAAAAATATCTTTCATCTCAATAAGGGTAAATCAGGTAATTAATGTTGAAAATAATATTTTAAGTTTTAAATAATATATAAAAAACCAACTAAATTTCTATTATATGGTATTAATTAGACCATCCTAATCTAATATTTGATTAAATGTAAGCTCGTATCTTTCATATTTGATAATGACCCTAAAATTATTTTTTATAAACAATCAATATTTATGTAAACCCCATTTTTTAATAACTCTAATATTTTTTCTAATTCAAAAAAGGATTATATGATCAATTATTAATGGTTTTTAAAAATATTTATGTATTTCTTTATATGTTTAATTGGTTTTAATATTTAGTGATGGATTATTTACCAAAACATCATATAAAACATTGATATACTACTTGTTCAAGTATTTGAAAAAAAATAATTTCAAAAATGAAAAATGTAATACCATTTTGTTGAATAATTCCATTAAATGAATTTTTCAGATAAATATAAACAATTAGTTTTGAAATCAAAATTTTCATTCTAATTACATTTATACATTGTTTTTTTTATGTTCAAATTATATTAAAAGACCTATAAATTGTTTGTATGGTATGTTATATTTAATAATATTTTATTAAATAAATTAAAATTTATAGAAATATTATCAATCGCTAACTAAATTGGATATAATTGATCATATCAAATTTTTTCTACTTATTGGTCACTTTTAATTTTATAGTTACATTCAAAACCAATAAATTTTATAAAATAATCATATCACAGTAATTATCGAACATGTCAAAAGGGGATTTAAACTAAGAGATTAGGGATAAAACAATTGCTAAACATAAATAAATTTTATTTAGTGAGATTATTTTCATTCATCATAATCATATATATTAAATATATAAATTTGGTTGCACATCAACAACAAAATTAATTTATATTAATTTTATATATTAGGAAATTTCATGGGTGCTCGTCCACTCACTTATAAAAGGAAACCTTCTCTTCTCCCTTATTCAAAACGTTTGTACATTGAAGTTTAGAAAAATTTACCCAAAAAAACCATATATTACTTATCCACATCCCATATATTTTATTTCTTCCAAAATACCATTCTCCCATATATTATTGTGTAGGATAAATGAGATTTATTATGGAAGAGTTATAACTCTTAATAGAGTAGTTAATTTTATTTCTTATTCAAAATACACTAAATAATTGTTATCCATTATATAACAATTACATAATTATCCTAAATATATTTATTACAATTACAGTGATTGAAACAGTGTTATCCATCTATTTAATGTCCTATGGGAAATGAAAACATTGCTCACACATACATGTGGACTACATCCCACATGAAGAAAGGAATTTCACATTCATGGTTATAAGGACGAATTTACAGAAAATATAAGATATATATGAAATTATCATAGTTCTATAATTTTGAATTATTATATACTCTTCTTTATTTCCATCCATCAAAAAGTCAGAACATCACCCATTTTTATTTATGGACTACCTTCTCCATGAAGTGGTGTAATTAAATTTTCATCCACGATTTATATGAATAGTTATAAATGTGTACATAATAATGAAATACTATAATCCTTCCACGATGAAAATTATGTTCATGATCAAACTATAATCAAATTACAAAGACTAGGACTACCAAACTGATACATGCATTAAAAAATATGCAGTTATCACCAGGAATAGTGGTTTTAATAAATAATTATTTTTAAACTAGTGATAAAAAATTATAATTAAATAAAATATTTTATTATATATAATAATATAAATAGATTTATAAAAAAATCTATTAATTACACCAAAGTTTAAAAGACATAAAAATCAAGAAGATAATTTTGTATAGGGATTTATGTTACAATCTAATTTTATTTGGGATTGTCCGTGCTAAGTTTTCATTGAAGAAAATTATATGGATATTATAATTTTAAACCCATATATTATCTTTCACAAAGTTTAATTATATATTTTAAAAGTTTTCCTTTAATTTTCATATCTTTAATGTTATATGATACCAAAATAAATTTTTTATTATAAACAATCATTATTTTAATATTTGGTTGGGAATATTTTTCATCTAAATCGATATTACCTATAAAATATTTTTAATAATGTTTATAATATTATCTTATGAATATTTAAATTCATTTTTTACCAATAAGTTTCTGTCTATTTTTTTAAAGTATATTATTTTCATTTTTTAAATAATGTAATTTTGATTTTATACTAAAATAGCGAAAATAATCATTATTTTAACATATATGAAATGAATGAAATTTATCACGGTCATAACGACATAATGATTTGAAGAAAAAAAATTCATGCTTAATCGGTTCTTATTAAATATATTTTTTCCTTTAATATTTTTTGTATATTTTTAGATACTAAATAATTTATTTCAAAATTCAAAGTGAACTTTACTCATGAAATTATTTAGTGATATTTAAAAGGAATTACTCATCTTTGATAACATCCATTGATGTTAATTATTCTTTATTGGGGGCATGATTCTATGATACCATCCTTATTATTTCTTAGGATTGTCTATGTCTATGATGATGGAATATTTATGAAACAATTTTTTTAAATATATAGGTTATGTTATGATGGAAGGGAAAAAAATTCATGATCTTATTTCATACATTTCAATGGATTATGATTATGTCATAGGTGGGTTAGATATAACCCCCAATCACATCAGGTGAATAGTATTATTATTTAATCCAAAAGGGTACATGAGAGGTTATTTCAAGCCCAATACATAGAACCAAATATATTATCTGAAGCTCTAAGGAGGTCACAAGGTAGGTTATCATCTAACAGAAGCAAGTACATGGGTGGGTAGCGCAAGTACAACATGTGAATATTATATAATTTCCTCCACAATTCAATGAAATGGTCTTATTCAAATGTTATGAACTCATGGATCATGTTATTTGATTAAACTATATTTCATGTCTTCTTAACTACCAATATTTATTCAAGGACTTGTGATTATGATCTATGAATTTTTTATGGTTTTGAAATTTCAATCTCATTTACAATACAATAAATATCATTTTATGATCAAATAATCATTGATATCCCCACTTTTACCCTTACTCAGTATCTGATCTCACCCTTTATTTTTTTCCATTTCCCCAGGATACGAATAATGGTTTTGAGTTTGATATGTCTAATAATGGTGCTAGTTATGAAAAACTATGTTTGAGATTATGTAGATATTTTATATACCAATTTATTAAGAATTCATATTTCAAAAGAAACTAAAACATCGTGTTTTTGGTGTGGATTATAATTATATTTAATGAATATTCATCTAATAATATGGGATATTAATGTTTGAACAGGTTTTGTATTTTAAGTACTCTTTATAGGAGGACATAAACATCAAATATGACAATTCGTCCTTTAGATATCCTTTGAAAAATCATGAAAAATACCACATTATTATTCTCCAACATACATGCTGCTATTGGTATTGGTTATAGTAACCTCTTAGTTTTTTATGATCATCACTATATTTATTTCATACATTGTACTAGTACATGAATTCTAAAATCCCAATTCTAATTTTCCCCAATTGATATTGTTCTAGTGATCTTAATATATTATGTCACTTCTTAGGTATATTGATAAAAATAAGCTATGGGAATAATCCTATATCACTTTCCAAAACTAAAATGTTTATGAAACATATTATCCTGATCAAAATAAATAAAATAATACTTTATCTATATTTAATTATTATATATTACTTTACATAGTTTATTTAAACTACTCTTTTTTTATCTAGATTATTTTAGTGGGCCTCATATATTTTATCTTCAATGGTTGGTTAAGAAATATTCGACATATGAAATATAAATTACCCAATTTGGTAATTTCAAATCCACCCATTTCATATATATGATGAATTCATCATTATTAATATTTATCAATGATATGGATTAGTTCCTCTCTTATAAGATAATAGGATACCTTATTCAATACAATCGTGTAGTAGTGTATTGAGAAGTGATAATTCTTGATATGTTGCAACCTTATTCATTGATGTATGTTCAATTTTTTTATATTAATATTTACTGAAAACATTTATAATTTGAATATATGTTATAATTTTATCTAAGTGAAATTTAACTACTTATAAATATAAACTATACTATCAGAGTTTCAAAATCACGTGTTACTTAATTTTACTGAAAAATATATAATTCTATTGATGCATAAGACATTAATTTAAATTTTAATATGAGTATAAAACCCAATATCTTCTTTGAAACTTTTCTTCATAAATCAAAACCATATTTACATTTTAAAAGTGTGAGTACAAATGTAGTGACCGACCACTTCTTAAGCTCATTTATTTTGTCCAAAACTATTTTATCTATATGTAAAACACTACATTCCAAATTTATATGTTGAATGACATATATAATATTGAAAAAATTTACTCAACTTATTAATAATTACTAACTAATATAATAAAAAATTTAATATATGTTTCATTTACTAGTTATGGGAATTCATCAGCTATCATTTTCATTTAAGGACCCTTATAAATTGCATTTTTTTTAAATTAAATCACTCATTACTGTCACTAACTAAATATAATAGTCAACGTTATTAAAATTTTTTAGAATCTAATACATTCATAAAGTCCTTAGTAAAATCATTAGATATTCATATAAATACTATATTCATCTCGATTATATGAGGTAATACAATAAATTCATTGAGTTGATCTCTAAATACTAGATTCAGTATGTCCCTAAATATTACAGATCTGTTTGTGGGTCCAACCGTCGTTACTATAAACTCAAAGTTTTTATTTCATGTATAAGAGGTTATATTTTTTTATTATCTCCAAAATAAATATCAAACATGTCATAAATCAAAGGATATGGATACTTGTTACTTATTTATATCCTATTAAGATCTCATTGGTCAATGTAGTGTCTCACTAAAGCTTAATTTTTCTTTACAATTAGTACTAGAACACCACAATGTGATGTAGTAAAGTATATAAAACCATTATCTAAATGATATTATAGTGAATTATTTTTTTTTGGTTTTACTAGGGAATTTTCAGGGGAAATTTTATATTTGTATAAGATAAACTATAATTATAATAGTTAAATATACAAAATAATTTTTTAAAAGACCCAAAAAATATTTTATGATTATATATATATATATTCCATTATAGTAGACATATAAACATAGTTGATATTTTTAATTGTATAACCTATTTGATGATAAATTATTACTTGTTAGGAAATGAAACCAACAAATTTAGAAAAATACGAAAATTGATCCATATTTCTATGTAATTATGTATAGAAGGATTAGATATCTTAAGAAATGTAAAGAGAATTACCTTTATTATTATAAAATATGAGCTATATATAAATATATTCACTATAATGTCAATATAGAATAATATTTCAAAAAATAGGGAATGGTGAGATTTAAAAAGAATCATTCCATAAAATTTATTAGATAATGTTCATATATTTTGATGAAGTAATTTCAAAAATTCGAATTTTGATAAATTTATTAATTTTAATTCAATGAGGGGGTGATCTAATAATTCAATAAAACATGAGAGATATTACTATATATCTTAAGGGGGAAGAAAATAATAACTTATATATATTTAAGAATGAATTTAAATAATTCCTTTCTCAAAATTATTTTTTCTATTCCACCTTAAAGGTTGTGATAATCTAATATGTTCCATCTTCCATTGGATTTGGTTATGGTTTTCACCAATTATCATTTAGGAATCTCAGTTTAGTGCATTTTATTATATAGTTTCCAAGTACCTAGAAGTAGAAATATTAAAACATGATATATAAATTCTATAAAACATATATATCATCCATTAAATTGATAATGTTCTTTAAGTGGATTCAAAAATATTATTTTTATTACGTCTTTTTGTACAGAAGAATCATTTTTTTGTTCCACATATACTTCAACCATGATTTTTTACATGTGGGTTTTCATATCATCAATTATTTGAGTACCTTTAAATTTTTGCCTCCAATGACCATGAATATAATTTTTTATGATAAATATGTCCCTTATAATAATATTTATAATCTATAAATAATTTGATAAAAACATCAAAATACTTATTTATAACCTCAATTTTCATAAACAACATTTTAAATTCATATATTTTTCATTATTACACTATTTAATTTACTTATTTTTCAATCATTAAAAAACAAAAACAAAACAAATTCCAGGAATCCATTTTTAGATACATATGATAATTTATATGTTCATTATAATTTTTTAGGATCTCAATTATCATACTGTTATACTATAGAGACTATATGGAAAATATTTTTTTTAAAATTACTTGGTCTATTAAAAATCTATTTATTCACCATCATCCATAAAATTCATATTTTTTATTAATATCTATTATTTATATGATTCTACATTTAAAAATAAATTACAAAAAAAAACATCCCATGATTAAAATAATAAAAAAATTAAAAATTAATTTTCTATAATGTCAGTTATTTTTTTATGGAATTTGGTTTTCAATATCTACTAAATGAACTAGTAGGTTTAATATTAAAGAATGGATATCATATTACTCATTAGTATGGGAATAAATATTCTGCATATTTTAATATGTATTATTTATAACTCATAAATGTTTTTCATATTATACTATGTGGTTTTTAACTCTAACCTTAACTCTATAAAGAATATAATTTGGGAATTAATTGAATTATCCATAACATATTTAATTAAACCTATGTTTATAGTATATAGTAATGATATAATTGGTTCAAAACTACCTTTTTGGAAATTGAAATTAAAAGAACAAATATGACTTCTTTAATCCCTAGAATAAATTTGGTTATCACTTTAAAGTGTATAGTGATTCCTTTTGAGAATAATAGATAGATTTTTAATGGTTAATGGTGTGGAATATTTTATGGTCTATGAAAATTATAATGGAATAATAGTGGAATTTATTAAATTCCCCAATGATTATACTGATTAATTTTACCAATACATTCCATATTTTCTAAAACAAAACCATGGTTCATGGTGTTTATGAAGAAAGAGGATTAAAATGATATCTATATTCCATAGGATGTATGAACCATATAACTGATTTATAAATATTTCTCACGGTAGATAAAAAAATAAGAATTATTGAAGGAATCATATAATAGTGCATGTCATGTCTTTATTTTTTTTATATTTTTCAAGATCTTAGTCCAAAATAGTGTGAAGATTTCATAGAAATGATTTAAATATAGTATCTTAAAATGGGGAATTTTTTCATTGGAATTATCATTGTTATATCTATGTTAATAATGGGAGATATTGAATAGTATTAGAGCTATAAGGAAAAAAAATTGAAGATGTATGGATTAAACCAGATCCCTATTTGTGTACAGTATCTATATTAAAATATATAAACCACTATATTTTTGGAGATGTGTGTAATCTAAGGAAATGATTTTTCGGGAGAAACCGTTTACTAATAATCAATTACATTATTTTAGGATAATCCATTTCATCCTATATTGTTTCATCATTTAATATTCAGTTCTTTCTATAAATTTAGAAACATGTGATATTTTAATAGTTTTTTAATTTTATATTGATTGTTTTCTTAAAGACCAGTAATGATGAAAAATGTGTTTTAATAAGATTTAATATTTCATGGAATTAAATTTTTAAATGAATTAAATATATAGAGGAATGTTTAATATAATAATAAAAATGTAAAATTGAGAGGAAATTATTAATATATAATGATTTTTTGTAGGATTACATATCCAGGGACGATGAAAATATCATGACTAAAAATAACGGATTATTCCAAGGGGGAATACAAAGAAGAACAAATTATGGAATAATTTATTGATATTTATTTGAACATTTCATTAACTTATATTTCATATTTTATGTACCCTTATCATGATATGGTGAGTGGATGGATAAGTACATTATCTAGTTGAAGGATTCAATAATGAACCATTCTAAAATCATATAGCCACAAAAGAATCTGGCGATGATTTTTGGGATCATCATTACTAGTGTCTACAAATTATTTGAATCCTTTATATTGAGATAATGAGGCAATGATTTGTTGTTTTAATAATATGTTAGTCATGAAGTAATATGTATTTTGAAGTTATTTTATTTAATTTTCAAACATAAACCACTTAACAATAATTATCATTCCTATAAAAGAAAATAGAATTATTTAAATGGATTTAGGTAAATTGACCAAGAATAACATATGAATTCTAACAAACTGAATCGATCATACTTTTTATGAAACTAAATGTTTATCCACTTATTTTAATTTTTCTATCATAAATAAATGTTTGTTAATGTAAATCAGGAAATTGTATTCATATTTTCATGTAACACCTAATCATAATAAAGAAAAGTAATAATGAATCAAAATACATGTATTTTATAGATGAATGCCATAAAAAATGATGATTCTACGTGTTGTGGGTGTTAATAATGAAAGGATTCTGGAAGATGGCCTAGATAAAGAATCTAGGTGGTTGTTAATATGGTCATTAGTTAGAATAAACATTAAAATAAATCACTAGACACAGGTTTCAATGAAAATCCGAAATACATTGTGTAACTCCATATAAGTAATATGTATGCCATAATATCATTCTTTATCATGATTTTAAGGTTAAATGTTTTTTTAGAATCAAGGTTTTCAAATTTTATATTTTGGTAAAAAAAGATTAGGTACATGATTTAGGTACACAATAAGTACTAACTCTGTGGTAACAATGTTGTAAAAATGAAATATAGCATAGTGAGTTTTGATGGGTTTTTTCCATAGTTCAATAATGTATTTTAAAACCACATGAGTCTTTATAATAATAATTCGGGTGTTTGGGAGTTCACATAGGGGTTTTTTAAGTCTTCAGGATGGTTTTTGAAAAAAACATCCTCTCCCAAGGGATTTGTGTGCATCGACATTCAAAGGGAAGAGGCCACCATATAGTTGGTGCATTGTATTTTAAATAGTGAATCACCACCATGAATGAATATACAAACCTCTGATAATAGATAATTACCATTATTCCCTATATAACACCCAGAGTTTTATTTGTGACCTTTTTTATGGTTTATTGTTGGATCTTGGGTTTTCTCTCGAGTTCCAGGTATGAAGGGGTTAAAAATTTGAGGTGTCAATTTTCCCATTTGGATCTTGGGGGCAATTGCTATGTTTTTTAGGAGTTCATGGTGGAAAATTTGAGTTCTTGGGATTGGATTAATCTTATGAATAGCTGGCTTATGGTTTGGTAAACTGTGTGGCATAGAATTTGTAACTGTGTGCCTTAAGTGATTATGGAATATGTGTGGTGCACGGCTTGCGCATGGTTTGTCAAACTGTGTAGTAATAATGTATAAATGTTCTATATCTGGGAATTTATATTTTTCATTGTTTTCACATGGTTTGAAAACATTGTGGCCAATCCATGTAGTTTACCAATTGTATCCAGTAAGGGTCACACAGATGGGGAAAGATTTGGTATAATTGTGCAACGAAACCATGTGTGATTCCTAGGTCTATTTTCTTTTTATATTTAAAGTATTCTAGGTATTCAAAACCCAAAAAATCCCTTGTCCTATCTATAGTTCATAAGACCCTAATGTTTATCTCCCATTGTTCTCCAAGCCTCCACCCTTTTCACATTCTGTGGATATAGGGTTCCTTCAAGGTTTTTGGTTAGATCATCAAGGAAATCCTCCTCCTCTCTTTTCCATCTTCCTTCTCCTTCCATTTAATCATGTGTTCCTCTATTCCCATAGTCATTTTGAACTAGGGTTTTTGTTCCCCTTGATTTATGTTGGTTGTTTTTTCATTCAAGTCTCCTTGTGTTTGTTGTTTCTTTCTCATGCCCTTGTGGTGTGGTTTTTACTATGCATTATTGAAGCGCTGTGAGTTTGAAGTTGATTTCCCATATACATGCCTTTATAATTTATGAATGGTAAGGTTCATGTTTTCCTCATATTATTTAAATGATAAGTAATTATTTATTATTATTTAAATATTAATTGGGTGTGTCGAATGGTTATTTATTCTTCTTTTTTTTTGTGATAAAAATTATTATTTTCGTTACATTGTGTGCACCAAGTTATTGAGAAAATGACCGGTTGGATTTTATGATTTTTTGTGATATGTATAGAATGGATTGGATTTGTAAAATATATCTTGTCATGTGAGATGATTAATTGGTTTCCTTAAATGGGTTTTCAATGGGGTTTCATATCTAAAATAAATGTATACATGGCTTTTGAAAATGGTTTGGCACATGATTGATATAAATGGCATATTTTTCATCATTAATGAAGATTTATTGGATGATAAATGTGGTCTTGGTATTTTTAATGGTATTTTATAAAATGTTTTTGAGATGAAAAATGGGCGTTTACACCTATTTTGAAAGTATGAGTTTTGGTTCTGTTGAATGTCATGGTTTTGTGAAAGCATCTTCATGCTCATTTAGAAATTTTGGGGAAATGGTGAATGTTTTTTTATAAAAAACACCATTGGGTGATCATATTTCCTTTTTTATAATTAATGTAATGGATTTCAACACTATATAATCCTTGTGATCAATTATGAAAATGGAATATCCTTAGTATGGACTCCTTTGAGATCTATTTATTCAATGGAATGAGATCGATCCTTGGAGTTACTCGACAAATGATTGTCTTATGAGTTATTATATGTGTGCATGTGATTTAATTCATATTTGGAATTGACTGGATTAAATTTTTATACATCTTGACACGGGAGCCTAGCGTAGTGTACGAGGTTTCTGAGAATGATTGCTTCACTAGTTAGACTATATACTAGCTAGTGGCCCATAATAGGGGGGTATTGTGTTATTATTGTTATGGGATTTCCCCCCTTAGTTTGTACTATATGGGGTGTGTAAGAGTGTGTTAGGGAACTTTTTTGTCATCATGAGAGGAATTATTTCAATGATGAGTCAACATGTTCAAGTATGTTCTTGATTATTTATGAGCTCCTAGGTTCACCCATGTCTATTTCCACTTAGTTGGTTGTAGTGATGATTGATATACATATTGTTTGGTTACTCATGGGTGCTTATTTCCCATTACCTAATTGTGTGATTATTGTGATGTTCTTATGTCTATGGTATTCCTTTGGAAAGTGATGTGTTAGTTTTAAAAGGTGTATGAAAAATGTTTTAAATTATAACATATTTAATAATTACTTGTAGCTATTTTAAATAATATCATCAATTTCCCCATGAATATGTTATAATTGTTTTTATAGAAATGAATATGGATTTGAATGAATAATGGAAATGGAAAAAAATTTATTTTAATGTGGAATATGTGTGGAAAAATCATACTTTTTATATTGTATTTAAAACATGAGGTTGATGTTTCTCTTATTTTAATGTATGTGCATTGGGAATAGATTATTTGGGAATGCCTACTACGTTTTAATACATACATCTATAGTTATTTATTGTTTTTATATTTTTATGTAGGTTTCAGTTTGGTATCGATCACCGTGGATGATGGTTGGTTTTGGTATCAGAGAGTGATTCTCAGGGTCACTTGGAGACATTGTAGCCATTAGTTTTAGTTTGGTATTATTGATCAATTTTTTTTTGTATTTTCAGTTTTGTATTAAAGATGTTTATTTTGGATATTGATATAAAGATATTGGTCAGCATTGTTTATTTTCCCACTATTCATATTTTTAATTATTATTAGGAGAAATTTTTCCCTATATTCACATTTTTGAAACCCATCACTAGTTTCCAGCCCATAGGGATCAGGAATTCCCTTTCAGGCCATGCCAAAGATCCTCTTGGGTGACCAGTTTGGGGTTGACCTGTTTTTTTCATGAAAAAATTATACCAGAGCAGGTCTGTCATTGGAAGACCTTTCTTTTTAGAGTTCCCTTTATAACTTAGGGAATACATGATAGATGGAGTACGATTTTTGGGACTAGAGAGGCAGGTACTGGAATCAATTCTGGAACCCTTACTCAATATGATCCTTAGGTTTCCATGGGAAGTCTAGTTTTGTTAGTTTCTTTTGGTTTCTGTGATTTTTTTGTGTTTGGGAAATAAAACGGTAGTTGGGATAAAGGTCTCTATGAGCTCATAGGGCCTATAAATCCATGTGAAGCCAAGGACATGGTCCTAGAAGGCTCTCTGTGTTGGTTTTTTATTTTTCATTTGGACTCCAACCATATGGACAAATCACCAATCAACACTAGTTTCCCCTATGAGTTGTTATGAGTCATGTTTGACCCTCAATTATTTTGTGAGATTTTTTTTGGATTGTAAAATAATTAATTTTAAGTGGAATGGATTGGTTTTGGGAAGATAGGAAATGAATTTCCCAGTTTTTTTAATAAGGAATTTGAAAATGGGTTTTTGTAAACTATATTTTCAAAAAATAGGGAGGAGTTTATTATGATTGGAATCCTATAATCAAAACTAGAGTTTATTGATGTTGGTTACTTGGAAAAGTAAAATTTATTTTAAAATATGTTTTGCAAACTTGTTTCAAATGAGAGGAAATTTGTTTTTAATTAATTATTTTTATGGGATGATATTTTTTAGTAGATATAATTTTTTTGAATGAAATGAATTTGTTTTTTCAAGGGAATTACATGAGATTTTGTTTTTGAGAATGGCTAATTGGTTTAAATAATGGAATCTGATAATGGGTTTTGACTTTTTGGTTATCGATCCATTGAAAGGATTCATGAATTTTGAATTGGTTAGAATGATTTATTTTATAAAATGAGAGTTTTTAGTTTTGACATTTCTGTATTCCATTAGTGCTCACATGCATGGATATGGGGGGAAAGTGGTTATTTGTTGATGTTGGAAGAGATTTCCTGGGATTGGAATGGTGGATGAATTCCTTGTATGGCATGAGTTGATATGTGTCTAGATTGGAGTGAAAATTTGAATGTGAGTGAGACTCTATGGAATACCATTGGCAAGTATCAAGAGTTACCAAGTTTTTTTATTTTTAATAAATTTTTAATCTTTAAATTGTGGTGTTTTTGTTATCCAATGGTTGTATGTATTTTTTTTTCATGTTTCAAAATTATTGCTTATTTGGAATGATTTCACATGATTTGGAAGTGATGTTCATATTGTGTCATGGGTGAAAATATTATTAGTAGTTATATTGTGATGAAGAGTTTAGTGGGATTCTATAGAAGTTTAAGGGATGTCCTTGAGCCACTTTTCCTTTGGGTTGGTATCTTCTTGTGGTGAGTTCAGTTAAGTGATATGGGTTTGATAGAGATTTTCTTTTTCTTTTTTTTATTGTTTTCTCCCTTATAAATTTGATGAATATTGGTGGTGTAGCTATGAGTGATTCCATGTTAAAATAACTTCTATTTATCAAACTAAGTATTTTGATCTTCAGTTTTTGAATTTGAATCCACCTCTTGAGAGGACACCCCAGCCCATTTTAGGAGTAAGGTGATTTTTAGACCAGGTTTTAAATATATTTATATTGTAATGATTCTTTTAGTTTTTTAAATTCTCCTCAGTGGTGTTTGGTGTGTTTCCTTGTGTTCCTTGTTCATTTTTATCCTTGTACATATTGGGAGATAATGATGTTTTGAATATTTTAAGTCCATATTTTAGTAAAAGTTTCTTTTTTGGGCAAGTGGTTTTTATGGTATGTCAAGATCCTTTAGTTCTGTCTGGGTGGCATGTGGATTCTTGTGGCAGCAAAATAAGGATCTATAATTGGGGATCATTAGTTTTTTATTGTGTCATAGAAGATGATTCAAATATATGGGCTCTACATATAAGCCTATGAGTAAATATTTTCACATAGTTAAGAAATCATTAGGGGTATAGGTAATTGGAATATTCTTATGCCCCCACCATTATGGTGAGACACTTTTTTTGTTCCTTTGGTAGAATCTATAACACTACTAATTTCTTCATGTTTCAAAGAGTGTGGTGGAACTATCCCTCATGTAATTCCTATGATTGTGGCTTCTTGGATGTATGATTCTGATAAGTTGTCCTTGTGTATACCGCTAGTGTGAATCGAGTGTGGTTTTGGTTTGTGTCAATCAGGAGGGGATGATTCATGGGTTAGTTATCATTTGGTTCATTGTTCCTTTTGTTGGGCCCCTCCCCTACCCTCCCCCAACTATAGGGTTTCTAGTCCATATGGATATGATTCCATGTTTTTTAATCCATTTGGTTATTAATGGTGGGAATACCCATCGTAGGTCTCATTGTAATTTATTCTATAATAAATTAGTTCTACCATTTTTGAAATGGTGGGGATTCTGTTCGGACCTCCCACTATTGGTGATCGACTTTAATTTTTGGTGTTAGATTGGTAATAAATAGTTTCATTTTATGTTTTTTAATTTTGAGTTATATTTTATTTTGAGTGAAATTTGGGCTTTTATAGTTTCCCAAAAGTTCTTTTTGAAGCATGAGTGTGAAAGTTGTAGCATGAGTTTTCCATCTCTTTTTCGGAAATGGTTCATGTTTTTCATTTTATGGGGAAATCGGTGTAATTTTTTTTGTATGTATTGAGATTTTTTTTTGGTTTAGGGAAGTTGGATTATGTGGATGTTGAGTCCTTATGAATTGGTCAATAAATTAGAAGATGTTGTGGCTTTCTAGTGGAAGAAAACATTATAGTGGGGAGAATTGTTACCCCTGGATTTTTATTTTTCCCCATTGTTCTTATTAATTGTTGTGTCATTGTTTTTCTCTTGAGTTTTGGGTGTGATAGGGTTTCCAATATGAGGTTTCTCTTTTCCTGTTTTTACCTTAGGATGATTCCTGATTTTTGTAAGAGTTCTTATTGGAAAGATTAATTTTTTGGCTTTACATCAGCCTATGCATAGTTCGCACATGGTTTGGTGAACCATGAGGCTCATCCCAAGTAACCATGTGCCTTAAGTGTATATGAATGAGGCTTGGAGCACACCCTATGCATGGTTTTTCAAATCGTGAGGTAAACATACATGAAGGTTATGTCTCAGGATTGTGTAAATTGGAATGGTTTTCACAAGGTTTGAAAACCATGCGGCCAACCCATGAAGGTGCCCATGTGTTTCCAGTAAGGGGTGTATGAATGGAGAAAGGTTTGTTAAACCATACAAGAATCCTAGATATAAAAAAATTGTGAAATTCAAAGTGTTATCTCTCAGGATTTTAAACCCCAGACGTCTCCCCTATCCTCCTTCTAGTTTGTGTTACCCAAAGGGGATTCTCCCCTTGTTCTCCAAGAATGCACCATTCTCCCATGTTGTGGATGTAGGGTTTCTTCATGGTTGCAGGTTATATATTTAAGGTAATCATCCTCCTATCCTCTCCCTCTTCCTTCTCATTCCATTTCCTCTTGAGTTTCTATAATATCATGGTCATGTCAACCTAGGGGTTTTTCACCTTCATTTCTTTTCGAAGTTTTGTGCATTTAAGGTTCCATGTGGCTGATCATTGTTCCTCATCCCCTTTTCGCAACATCCCAGACCCCTATGCCACTCATCAGTTCCCCAAGAACTATTGGCCACATGTCCTCAAGTGCATCACCCCAAACACCATAGGCTACTGACTAGTAGAAAGGGCCTATGTGAGTTAGTGGGGGAACCTATGCCCTCATTACCAGAGTATATCACAACGAAAGAAAGACACATATAATATAGGAATTGAATAAATAATCATTCAATAGAAAAGTAAGACACAATAGGAATACATATATAATCTAGAAACGTCACGTATACAATTATGTCGATGATACTTGTATCTGGAAAGCAGCAAGAACATCACATTGAAATAAAATACAATAAAAGTCTCAAAAGAAAAAAAGACCAAAATATCCTAATAGCATCACAAACCTCAGATTGGTCCCATGATCTCCCACTTGAAATCAACTTTCAACAAACTATACTAGGGAGTTTTCCCCTACCATCACATACAACCATATAATCTATTTGGGTCCCCAAGGAGTCCCAAATATGGTGTGAGATAAACATTTCCGTAGGTAACCACTGAGAGGTCTATACAGTTATAAAAGCAATATGAAACGTTTTAGAATGTGTAATTAAATAATTAATGTAAATGTGAATGACCACTGCATAAGTTTAATATAACAAGTAATACCAAACATCCCCTGAAGGCTCCCTACAACAAGATTCATATCTAAACAAAGAAGGTAAGAAAAGTAAACAAATCACACATCCACACATTACTCCCATCTATATCAAGTATCCCTCACCCACACTTTATAAAGATGTCAAGTATCACATGACCATGTCGTACATCAAACTATATCGAGTAACACATGGGCATGATCTATAAAAAGTCATGTATCCCATGTCCAAACCATATAGTGATGTTTAGACCATAAGGATCGAATCCAAGGTGTCATAAACCAGGGAATCCAAGTAAGAATTGTAGACCAAGAAGGGTCAGATCCAAGGTGCACCAGGCCTAGACATCCACATCGAGTCCCATGGGAATCCCAGTGGAAACTCAGTATAGGCAGTGGTTTATGCCCTAGGAGCATATTTATCGACATGCGGTATGTGAGTCCTAGAAAGTTGGATCTATTGGGTAGTAAGTCCTGAGGCATCCCAAAAAATAAATACCCCAAGGGAAAACTCAACCCAAGGTATCCACTACCATATTCCAGATCCATGTAGAGAATTCCATGGAATCTACCAAACAATTCATTCAGTTAATTCAATTTAATGAATTAAACCCATTTGAGTATATCCACTGATATAAATAAGCACAATACATGATTATACCCACAAATTCATTCCATTTATCATTCACAAATCATATATGCATATCCTATCATATTACCCCTTTAACATGCCATTAGTCAATGCATACAGGTATACCCACCCATAACATCACAATTGGAATTTAGTACATTGAATAAAAATGTACATCACATCACATGATATCACTATGAATAGAGGTAGTACATCTCCTAGGAAAGTTATTCATAACTATCCAGGCGTTAATGGGATTCATATAACTAGTAAAATACAAGCACACACCCATTGGGTGGTTTAAATATGCATAAAATATGTTATTTCCTTAAAGTTCACCCCATGGGTGACCTTGAATTAAGAAACGGGTGCCAACACACCTAATCAGAACCTTCATTCATCCTTACTAGGTCCTCACCTATCAACTACAAGCAAAATTTTCAAAAAAATATCGTTCTATAAATTATGGCAGGTGTAATATCAGTCGAACTCTCTAAAAGGAGCCTAAAATCCAAAAAAGCACGTACCACCTACCATAGCTCTGTATTAGAGTGTTCGTCTAGTATCATGTCACGATTCTACTTATTTTAAGAGAAATCTAAAGAATGGACAAGGAATGAGAAATTAGGGCATGTGATTCTAAATCCAAATATCATAGTTGTTGTTCCAAGAATAAAAATGGATAAAAAGGAATCAATTACCTATCGATGCGGTTCCAACATGATTGACGATGGAAGAAATGATGTTCCGATAGTTTCATAATCTAAAAAAACATTATAGATGGTTTAGGTTCTCAAAAAATGAGGTCAAAATGATGTTTTTGAAAATAAGAGGCTATTGCCTCTATTTTTTAAAATCCCCGGTGGGCCATTACATGATGTGTTATCCTATTACACAATGTGTAATGAACAGTTTTACTTTTCAAAAGAAAATTCAATACATGAAGGGAATGGTCCTGGCCAGACAATTACACTTCATGATCTAGGATTACATGACGTGTATCCCCCATTCACTAGATGTAATCGGCATACATTCAGCCTTTATCCTTTTTTCCTCTTCTTTCAGAAGTACAACCCATCTGGCCCATGGCCCAAATTTTATTCTATGAAAACAAATAATGTAAACATTTCTTAAACCCGAAAAGAAAAGATCTGTACCTGAAGATAAAACCCAGAATCTTAAAATCTCCCCCTTATAGAAATTCGTCCCTGAATTTTTCTCTAAAGCCTTGTCAAGATTTGTATAACAACAATTTTTTCTGACAAGCATGTATTTTATCCTCCCTTTTACAAGGCTCATCTTGTAAACAGTCTTGCTTCCAAGAAACCATACCATAGGAACTAACCAACCTCCAAGAACCTTGATTCTCCTATCAACTATACAAATCCGATTCTCTTTAATGAATTAATCTACCTATAACTCAACCTCATTGGGTTGAAAAGTGTGAGACAAGTCCTAATGATAGTGTAACAGATGAGATACATGGATGACATCTTCGAGGATCAATACCTCTGAGGTAAATACAACTAGTAGAGTACTAACCCCACTCTCTCCAGAATCTCAAATGGCTTGACATATCATGGTGAAATATTAACCTGTCTCCTAATATGCATGTGTCCCAACCTTAGTGAGATACTCAAAAGACCTGATCCTAGACATAAAACTCTAGAAGTTGTTTGTGATGATCGATGTAAGATTTTTTATGAGACTATGTTGTATCCATATTCTTTTGATTCAACTGAACATACTCAGAAGTCTCATGCACAAGATGTGGTCCCATCAAGGATTCATGCCCTACTTCTAACCATCATAGGGGATAATGTCATTGGTTACCATATAAAGCCTCATAAGTTACCATCTCTCTAATTTTGTGATAACTGTTATTGTAGGAAAATGAAACCCGGGTAATGTGTCTCTCCCAAGATCCCCCAAAATCTAGGACACATGCTCACAACATGTCCTCTAGACACTTTACTGTATGCTCTAACTTTCCATTAGTCTGAGGGTGGTATGTTGTTCTTAGAAGCCCCGAGGTACCCATCTCTCTCTAAAAACTCTTCTAAAAATGAGACATAAAGATGACATCCCTATCTGAAAGAATAGTGTTTGGGACCCCATGAAGATGTACCACCTCTCATATATACAACTAATCAAGATCATCAACACTGATGGTCTCCTTGATTGGTGGGAAATGTGTTTCCTTCGTAATCTTGTCAACCACAACCCACACAACATCATTACTTCAAGGCGACCTCAATAGACTAGTCACGATGTCTATCATGAAATCATCCCATTTACACTCTGTAATAGTTAACTGCTATAAAATCGTATATGGTATTTGATGTTCTCCCATAACCTGCTAACAGGTAGAACACCTCGTATCAAAAGAATCTACCTCTCTTTTCATACTCATCCACTAGTACTTATGACGTATTTCATGATACATCTTGGTGACACTAGGACGCACTGTCCAATCTAAAGAATGAAACCCCCACATCAACTCCTCACGTATATCCAATGGAACCCAAACATGTCCATGGATACGAATAATATCATCCTTTCCTGCCATCCAACCAGGAGGAAGGTCTTCACCTTATACACACTCTCGTAGAACTAGGCCTTCATAATATGATAACCGCCGCATCCTATATTTTTCCAGTATGGTATAGGTCACAACTAAGGATGGTAGATAAGTCTATCCCTATATTTCATGCACCTACATATTCATCTCATAGAACAACACCATAATCTTCTACTCACTACTGTCCTGCTGCACTGCCTATATCTGAGACCTCTTGACCCGTGCATTAGCCACTACATTGACTTTTCTAGGAATTTTGGAAAGCTCAAAGTCAAAAGAATGTAGGTACTCCACCCAAATTCTATACCTAAGATTCATATCATGTTTTTCAAATATGTACTTGACGATTTTGTAGTCTGTGTACACCAAAAAATGATCTCCCAGTAAATAGTTTCTCCTAACGCAAAACAAATGAACAACCATAGAAAAATCTAGATCATGTGTCAGGTAATTCCTTTGGTAGTATCATGAATGGTGATGATATCAACCTTCATTTCTACTCCTCAAAGGAAACCTCACCATAATCTATCTATACAAACATCACACCATTCTTAATAAATCCAATCTACAATTATAATAATCACGAAAAGTTATGTATAAAACGTCTATATTATCCTATTATCCCCATGAAAATCTATATGTCAAAAACATTTCTTAGGTTGTTCCCAAGAAATTATAGCTCTAACCATCTCTGGGTCCACTGACACTCTTATCATTGTGATGATGTGACCCAAGAAGTGAGTATTATCCATCCAAAAGTGGAACTTTTTGAGCATAGCATATAACTGATGATCTCTCAACGTATTCAAAATTATCTCAAGATGCTTGGAATGGTTGTGTCGATTGAGATAATACACCAAGATATTGTCCATAAAATGAACTATAAAAGAATCTATGTAAGTATGTAACACCCATTTCATAAATGCCATGAAAATCACTATCACGATCAAAATACAAAATGGTATAACTACATAATTATATAAGAAAAACCTACTAAGAAAGGCTATATGGGGTATTTATGCTGGTCAAACACGCACCAGGTGATAACTTGACCTCCAGTCGATCATCGAGAACACTCGAGCTCCTTGTAGCTGATTGAATAGGTCATCTATCCAGGGAAGGAGATATCATTTCATAACTATCATCTAGTTCAATTTTCTAATATCCACACATAGCCTAAGGGTAATATCCACATTTTAAAAACAAAGGACCAGTGAACCCCAAAAGAAGTACTGGGTCAGATAAACCCCTTCACATCCAAATCCACTACCATCCTCTTAAGCCCCTACAACTCTGTAATAACCATCCTAAAAAGAGGAATTGTTACCAGTGAATCTCCAGGAACAACCCTAATGGAAATTCCACCTCTATATTAGGAGTTAAACTAGAAAATTAAACAAGAAACAAATCCTTGAATCACTCAACCATGGACGAAAAGTCTGCCTAAATCACTCCCTGATCATTAAAAAAACTAGTGATATGGGCTATCATTCCCCCCTTCCCATGATACTTGGGTATAGATCAACTTTCCTAGACATCCCATTCACCCATGTGAATAAACATTCTACCCTCTAGTGATGAAAAAGTCACCCTTTAGCGATGGAATTCAACATATTCTTGATAATCTACTAGCTATTCCATTCAAATAATTACATCAAACACTATCATTTCAAGGAAATAAATATCCCAAATGATGTGAAACCCACCAACATCAAGGTTCACTCCACACACTATCACACATCACCTGTTCTGATTCCCAATATTGTATCTAGAATCAAAAAGGCCTCAGAAAGCAAAATCTCAAGCCTAAGGCTTTCAACAACCCATACAGACATGAAATTATGTGATGCACCTATATTAAAAAAAGAATATGAAACAGTAGAGGATACTAATATCGTACCTATCTCCATAGATGGTCCGAGATCCTACTCATGTTCAGTTTGTTGCACAAAATATGTCTGGACTGTACTGAGGCCCTGTGACACTGCCTGGAGACCCTGAGCTGATCCACCCTATTGTCTTTGAGAAACTGGTGTCTGGCTACCACTGTCATGACCACCACTACCTTGTCCTGACCGACCTGTACTGCTCCATCTCCCACACTGACACAGATCTGATGAACCTATTCTTGAACTCGATGTCAGAGCTGACCCCAATCACTTGTAACTAGGGGTAAGGTCATACAATACCACTGTTTGTGCCCCATCCCACTGTAATGTCAGCACTTGACTAGGTCACAATGATGTTGATTCTTCATGTGGTATCAACTGTCACACTACTGACAATACACCAAGCTTCCTTCACCCATAGCCTGACTAGCACTCATATCAAGGGAAGCCTTAAAACGGAGCTTCCTTCATGAATAAGTAGAACCACTAGGGAGAGAAAAAACACTAACTTATTATTCCCCCCAGGTTCACTTAGGTTCCACTATATTATAAGTTCCTTATTCAAAATCTCAATGATATAAGTAAACCTGAACTTGTTGACTTGAGACTTGACAGCATTTCTGAGGCCATCCTCAAAGCATATTGCTCTTGAAACCTCATTAGTAAGATACACCGACATAAAAAACTATAGCTCAATAAAGCATTCTGAGTATTCCATAACTGTCATCATGCCCTACTCCAAACATGTGAAACCACTATCCCACTCTTCTCATAGAATCAGAAGGAAAAAGTAGTCATAGAAGCGGGTTTAGAATGCATCCCAACCCATCTCCCACATCCCATAAGTCTGGATTAAAAAATCACACCAGATATTTGCTGATCCACGTAGAATATAAGTCACGAGCTTTACCCTCCTCTCATGAGGAGTCTCTAGATGATCAAAAATCACTAATGCGGTCTCAAGATACATCTCTACAACCTGTGCACCACTATCCCAAAACAAACGTGTGAGGATGATGCTGCTGGAACACCCATAGAGGTCATCATGGTGGAATGTATCTACAATTACAATCACATGACACTAGAAAGAACAATTTCAATGAAAACAACTCAAAGGTGCAGGGAAGGTCAAAATTCTCCTAGGAACTAATTCATCCCACAACCTGCTCCTAAATCCAAGACATTATAATTAACAACCAAGAAAACCACTAAAAACTCTGCCTATTTCCCACTCAAAAGTTGTGTTTTGGTCAAGTCTCTATCCATCATTTCATGTTTATATTTCATTTTCACATTTTAATAATTCAAAAAATTCTACCAAGGGTTTACCAATTTTGAATAAATGAGGGCCCAAAACACCTCATGAACTAAAAAATTGGTTTCCCTTATTTTCAAACATATAACAAGTTCAATTGAGCATTTATGTATCGTTGATGTGTTATTTACCAATCCATAATGGACCATAATCCTTATGAATTAAAAGATGAAATTACTCCTCTATTCACTATTCTGAAACTATCACAATAGTAGGAACATCTATCAAAACATATATCACAACAACATGAAATATGTAATTTGTCCTAAATGGCATGGAATAATGCATGGAATGTGGTTTCTAACAAGTTCCTACATAATTAATGACATGACATACCCTCATCCCAATGTGTTTCAATGGAAATAGAACCCAATCCTATCAATAGTAATAGCATAAATCATATGTTTCACCCAACAGTGAAATCAAATAAACTATAATAGTTAAAACCCAAAAGATAACAATTTCATTCGAGGAACTTTTGCTTTTCCCTATTTGTGGGGTATCTACTACTGGGTACAATTTATTACCAAACTCCATCTCCTTCCTATCCCAATCTAATCTTGAAAAACATTAAGGAAAACTAGAGAATAAGTCCTCTGATACTACTTTGTGATGTCTCAAACCAGGATATCGCTCAATAGTTCCCCAAGACTGATTAGCCACAAGGCCTCAAGTACATCTCCCAATATTCCAAAGGCTTACAACTAGTAGCAAGGGCCTAGGTGAGTCAATGGGGGAAACTATACCCTCACTACTAGAGTATATAAAAGTATAATCCAAACACATACAATAGCAGAAGCGAATAAATAAGTAGTCAACTGAAAAGTAATACAAGAAATGAACACATATATAATCCAAAAACATCACATATACAATGATAAAGATGATACATGTATATAGAAATCATCCACAATAGTACATGGAGATACAATACAATACAAGTCTCAAATGAACTTAAAGACCCAAAAGTCCCAGTAGCATCGCAATCCTCCTCTTGGAAACATGCTCTCCTACTCCAAAACATCTATCAACAGCCGGTATTGAAGAACATTCCCCTACCATCACATGCAAACATCCATCCAACATCAAATTTTTTATTAATGATAATCCAATAGTACATAAGAGGAAGAAGAGCATAAGGAAGATAAAGACATAAACAAGCCTATGGGGGTCTAAAATAATGGAAACCCAGAGCATCTACTCTAATCAGATTTGATCCCTCGAGCTTGAATGGATATGTGTTTGGTAATATATTTAACCCTGAATCCACCATGGAGGTGAGATAGTCTTCCACCTTGTTCCCATCTCTCCACGTGTGAGCTACCTGTATATTGTTGTTAAGAAGAGTTTTTCACTTTTTGACTATATATGATATGGACCAGGGGTAAACCATTATCTAAGAAGAGCATCATGGAGTGTCAAAGAATCAGTCTCCACTTGGGATATCTCTAGGTTCTTCTGATTTCAAAGGGAAAAACCCGTAAGCATAGCTCTCGCCTCAGCATGAAGAGGGTCACCGTTGCTGTATATCTCAGTGAAGGCTTGAATAACTTCCCCTAGAGTGTCCCGAACCACTCCCCCACATTTAATTCTTCCCATAAGGTAGGATCCATCCGTGTTAAGCTTATAACCATCTCTTGGGGGGTGCTAGCAGACCCATTGACCCATTGGTTTGTTGATGGAGACCTGGGCTGCCATGGCTGGTATCTTGAGCAGGTTACAAAAAGGACCATATCAGCCATATTTGAAGAAGGTGGGCATGTCAATCAGAAAGTTATTTATATGCACAATGATAATCCTTGAAGTTGGACTGGTTCCCTCATACCTGAATTGGTTTCTAGCCTGCCACAGGCACCAACAGACACCTATGAAGATGATGGACCTCACCACCCGACTAGGACCCTCTGTCGGAGTCCCAAGAAACCAACTTTCTAAGAAATAATCCCTATCATGGGCATGGACTGTGGACATATCGAGGCCACCAAAGAATAACCAGACTGCCTGAGCCCACTCACCTTGAAAAAACAGGTGAAACATGCTTTCCTCCATTGGTAATCTGCAATAGTGACATTGAGAGGCCATGTTGATACCCACTTTCTTGATGTTGTCATCTGTTTCCACTGCCTGTCACCTTAGTCACCAAATTAGGACATTGAACTTGGAAGGAATTTTGGTGCACCAAACTATATCATTTCAGTTTCTGGGATGATACTATTCATACTTAATCCTCTGAAAATACCTAATGGTAAAGGTTCTTGATAAAGAAGGAGTGAAGATAAATTTATCAGGCTCTGAGAAGATAACAATTGAATCGATAATGGCCCACTGCTCCTCATTTAGAATTTCCTGACAGAACGAAGGGTACATAACTGCTTCCCTAAAGTTAATCAAAGGGGTAGGAAATCTTGAATAGGATGTTACCTTCCCCCACAAGCCAGTGCGAATGTTGAAGGAGTGTTGGGATGAGCAGATGAATCTAGGGAGAGAAGGGAGAGGTATGACCTCTAGTGGCTTCCAAATTTCCCATCTGTTTGTGTGGAATAGACTTCCCCCAAAGCATACGTTCCTCAAGTATTTCCCATTAATGTTTTTCATGCATGAATTGAATCATGCTATTGAGGCTCCTCACATTGATTCCTCCATCATGAATTGGCCTTTCCACCTTCTCCCCTGACACTGAATGCCTCTTACCTTCTGATCTAGTATCACATACAAAACTATCTAGGATCTTATAAATGTTGATGATGATTCCCTATGGAACATTTTTGGAAGCCATGGCATGGATGGGGATGGCCTCCAAAACACTATTTACTAAATCAATCCATCCTACAAAGGATAGAAATTGGTTCTTCCAATTAATCAACATGCCCGCTATTCTGCTCACAATCTGATCAAAGTCTCGGACTTGGAGTCTTTCTAAAGATATGGGAGCACCAAGATATTATAGAGGGAAATATCCCCACTAAATTTCCATAGTACTAAAAATATAGGAGTCCTGGTGAGCAATTCACTTACTGGAGATAAAGATGTTGCTCTTATCATTGTTGATATGCTTGAAACTCCATGCACAATACACCTCAAGAATCATCTTGAATCCATTTACTGATCTCCTTCCACCATCGATACATACAATGGTTTCATCCATGAACATCAAATGAGATATGGTTGGAATATTAGTTTTCCTCTTATAAGAAAGGATATCACCACTGGACATTCCTTTGTTGATGAGGTGGATGAGGGTATCCTGTGTGAGTATAAATACACCGGGGGAGTTGGGATCTCCCTGCCATAGCCCATAGGTTGCCTTAATGAAGCCATAGGTCTTTCTAAAAAAGGAAACTAACATCCATGGGGAACTAAATCCTTTTAAGGTAAGATCAATGACTTTATGGGAGAATCCAATAGTCGTGATCACTCTGTTAATGAAGCTCCACTCAATCTTGTCATATGCTTTAATCATATCGATTTTAATCTCCAAATAGGATCTGCGCGTCTCAATGTTGTTGTCTCTCAACACTTCTTGCGCCAATTCTTCTACCCCTTGGATGGACCTTCCCTTCATGAAACCATGTTGTTCAATGGATAACCATCGAGGAAGATGCCTAGATATCCTTGAATTTATGATGCTCACCAAAATCTTATAGGGGAAGTTACACATGCTTATTGGTCTATAATCCGAAAGGGATGAGGGTTCTTAATTTTAGGAATGAGCACCATGGTGGTACTGGAGGAAACCTGCGGGAGGCTCCCTCCTCTGAAAAGTCCTGTATCACAGCAGTAACATCACCCTTAACAATTTCCCAAGCATCCTGAAAAAATGAACCTGGGAAAATGTCTGGGCTCAGTGCACTATCTGGGTTGATATTTCTCATGGCCTTCTTGATTTATTCCTCCTCCGGTATCTTTTCCAACCTTTCACTATCCCTATGCGAGACCAAAGAGGGCACTACTTCCCAAAGCTCTGCATCTCTAGTGGGGTATCCATTGGTCATTCTCAGATTTGGGAAATCCAAGAGGTACTGAAAAAATGTCAAAGCCATACCTCCTATTACATCTCTGCTGTCCATAAAAGTGTCATCCTCCAGTATGATTTTGGGATTAATGGGGTAGCTTTTTTCTCTGATTCAAGCATAGAATAAGGCTTAATTATTGTCACCCTCGTGCAACCATTTGATCTTGGATATCTAAATAGCCATTATTTCCAGCTTAATAATCATTTGGGCCCAAGTATCCTTCTTCTCCACAAGGTCTTCAAATGTAGACTCACTCCACTCTTACTCTAGTTTGGTTTTCTTTCTCTAAATATTTTGTTTCAGAGTCTGCAAATTCTAGTCACCTGTAGGGAGAAAATTGGACCACTCCTGTAGCCTGAGTTTCAGCCTCTGAATCTTATTATCGATGGCTTCCCAAGTTTGCCCGTGGGTCGGCTCCACCCATGAGTCACAAAAAATCTGTCGGTATTCAGGATATCAAGTCTAGTAATGGTAGAATCTGAACGTCTCTAGGGAAGACTTTCTTGGGGACAACTTGACTAGCAGGGGATACTGTTCTGAAATACCACGGACGAGATGCTCTACCATGAAATTCAAAATCATGGAGATTTCATTGATGTTCGATAGGAACCAGTCGATCCGAATATAGCATCGCCTACTTACCTTATGGTTATTGCACCAGGTGTAACAGTCACCAGAGTATCCTGTATCAATAAGACCCGCATCCACCTTGAATCGGACAAACTCCAAGATGGCCTACAACTGGAAAGGTCCCCTTCCCTTCTTCTCCTTAGGTTATAAGATAATGTTGAAGTCCCCACCCACTAGCCATGGGAGGACACCCAGGTCGAATGTATTTAGATCCTTTTATAACTGTCCTCTGTTGTTGGCATCACATCTACCATACACAGAGGACATGTATAATCTTTCCCCATCTTTGGTAACTTTCATAGTGATAAACTGATCTCCCACCTAAATTAAGTCCACCAAGATCTCCTTCTTCCAAAATACCCAGATGTACCTATTAATGGGGTCTATGTTCATGGATCCATTCCTACGTATCCTACGAAAAAAGTCATTAATCTTAACCGGGTCCTGCTTGTGTTTGAGGACTGCCCCAATAAGAAACTTGTTCTTCTTGATCTCTGAAGAAAGGATTTATGTTTTTAACCGAGCCCCATGGCCATGGGAGTTCCAAATTATTATGGGTAACATATAGATTCGATGTGGTTCGACTTTGGCCTCGGACTCTGCGATCTCTTTTCCATGGGAGATAGAGCTCCCCCAAAGTAGCCTTAATCTCAAACGCATACAGATTCCAGGACTCGAGCCAGGGGGATTAAAACCTAGTGAAGATAGGTGGGGAGCTGGTTTGAGGGATTTTCCTCTAATCAGGCTAAGAGTGGATAGTAATACCATACATTTCTCCTCTTAATGATATTCTGGAGACTTTGGTCAATCACAATCAGCTAGAAAAGAAACTGTTCTTGAATCCAGATCCTTTGAAAAGGCAGTTCTAGCCTCTGCAGTAACCACCTCTTATAACCTCCTGGAGGGGTGTACTAAGAGAGGGGGAAACAACTCCATAGACACCAGGTGGAGTGAGTGGGTCCTTAAGACTTGCACCATCATGATTCCCTTTGAGAAAAGGTGTTGTGTGTTTAGATAAGTGGCCATTGGGACAAGGGTTCTGGGGGGATACTGGCTGAGAATAGTTCCACGAAGTCCAAACACTGAGAATCCACTCAAGATAGGGACTTCCTGACTATTGAAAATGGAGGGGTAGTCAGCCCGAGCACCGCTGTCATGGGAGAATACCTATGAGAAATAGGCTCCATGCCACCTGCTGAGGGCAGAACATGGGGTCCTCTAGAGGCCATCCCTTGAGCATGTCCTCGATCTCCATGCCTTATTTTTATACACTCCTATATCCAGTGACCTTGTAGGGTACATGAGGAGAAATACCTGAAAAAAACTAGGATGAAGACATCTTGAAGACACACCACCGAGTTCTGCCCCTTTAGGGAGATCCTTTCCGGGGGAGGGGTAGAGATGTCGAGCTCCACATATATAAGTTCATTAAACAAGTCCTCCCCACGATAGGTACGATCATCCGAACAGAGAAATCCACTGAGGGAGTCACCAATGGCCTTCAGCATTGCACCATTCAGAAAAGGCAGTGGGAGACCAGGGAGACACACCCCCACTGCCGCTTTGGGGCTCTCTTTCCCCCTGTACGCTTCCATCGACCAATGAGCCAAATTAAACCTCAACTGGCCAAAAGACCATGGATATTTGCACCAATCATGGATGAAATCCAACTCAGACTCCAAGACTAAGCAGAAGGACTTCCGATGCAACAAGGAGATCTTCAGTAGAGCAAGCATCCCCCAGGAGTTCAAAAATCATTTGAAAATCGGCAGGGGCGGTTTTTCTGCACCAAAATGGGCCACCAAATTCCACCTCAGTCCATACACTGCATCCTCTAACGATTCCATGGACACCTTAAGCGATATACTGGAACCCTCATGTGAAACCTTCGAGGAAAACAGACGAGCATCTGGGAAGCATGCCTGCTGGGATCCCGAGCCGCAAACTGCCTAACTGAAGGAGATATTCAACCGACACCTATAGAAAGGATGATCCGTGCAATACTACGGAGGAACCACCGTGGTTCACGGATCCATAACCATAGAAGAGAGGGAAGAAGGGTCCATAAAAAGGGGAGTAGGGAGCGGGCCAGATCCGAGCTCCACCGGAAGCAAGGGGCCCCTGAAGTCCAGGAAGAGGAAGTCGTAACAGATGAAAAATTTGAAATGGCCGATGGCGCGTGCCGTGCGTTCTCCCCATTAGGTTATATTTGATTCCTTATCTCATAAATCACTTGAAACCATAGAATATATTTGGGTCCCCATGGAGGCTCAAACATGGTGTGAGATAAACATCCCAGTATGTAACCACCCATGGTTCTATACAGTTCTAACATCAATATGTAAAGCTCTATAAATTGAAAGTAAAGCAGTAACATAAAATTGAATGACCATGGAATAATTCTACTACAAAAAGTTACACCAAATGTCCCCTCAAGGCTCCATGTAATAAGAGTCACTCCTAACAAATAATCTAAGAAAAGTAAATAAATTAGATATCCATGTCGTACTTTCATATGTATCATGTATCCCACGACCACACCATATAAATAATTCAAGTATCCTAGAGCCACACCATACATCCAAACATATCAAGTAACCCACATCCACAATATATAGAAATGTTTATACCATAAGGGCCTTATCCAAGGTGTCATGTACCAGATCATCCATGTATGAAGTGTAGACCATGAAGGGCCAGATCTAAGGTGCAGGAGACCAAGGCATCCACATCATGTCCCATGGGAGTCCCAGTGGAAACTTGGTATTGGCATTGTTTGGAGTCCTAGGAACATGTATACTGACATTTTCTACATGAGTAAAAGAATTTAGGATCCACAGGGTAGTGAGGCCTGATGAATCCCACACAATCAATACCCAAGGGGTAGAGTCAACCCAAGGAATCCACTACTTTGTTCTGGATCCATGGAGAGAAGTCCATGGAATATATCAAACCATTCCTTTAATTCATTCAATTTAAAAAATTAAACCCATGTGTGTATACCCACTCATATAAACAATCACAATACATGAGTATACTTGTAACAACCTAATATTTAATGGTAAGTTATTTTCTTTAAAGTAATTCAATAGCTTGTGCTACACACAACACAGAGTTTGAGCGCACCACGACTTACTAAACTAGTCGTTCAATAAGCGATTATGAATTGTATTAACTGAATTTTGAATTTTATATACTCCATATAATTTTTTCATCCATATTTTGTGTTTATTAGACATAATATAATAACAATTTCAATTTTTTAGATAAAAGAAGTATTTTTAAAAAAATGCAATTTTGCCGCCTTTAAATGGAGAACCCTTTTTAAATCCAATATTTGACACTTTTATATATTCAATTTGACAAAATAAACTTCTTATTTAGAGTTGGGACATAAAAATTTAGTTTTGATATTTTTTTGTTTTTTTGATAACTTTCATATTTAGGCGAATAGTGAAAAATAACAAATTTTAATTGAAAATAACTTTTTTAATCAAAATAATTTATAGTGTTAAATTATACAGTTTAATGATTTGTAAGTATAATTAGATTATATTTTTATTATTTAATACAATTTAGGTTGTTATAAATAATTTCACAATTAAATTTGACATAAACACATCTCAATCTTTTGATAGATTTTTCTTTTTTAAACCCCACTTTTTTGGTTTTAACAACGAGAATTAATTTTAAATAAATTAATGCAACTTATATGTTTTGAATTTGGTAAAATATAATTTATTTTTGAATTCTGAATATCAAAATTATCTTAGGGTTAATTTTTTGTATTTTTCTGAAAAATTTCAATTTTTATGGAATAGTGAAAAACACTGCGTTATTGTTTAAAAATTGACTTTTTATTTAAATAATTATTTATTTTATTCAAATTATTTTAATTAAAAATATATACATAATAACTATATTATTTCAATGTAATTAATTGCAGTCATTTAATAATAAAATTAGATATTTAAAATTTTATTGAAATTTTTAACGTCTTTTACCCACCTTCTAAGCACATTAGCAAATTTGCATAAAATGTAATTTTACTGATTTTGTGGATTGAATTTCAAAAACCCGAGAGACATAGTTGAAATAAATTTGTAAAATGTGGTTCAATAAGATGAAAATAATTTTTGGTGAATAGTAACTTTTGACTTTTATTTACCATGGTTAAAAGTAAATAGGGTAATTAAAGGTAAAAATGATATTATAATTACCCCAACACATTGTCTTTATTCCATTGTATACATGTATTTAGACCAAAATAATCCTTATGGATAAAGTATAATCCTTTTTGTAAACTTGGATTAGATTAGGACATTTATTATTATTTTATTTCAAGAAGAGTTAAAAGTGTTAAATTCAATGTTTAATAACTAAACTATTTTTAATATTGGGTTATATATAAGATAAATTCGACTATAAATATTCATTAGAAAGGGAAAAAGATTTAATAAATAATGGTATTTTATTTATAATTTTTAGACACTAAATAATTAAATTTATTAATGATACAATGATGATACAGTAATTACCTTATTAATGAAAGATTAAAATAATTGATATTATAAATATCAAATTAAATGTAAATTGATACTTTTGATGCATTAAACGAATTTTCTAGATTATCATGACATGTTAGGGTTTATTCAATGATTTTGTTTCGAAGTAATCATGATGTTATGACTTTCACAAAAAAAAATACCAAATAGTGTTAAAATTGACATAAATGAATTTTTAAAACAAATACTATATTATTAATTGATATAATATTCCTAAATATCTAAGGATCAGAGAAGGGACATAGATAAGGTTTTATATATTAATAATGAAACACTTTGGGTTCTATTTTTTTTATAGTAAGTTTATTAACCATTTATTATAATAATACAAGAATACATGGTAAAATTTAAACAATTTAACTAAGAGTTAAATCTAAAAGATAAGTTTAATATGGTGAACTAAACCTATCTAAAACCTATTTTTTGAGAGTTTTTCGATGCATCGCCACCTTATCCTATAAATAAATAATTTTGGAGCTATTATAAACCGAATATGATTGTATAATAAAATAATATTTCAAACTTTTCCTAAAGTGACCCTCACCTCTCTTATAAAAGGGTACTTCCCCTTCTCTCAAAATCACATCTCCATAGCCATTTGTCTCGGACAAAACATTCTCAAATATCCTACCAACTACCCTCCCTTCATCCTATAGGCCTTACTTTGATCAAAAATCCAATCTAAGGATCCCTTTTGATCAAATCAAAAGGAATCACTCGAAGAAGAGGTAATAATTTCATCACCTCATTCAAAGTAAGCTTCTTCGTCCATTTACTCTTTATTTTTTGTTTCCATACCAAAATTATAACTTCAGTACCTTATACATACTATGATTTTGTTATAAATATGGTACGACCATATTCATTATTCTATCCATCCTATGAATGACAAAGTAACCATAGGTGCGTACATACGGCTTACCGTCTCCACGTCGTGGTGTAGTTGTTATTCAACACTTCATTATTTGGATGGGTATAATGATGATTTATAATTGATATAAATAATAATTATAACGTGTTAATGCTTATGTATATACGATATAAAGTCTAATTATATATGATCTCACCATCAATTGAATGATATATTCGCTCGTGCGTACGTACAGATTACCGTCTCCACGAACGCGGTGAGATTCATTCCCCATCATAACCATTCAAGAATAATTTTCATTTTATGATTAATTTTTTTTAAGAAAATAATATAATTCTATATATGAATTAAATAATAATATCAATAACAAACATGACTTACGTAACAAAACATATAAAGGAAAACGAGTCGGTTAACACCCGAGACAATAATACTACTAAAATATTATAAACAATGAAATCTTAGAAGATCATATATGATATCATATTTATGTATGTGTTTCTTTTACAATTTATTAAAAATTATTTATCTATTATATATAAGGTTAGAATACCCTCAACTAAGGAAAAGTACAATGTAAGGGGTTTCTTATCTCACTTTTAATTTCTTGAGATTTCCATTGTTCACCACTTATTTATTGCATGTGGTGTATTGTGTACCGCCATTTGATATATATTATCATTATTATATTTATATTCATGGTATTATATGATTAATTTGGTGGTTATTAACTTTTTGTCATATGAATCGATGGATTACAACATGGTAAGGGGTTTTCATCTCACTTTTAGTCCCATGAGATTCATGCTATATTTTCTACTATTACCTTTTGTGTGGTGTATATACTACCCATTAATGTATTATTTATGTAATATAAATTAATTTATAGGTATTTAAATCCTTATTGTATGATACTTCTTTCACGAGGTGTATGTTTCATAAGTTACCAAATTTGTAAGGGAATTTAAAATTTCAATTTTCACTCATTCGGTTTTACGCAATCTTCAATGATTATTTTACTCCAATATTATGTGTGAAATCACTATATTTTTACTTATGTATTAATTTCCTCTTCCATTTGTGTGGATATAATTTTTATACACATAATCACTCCATTTATAAATTATCAAGTCGTCGATATGGACTTGATAAGAGTAATTTTAACTCAATTTCTATTCATTGAGTTAAACATCCATGTCATTGGAGTTATTTTTAAAATAATATATGTGAATGTACTTTGATTGATTTAAAATTAATATCCAATCATATTGAGTTTATTTATATTGTTCACACATAATTATGTCATTGATTTATCCATAACCTAAGGGTACAATCTTTATAAGGGATTTAGTCTCAACATACATTCCATTGAGACTTCTTGGTTGTTATGCGACAATTCACTTTTATATGGTGTATATACTATACTTTGAAGGAGTATATCATGAATCCCTTTATTATCATGATATTATAATGTTTTTATTACCTTAATTATTTATATTCAAGCATCTCTCATTTGGTTAGGAACTCTAACTATAATATCATTTTAAATGTTTTAAAAATTTATTCTTCTAAATATTTCTAATTAATGTACATATTTTAAAAATGGTTTTAAGTATTTATTAATATGGAAATTAATGTTTTCAAATTAAAATTACTTTTAATAGTTTCAAAGTGTTATGGTTCACTTTGATTCAAAAATCTATTTTAAATGGCTTCCTGATAAATACTGAGACTTTTAAATATTTTCAAGAAAAAGGGAGAAATGTCTCTCAAATAGTTTTGATGATTATTTTCATCTATCTAAATATACTTCAATATTCTCGATTGAGGTTAATTTATTATAATACAATCTTCCATATTGTATTGAATGAGTTATGTTTGACTGTGGATGTGCTATTTTTTTTACTATTTATGGTTTGTGGTTAAAATATTTACACTTCGTATGCTAGTTTTAATACGAATGTCTAGATTATGTTTCAACCTTTTCATATAAGGCATGAATTGGTGTCAGTAGGTGATGGGTGGAGCCCGCTATGGCTTCTTAATGCATCAGAAGGTCTCCTGAGACAAACTAGTGTCTTAGTACAAGGCCTTGACAAAATTTTATTTGTAGTCTTGGCACGAGGCCTTGACTATGTGGTTATGATGTCTGGCATTATGCATTCCATCATTATGAAATTGGCTATTGATATTACATGTTATTATTCGACTAGTAGTATATCTATGTGAATATTACATGGAATTATTTGATTTATATTTTCCATATTATGCTGAAGTTTAATTTTAAAAGTCTTTTGTTTTAGTCTTATACATTACCTTAAATGATTATCTTATTTAGGATAATTTTCTCTATATTGTTATCCTTACCAATAATCTGAGCTCACCCCTTTCTTATTTTTTATTTTTTTCAGGATGAAAATAATCATATTATGATTAACCTGCATAAATAGGCTAAGGGATATAAGAGTTCTCAAAGGGGACACACTGTTTTTTTATTTCACGATGTAATGTAAAACTTATATATGTATCTAGTACATCTAAGGATACTAAATTGATCGGTCTTTTGGAAAATTATTCCTTGTATCATGAAAATGTTATGTAATAATGCGCTGATTCTAGGCAACTAGGGTTGTGGCATTATAGTTGGTATCAGAGGAAGTTTAGTACAAACCATAGAAGCTAGATTTAGAAAAACTATGATCAAAAAACACTACCCTAAGATAGAATTTGAGGATCTGTATAGAAGATTATACAAAACTTTTGATAATGTAAATATTATGCGGGTTTTCCAAACATTATATCCCTATCTAGATACGATCAGGTAGAGGCAGCTATGTCATAGATGTACCTAGGAGTGAAAACTCCGACAAGGAGTTTCAGGCTTGACTCGAGGTATCCTGGTACACAAAAATGGCCCTTGCTGCACTCTTGGTTACACCACTCCCGTGAGATATGTTTAAGACAATTAAAATTTTCTTTACAAAGATATTTGAAGGATTTTAATATAATATGAGAATAAATAACCTTGTTTAATCTTAATGTGTTTTAGATTGAAAATAAGGTGTCATGATATTCTCTAAATTATTTTATGACTCACACTATGCTTTCTTCTATTAGTCTATGACTAGATTCCAAGGAATTCATTGTAATGTTGAACATGATTTACAAGGTGGGAACAATGGTGGAAATGAGTAATGAAATGGAATATTGATAGGCGTAAAATATATTTTGTTAATTCCGAATCAGTTTTCCAAAAATATGATCAACAAAATATATATTAACCAAATCTTGGACTCAAAAAAGAAGAGAATGGCGGTGAATGATAGGATCTCCAGTAGTGGAAACCATGGAGAAAATAAATCTCAATTTCCATCATGCCAGAAATGTTGAAGGAGACACCTAGGAAAGTGTCTCAATGGAATAAAGAAATGATTTACGCGTGGGAAAGAAAGACACAAAGTAAATAATTACCAAGGAAAAATGAAGAGAACTATGGAATAAAATAAAAATGATCCTAAGAATACAATTACATTCATTTCCCATAAATGTAAGGGCCCTTGGAATTACCCGATTCAATGCCCTATTCTATAGGATAACCTCTTAGTCATGGAATAACCTATGTGGAAATAAATAGATGGATTTTTTTTTAAAAGTATGTAATTACTTTGGAAGACTATTCTCTTTTATGTGTAATCATGTAGTTTGTTATGTGAAAATTCTATTTGAGGAAGAATTATCTTTTATTTTGTGGATATAGTTATAAAAATCCATTTGGGTTTATATGATCCTTGAATTTTAGTAAATTATAGGTTGTTAATTTTTGGGATGAAAATACGAGGTATGAGGTAACATTTGTGGTTAAATTATGTTTTTTAGGAATTTATCTCTTTTTGTGAATGTTATGAAATATAGTTTTTGAAAAACAACAACACACAGACAATGTGAAAACCTGTTGCGTTGGACAAATCTGCGGGAATTGAACCCACAGCCAGAGTGTGATTGATATTTATTGCGTACCACTAGACAACGTAACGTCCCTGGTTAGTGTGACTGATTATTTTTAGTTAAATGATTTTATTGATAAATAATAAGTTGATTTGGGATCTTTTGTCCAATCAAAAAGATATCATTAGTATAGAAAAATTATTTAGTGATTATGTGGTAAATGTTATTTTGGAAGACGTTGGCTATGTTGGTAACACTATATGCCTAAGGAAAATAGAATACTCTGAGATTTCATTTGATGAGTAATGGTGGGTTTTTATCTATGTTTTTATTTTAAATTTATAGCGATTTGTGTTTTTTATGGAAATGATTTACCTATCATATAGAATATGTGATTAGGTTAATTAATTTTAAGTATGTGACTATAAGAGTAGTTGATGTTATTTGGAGATAAAAGTTCAGGTGGAAGACTACAAAATCAAATTATTTGGAGTTTTGGGTTTCAATCTTCATTAGGATTATATTGAAAGATTTTAAGGACAATTTTTTTGAATGGTATTTATTTAAATTTGGGTATTATTGGTTTAATTTTAGAAATTAAGATTAGTATTTATTTCTCTAATGGATTATCCTTTTTGGTGATCATCTGGTCTTGTACTAACCATTTTGGTTTTTGTTAATCTCTAAAGACAAGGTAAATATATAGTTTATCCTTTATGGATCATGTGATTCTCTAAAATTTGATTCTAGTGCTTCATGTGTGACCAAGTCATCTTGAATACTCATCATTTGGAAAAAAGATGATTTGGTGGTACAAATTTATTAAAGGATGAATCTCTACTAAAAAAGTAAGTGTATATATTTATGTTCTTAGTTAATCTCATAAATAAATTCCTCAACTTTATGAAATGGAACTTAAAACAAAAAACTTTTTCCGCTTACTTTTCATATTGGGAAACTAATGACCATTTATCCCATCACAAGTTTGTGGTTTTCTTGTTGTTAACTTTCTCTTGATCATTCTTTATATCACTTTCCATCATAACATGACACATATTTTATATTCTATATCCATGTTTTCTGACATGGAATCCTAGTATGGGTTATCTCAGGTGACCTTTGTATTTCTCTTTCATTCTTTTAAAGTGATAGTTTTATTGACTCTTTTTATGATGTGGGACTTTAAATGAAGTTCCCAAGCCTAGTTTTAAAATTGCGAGGACACAATTTCAAAAAGGGGGGAAGAATGTAACACCCCAAGATTTCATTGTAAGTTATTTTTTTAAAGTAATTTAATAGCTTGTGCTACATGCAACACCGAGTTCGAGCACACCACAACTTACCAAACTAGCCATTCAAATTGCAGTTATGAATAGTATTAACTGAATTTTTAATTTTATATACTCTATATAATTTTAGCATCAATATTATGTGTTTATTAGAAATAATATAAGAACAAATTCATTTTTTAGATAAAGGAAGTATTTTTCAAAAAATGCAATTTTACTGCATTTTAATGGAAAACCCTTATTAAACCCAATATCTGACACTTTTATATATTCAATTTGACAAAATAAACTTACTATTTAGAATTGGGACATAAAAATTTAGTTTTGATAAATTTTTGGTGTTTTTCCGATAACTTTCATATTTTTATGAATAGTGAAAAATACTAAATCTTTATTGAAAAAAACATTTTTAATGAAAATAATTTATAGAGTTAAATTATATATTTGAATGGTGTGGAAGTATAATTAGATTACATATTTTTTCCTTTAATACAATTTAAGTCATTATATGTAATTTCACATTTATATTTGACATAAACACATGTCAATCTTAGGATAGTTTTTACTTTTTAAAAACCCACTTTTTTGGTTTTGACAACGGGAATTAATTTTAAATTAATAAATGCAACTTCTATATTTTTAATTTGGTAAAATTGAATTCATTTTTGAATTTGGAATATCAGAATTAGCTTAGGGTGAATTTTTTGTATTTTTTTGAAAATATTCAATTTTTATGAATAGTGAAAAACAACGCGTTATTGTTTAAAAACCGAATTTTTATTTAAGTAATTATTTATTTTATTTATATTTAGTTTAAGTCAAAATAGATACATAATACCTATATTAGTTCAATGTAATTCATTGGAGTCATTTTATAATAAAATTAGATGTATAAAATTTTATTGAAATTGTTAACGTCTTTTAGCAACCTTCTAGGCACGTTAGAAAATTTGCATAAAACATAATTTTACCGCTTCTCTGGATTGAATATAAGAAATTCGATAGATATGGTTGAAATTATTTTTTAAAATTTGGGTCAATAAGATGAAAATAATTTTTTTGTGAAAAGTAACATTTGACTTTTATTTACCACAGTTAAAAGTAAATAGGGTAATTAAAGGTAGAAATGATATTATAATTACCCTAAAAGATGTCATAATTATATTGGATAAGTTTATTTCTACCAAAATCATCTTTAGGGATAAAATATGATCCTTTTTTTCCACTAGGATTAGATTAAGACATCTATTATTATTTTATTTCTAGAAGAGTTTAAAGTGTTAAATTCAAAGTTTAATAACTAACACATTTTTAATATAAGGTTATACATACGATAAATTCGACTATTAATACTAATTAGAAATAAAAATATATTTCCTACATAATGGTATTTTATTTATAATTTTTAGATATTAAATAATTAAAATTATTTATGACAAAATGATGATGCAATAATTACCTTATTAATGAATGATTAAAATAACTGATATTATAAATATCAAAATAAATTTAAATTGATACTTTTGATGCATTCCACGAATTTTCTAGATTAATATGACATGTTAGGGTTGATTCAATGATTTTGTTTTGAAGTAATCATGCTGTTATGACTTTCACAAAAACAAAATAACAAATAGTGTCAAAATTGACATAAATGAGTTTTAAAACAATTACTATATTATTAATTGATATAATATTCCTAAAAATATATGTTTCAGACCAAAGAGATAGATAAGGTTAGATATATTAATAATGAACTACTTGGGGTTCTCTTGTATTTTTATAGTAAGTTTATTAACCATTTTTTATAATAATACAAGAATGCATGGTAAAAGTTAAACTTTTTATCTAAGAGTTAAATCTAAAAGATATGGTTAATATGGTGACCTAAACCTATCTAAAACCTATTGGTTGAGATTTTTTCTGCCCATCCCCACCTTATACTCGAATTAAATAATTTTGGATCCATTATAAAAAGAATATTATTGTATAATAAAATAATATTTCAATATTTTCCTAAAGTGACCCTATCCTCTCTTATAAAAGGGTACTTCCCCTTCTCTCAAAATCACATATCCAAAGACATTTGTATTGGAAAACCCAACTAAAATATCCTCCCAACTACCCTCAATTCATCCTAGAGTCCTTTCTTTGATCATAAATCCATCCTATGGAGCCCTTTTGATCAAATCAAAAGGAATCACCCAAAGAAGAAGTAATAATTTCATCACCTTATTCAAAGTTATATTTTTCTTCCACTTCCTCTTTCTTTTTTGTTTCTATACCAAAATAATAACTCTTGTACCTTCTACATACTGTGATTTTAGTATAAATATGGTACAACCATATTCATTATTCTATCCACCCTATGAACGACAAAGTCACCATACGTGCGTACGTACAACTTACCGTCTCTACGTCGTGGTGTAGTTGTTATTCAACACTTTATTATTTTTATGGGTACAATAATGATGTATAATTGATGTAAATAATAAATATAACATGTTAATAATTCTGTATATATGATATAAAATTCAATTATATATGATATCACCTTAAATTGAATGATATTGTCGCTCGTGCATACGTACGGATTACCGTCTCCCTGAACGCAGTGAGATTCATTCCTCATCATAACCATTCAAGAATAATTTTCATTTTATTATTAAAAACAATGTTTAAGAACTTAATATAACTCTAGATATGAATCAAATACACCCTATCCATAAAAAATGACTTACATAACAAAACATATAAAGGAAAATGAATCAGTTAACACTCGAAACAATGATACTACAAAAATATTATTAACAAAGAAATATTAGAAGATCATATATGATATCATATTTATGTAGGTGGTTCTTGTATAATTTAATAACAATTATTTAACTATTATACATGAGTTTAAATTTTCCTCAATTAAGGAAAAGTACAAAGTAAAGGGTTTCTTATCCCACTTTTAATTTCGTGAGATTTCCAGTGTTCACCACTTATTTATTGCATGTGGTGTAGAGACCCGAAGCTTGACGTACATGGACATTACATTACATTTGCGGAATACTTAGTACATAACAAAAACACACACACAAGGATCGTAATAGTTTAGTGTCTTTGGAAACTCGGAATGTAATCTTCTAATCGTGGTGAAAGATCTTCAACATCTCCTATAAAGATCTTCCTTTTTTTTACCTAAAACCTTTCTTTATATCCTGGGGAAAAGAAAACATAAAAGGGTGAGATCAAATTCTCAGTAAGGGTAAACAAAAGAAATATCAATCACATCGTATTCATAAGAACATAACATTTTGGAAATCTTAACCTGCAAAAGAGAGCATAATTTCATAACATGGGATAAATCATGGCAATGAAATGTAATCAAAATAATCATAACTTAAAACATGGAACTTTGTGGCATTCACACATAATCATAGAGAATCATTTCTTGTTAGTCAAGACTCATTGCCAAGACTATCTTAGTGGACAAAGTCCCTTTCTGAATCGAGTAACCCTCGTTTCAGTCCTGTTTCACTGAACCGGTATAACCTACCGTTCCAGCCCTGTCTATCTCATGAGATATAAAATCTTTACCCAATGCATTTGAGGGAGATATAGGTCCCACCCATCTTATAATGAATCCTTTTTTATGTGTGCCACATAATCATAAACCATACATCATAGCGTAACCCATGTAATAAAAATGGGATTCTTGAAACATCATGACATCATAAAACAAATCATATAAGGTAAATGACTTTATAAAAATAATTTCCTCAAAACATAATCAAATCAATTTAATAATAGGGATAAAAACAAAACCCTATATTATCTTAGATGGAAAATAATTTTGATAAAACATTTGAACTCAATTCTTGAGGAAAATATCCTTTCTACTTCAAAAACATTTTTCCTTTCATAACATGTCATACGAATTTAAAATAAAATAAGTTGATTAAAAATAAACTTGAAAACTTGTAAAGGAAGCTTCTTGGAAATAATGTTTTAAGAATCCATTCATGCCGTATAAGTTAAAAAAACATTCTTCGTACTTTTGTCGGAAAAGTCAAAAAGTACCTCGTACGACAAAAGATTCCTTTCATACATATTATTAAAAACTCACCGAAGGGTAAAAATGGATTTAAACAATTGTAGGTGGATGGAAATAATATTACATATTGATGAAACATGGATGTGGATGATAAAATACACCCCAGTAAATACTTACGAATAAACAATCTCGGATAAAAATGAGATTGTGATATTTCCCTTACCTTAGGTCCGATTTGCTTCATATGTGTCTGAACCTCCTGTATAATGATTTAAATAATGTCATTGACTTATTACAGAATCATATTCATTGTTATGATATCATATATGGTTCACTTATGACATTATATTACCCGTTCTTTTGTAAATTCCATGTTAAAGAAGCGTTTTGGGTAAAATCGTTTCATTTATCGTAGGTGTTTTGACTTGTTGTTCTTGACATTATTGTTGGGTCGGAACAAACGAGAATTGATGGAAAGAGGGGGGGGGGGGGGGGTGAATTGCCTTTTAAAAAATGATTGACAAAATAAAATCAAAGTAAAGAATGCAGCGGAAAATAAAAGAGGCAAGACACAAGAACTTGATAACGGAGTTCAGCCAAAACCCGGCCTATGTCTCCGCTCCCAACTCAACCGTTGAGAGATTCCTACCGCTTGCTTTTCAATGGTTTTAGCAAGAAACCCACTAGGCTTTGAGGTAGCACTAGGACCTATTACAGCTTGCTTTTGAAATGGTTTAGCAAGAACTCACTTGCTTTTAATGGTTTAGCAAGAACCCACTAGCCTTTTTAACGGGTGAAGGCTAGCTCACCGAAAACTCAAGCCTTTTAAAAGGAAAGGCTTGAAGAAACCTCTTCACACCTTAATGGTGGTGTGAAACCCAAAAGAAAGGGAGGATGAGAAAAGGTTGGGGTTTGTAGGCACAAACCCAATTTTAAGCTCAAAATAAATAAAGAATGAAAAACCATAATGGAGGAAGTCTTGGGCGCCTTTGATTGATTGGAGATGTTGAAGGCCGCTTCCAAGATTCTTTGAAGGAGCTCCTTGGATGTGGAAGTTGTTGGAGCAAGGTGGGTTCCTTGAAGGAAGTCCGTCGGAGGTACGCCAAATGATGAACAACGTGTCCGTGGGCTTTGTATATGATCCGGTGCTTCCTAGGCCTTTATTTATAGGCTAGGAACCTTCAAGTATCCGTTGGAGGGCTTTGGAGCCGTTGGAAAAGGCCTCGGAGCCGTTGGAGGCCAAAAGAGGGTTGACTGGTCAAAGCCAACGGCTAGTTTGACTGGGCTACCGGCTGGCCGGTACAGCTCCACCGGCTGGCCGGTGCCTTGGAATGTGGAGAGTGCTTCTGCCCAGGAGCCACCGGCTGGCCGGTGAGAAGGCCACAGGCTGGCCGGTGGTGAGATAGTAGGTCTCACTATTGAACCAGGGTGCCACCGGCTGGCCGGTGACAGAGCCACCGGCTGACCGGTGGAACCTGGCAGTGGGCAATGCCTCTGCCAGGTCCACCGGCTGGCCGGTACCATCACACCGGTTGGCCGGTGGACTGAATTTCAGTCCACTTGATGTCCATTCTTGGGCCAATCCTTTGGCAGTCTTTTTCCTATCATCCACAACACTTAAAAACAATGTTAGACAAAAATGAAAGTGATTGTGATCATGAAAATCAAAGAGTGTGGGGTACAACAATCTCCCCCTATTTTGATGATGACAATCACCTATCTAAGCAATGTAAAAACTTAAATGAAGGGCATTCCTAAATGATAAATTGAAAATAAATACTAAGCATGAGAGAAAAGATTCTCCCCCAATCAATCAAGAAATTTCTCCCCCTTTGTGATTATCAAAATAGAATGGGGCATAAAACTTGATTGAGGGAAAAGATTTGAAAAACAAGATTGAGATTTGAAAATCAATTGAGATTTTTGAAATTGAAATGAAAATTTGAATAACAGTTTGAATTTAAAGTTTTGAATCAAAAACCAATTGAAACCAAGAGTTGAAAATGAAAGATTGAATCGAAAGTTTTGAATAAAAAATTTGAAATGAGAATTTTGAATGAAAAATTTTTAATTCACAAAAAGGCTTAAAAGAACCTAACTCCCCCTAAATAAAAACAATCAATCACCGGGGAGAGGGATTTTGAAAAGAGATGATTTTAGGCCCGGAGAGACTCGCTAGAAGGGATTTTTCAATCCAAACTTGTCTCATAGCGGGTCTTGTCCTATAAAATTCGTCTGAAAAGAAAATACTTTTGGGTTGACCATACCGGGCGTTTTTACAATTACATTCATAAATGAGGTGCCCGGGTTTTTTACAATAATTACAAAATTTATAACAAGAGCTCCCCCTTACAAAAACAGTGGGTGCATGGGAGGAGGACGCTTGGTTGGTATAGCCAAGCCCTTGGGTGGTTCTAGATATACGTTGGGAACCAAGCAAATTGTTCAAATTTTGTTCCCCTTGGGTGAACTTCTCTAGAGTTTCTCTAAGGTCCTTGATGGTTGATTCCAAAGAATCAACATTGGGAAAATTTTGGATTTTAAGGGAGAGTTCCTCCTTCTCTTTGAGAAGTTGTTCTTTTTCGGAGGAGAGTTTTTTGAAATTCTTTTTCAAAGCGACAAATTTTGATGAAAGCTCATGAAAACCATTTTCTAATTGGTCTCTAGCGTGTGAGAGTTCTTCATATGACAAATGATTGAAAGAATTTGAAGAACTAGAAGACGAGGAAGAAGAGTCGGAAGATGATACCTCATGATTTGCCATTAGGCATTTTGTACCTTGGTCGCTCGAGGAGAAGGAGGAGAAGGAGGAGCTATCACTCCAAGATGCCTTTGAATCCTTCTTCTTTTTCTTCTTCTTGGCCCTTTTCTTGTGACGTGGGCAAGCGGGTACGGATTTAGCATCGGGTTCTTGCTTTTGAGCGGGTTCTTGCTTTTGAGCGGATTCTTGCTTTGGGGCCTCGCTAGTACCTTCATAGGTTAGTTCTAAAAATTTCCAAATATCATAAGAGGAAGTGCAAGAAGAAATACAATTAAATATATTACGGTCTAACCCACAATGTAGAGCATTCATGGCTTTGCCATCAAGCTCGAAATTTGCAATGTCTACGGGGGTCCATTGAGATTCATCTTTACTAGAGAGAGTATAACCATGCATGACAATTCTAAAAATAGGATAGCTAATGCTTTTAAGAAATGTGGTCATGTGGGTTTTCCAAAAACTATAATCGGTTCCATCAAAGAATGGAGCACGATCCAAAGAAAAGCCTTCGGGGGCGTAAGAGGTTGAAGTGGTAGAAGCCATCAAAAAGGATCTTTAATTTGAAACCGGTTAGGGAATTATTCAAATACGTCCCTCTGATACCAATTGTTGGGTCGGAACAAACGAGAATTGATGGCAAGAGGGGGGGGGGGTGAATTGCCTTTTAAAAAATGATTGACAAAATAAAATCAAAGTAAAGAATGCAGCGGAAAATAAAAGAGGCAAGACACAAGAACTTGATAACGGAGTTCGGCCAAAACCCGGCCTACGTCTCCGCTCCCAACTCAACCGTTGAGAGATTCCTACCGCTTGCTTTTCAATGGTTTTAGCAAGAAACCCACTAGGCTTTGAGGTAGCACTAGGACCTATTACAGCTTGCTTTTGAAATGGTTTAGCAAGAACCCACTTGCTTTTAATGGTTTAGCAAGAACCCACTAGCCTTTTTAACGGGTGAAGGCTAGCTCACCGAAAACTCAAGCCTTTTAAAAGGAAAGGCTTGAAGAAACCTCTTCACACCTTAATGGTGGTGTGAAACCCAAAAGAAAGGGAGGATGAGAAAAGGTTGGGGTTTGTAGGCACAAACACCCAATTTTAAGCTCAAAATAAATAAAGAATGAAAAACCGTAATGGAGGAAGTCTTGGGCGCCTTTGATTGATTGGAGATGTTGAAGGACGCTTCCAAGCTTCTTTGAAGGAGCTCCTTGGATGTGGAAGTTGTTGGAGCAAGGTGGGTTCCTTGAAGGAAGTCCGCCGGAGGTACGCCAAATGATGAACAACGTGTCCGTGGGCTTTGTATATGATCCGGTGCTTCCTAGGCCTTTATTTATAGGCTAGGAACCTTCAAGTATCTGTTGGAGGGCTTTGGAGCCGTTGGAAAAGGCCTCGGAGCCGTTGGAGGCCAAAAGAGGGTTGACTGGTCAAAGCCAACGGCTAGTTTGACTGGGCTACCGGCTGGCCGGTACAGCTCCACCGGCTGGCCGGTGCCTTGGAATGTGGAGAGTGCTTCTGCCCAGGAGCCACCGGCTGGCCGGTGAGAAGGCCACAGGCTGGCCGGTTGTGAGACAGTAGGTCTCACTATTGAACCAGGGTGCCACCGGCTGGCCGGTGACAGAGCCACCGGCTGACCGGTGGAACCTGGCAGTGGGAAATGCCTCTGCCAGGTCCACCGGCTGGCCGGTGCCATCACACCGGTTGGCCGGTGGACTGAATTTCAGTCCACTTGATGTCCATTCTTGGGCCAATCCTTTGGCAGTCTTTTGCCTATCATCCACAACACTTAAAAATAATGTTAGACAAAAATGAAAGTGATTGTGATCATGAAAATCAAAGAGTGTGGGGTACAACAATTATTATTACTTATATCATGATTTACTTACTTCCATAATATAAAATATGATTTATATATCATATATATTCAGTATATATATATATAATAGATAGATAAATGAAATGAAAAACACCGTTCATGGAGACGGTAGTCCGTACGTACGCATGAACGTTGTTTTTCTTTCCTTATTGTCTTGAATGGAAGTAAGTAGATGAAATACATATATATATATATATACATAAATCCAATATCATTATTATGTCATATATTTCATTATTACTTATTATATATACTTTATAATCATTCATGAATGGTTAATAATTAAGAATGAATCTCATCGCGTCGTGGAGACGGTAGTCCGTACGTACGCACGAGCGATGATATCATTTCCATAATTATTGAATTGAATTGGAGTGGATTATACAATATATCAGAATCAATATGATGTTGTAATAACTATGTATAGTTATTCTTTACACCATTATACCCATCCATGTAAGGTGGTGGTGGAAAATAGATTACACCACGGCGTGGAGACGGTATTCCGTACGTACGCACACGCGGTGATTTCTTTTTCCGTAGGATGGATAGATGGTGAAATAGGGTTGTTTCATACTTATAATAACATATCAGTATATGAGTGATACTGATGTTATTACTTCATAATGAAACAACCTAAGAAGAAGAAGTGGAAGAAGAAATAAAGATGAAAGAATTGGTAACAGTAATTACCTCTTCTTTGAAGCGCCTCTTTGAGACCTCCTCTTAGGGAACTAAAATTGGTCTTTGAGGAAGACCAGAACCTCTAGGATGTTTCTAGGGAAGTGGAGAAGAGATTTTGTCAGGGGTTGGCAGAGCTTGAGTGCTCAAATTGGTGTGAGGAGGAGGGGGAGGAGGTGTCCTTTTATAAGGGAGGAGAGGGGCACCGTAGGAATATCTCAAAATATTATTTTATATTAAAGTCAAAATCGGTTTATAATGGTTCCAAAGGGTCTTATTTCGATGCTAAAGTGGGGAAGGGTCGAAATCCTATCAACCAATAAGATTTAGACAAGTTTAGGGTATTATTTTAACCTTATCAATTAGATTTAACTCTAAGTTAAATAATTTAACTTTTACCGTGTCTTTTTGGTTTCTTTCACTATATGGTTAATAAACTTACTATAACATGCCAAACGAACCCCAAATTGTTTATTATTAATAAATATATCATTATCTAAGTCATTTGGCCGAACCTTAGATTTTTAGGAATAAAATAACAATTAATAATATAATATTTTATTTAAAAACTATTTTGTGTCAATTTTGACACTATTTGATATATGATTTTTGTGAAAGTCATAACAGAATTATATGTTCGAACCAAGTTGATTTAATCAACAATAATATATCATAGTAACCTAGAAAATTAGTGGAATTCATAAAAAGTCTCAAATTACATTCATTTGAACATTTATAACATCAATTATGTTAATATTTTCTTAAAAGGGTAATTACTGTATCATCGTTGTGTCATAAATAAATTAATTTATTTAAAGTATAAAAATTATAAATAAAATATCATTATGTAGGAACTCTTTTTAGATTTCTAATGAATATTTATAGTCGAATTTATCTTATGTATAACCCCATATTAAAAATGTTTTAGTTATTAAACTTTGATTTTAACTATTTTAACTATTCATTAAATAAAATAATATTAAAAGTCATAATCTAATTCAAGTGGACCTAAATGGTCATATTATATTCATAAGGTTGTTTTTGGTCGAATTACACTTATCCAATTGAATTATGACATGTGTTAGGGTAATAGTAATATCATATTTACCCTTAGTTACCCTATTTACAATTAACCGTGGTAAAAAAAAAGTTACTATTCACCAAAAATTATTTTCATCTCATTGAATCACATTTTAGTCCTTGATATTAACCGTGTCTGTCGGATTTTCAAAATTCCATTCACAGAAGCGGTAAAATTAAGTTTTATGTAAAATTCAGTTTTTAACCTACCACTTAGTGGATTCACTATTCATCAAAAATTGAAAGTTTTCAGAAAAATACCAAAATTTCACCCTAGGCTAATTTCGATATTCTGAGTCCAAAAATGAAGTCCATTTTGAAAAATAAAATTTATAAAATTTCAAAAAGTGGTTATTACTATTCATAAAGGCTAGTTTTAATAATATTTTAATAGCATATTGTTGTTTAATGAAACTCGTTATTGCGTACTACACACGATATCGAGGAAGGTCGCGATTGCGTGTAATGCAAGGCAAGTCAAGGATGCGTGTTGTGCAATCTCCTTTTGGTGTAGCGTACAACACAAGACATTAATAAAATTAAAAAGAATAGTTTTCATAAAATCTCGGGCTGTTACATTCTACCCCCCTTAAAATGAATTTCACCCTCGAAATTCGTCGGGGTTATAAATGGTTTACTATTCGAAAGTTTCTTTAATAGAAACCCACATCGTAAAAAGGAATACCAAAACCAATCTTTAAAAAACAAAAGTATGAAACGCAACGGTTACCCAAATAAACTAATCACTGGGTTTCCACATAGCTGAAAATATGGATATGGAAGAGAAATCTAACCATCATGTTCTGATGGAGAGTGGTAGAGAACATGGCTATGGAAAATCTAGCAATCACAAAGCCATAAATTTGTGACGATCTAAGGTACCGTCTGATTAATCAGATATAAGATCACTAGGAAAACTTTTTTGGATTTCAAGATCATTTCCCTAAAGTTGAAAATTTGAATTAGAATAAATACTTACTTTATTTTGGTACAATCGCACTATTGTTCGTGCCTTGAACAATTTCCACTTCATCTCTTAAATAAATGAAGTTGAATTTGTTATTCGTGAAGTGTTAGCAGATCATGTGATAGAATGACGGGTCAGTCCATCTGTCTCAAACAAAAGGTTAGCAAAAATTATATACATAAGTCGATCTATAGTGAGATTAATCACATATGGTTCCTAAAATGGACTTATACTTCATATATCATACTGCTTAATATAATAAAACTAGTTTCTATTAAACAGGGACTTCCTGTAGGCCAGTGGTAGGCGATAAAGGCCAGTCGCACTTCGGTTGTGGGTTCGATTCCCACAGCCTTGTCCGACGCGATGGGCTGTCGCCCGTCCTGTAGGTTGTCCTTTTTCTAATACTATATTACTATAACATCCCATCAATAATATCGAAAAAAACTTCTATCCTTAAACAATACTAACTTATTCCAACATAATCCATTCCAATCTTTAGGCTTACCCATAATACTGCAGTCCACTCTCATAATATAGTGAAAACCATTACCAGAGATTTAATACCATCGTTGATCCCCATAAGATATGTCTTGTTGGTCACATTCTAAACATTCAAAGTCCTTAATCATGTATTCTCTTGAATACCTTAGTGAAAACATGAATGCAGTTTAAAGTTAACACTTTCCACATACCAAAATCCTCAAAATTATATATACTCAAACCATGATATCACTTTGTCTTTATATCAATCATGAGCTCATGAATACTATTAAACATTTCATTTTCTCGTTTTCCCTTCATTATGCGCATATCATCTTATTTCCAAAAAATATCTCAATCTCTTTGAATACCACATCAATAAATATTTCAATACTCAATGATACAACATTATTTTGGAATCCCATTACATAAACACTTAATCATTCCACCACATCGTTGTCATATTCAACATTGCCAATAATGATCGCATGTGACTTCCCTTTGTCCTTTGCCTTCAGTGGTTGCTCATGTTGATCATCACTAACCCTTGGATTAGGGCATTTATTGGCATAATGTCCCATCTCCTTGCACTTGAAACATTGAAGTGTTGGTGGTGCGTTCTCTGCAGTGTTTGCTTTGTTCACATCATTAGACACCCTTTTTCCATTACTTCGACACTCAGCTACTCGATGACCTTCTTTTCCACACTTAAAACATTTTCTAGTCCCTTTAAGACAATCTCCACCATGCTTCTTTCCACACTTTGAGCATAAAGAAACATTCATCTTCTTTTCACTATTATTCTGAGATTTCTCCTTGAACTCCATCTTTCGTTTCTTGTCAAAACCATGAGATGGATATGTAACACCAACTTCCATTTCTACCTTGATAGCACAACGCACAATTTCTTCATAGCTACTGAAGTCTCTTATAGCTAATGCCCTTCGAAGACTTGGTTTTAAGCCACTGAAAAATCGATCAACTTTACTTTCAGGTTGGATGATAATGCCAGATGCATACCTTGCAAGTCTTGTAAAATTCACTTTGTATATACCAACAGATTCATCATCCTTTTTCTTTAGTTCAAGAAACTCCTTCTCCATCTTTGTTCGAAGAATACGAGGGAAGTACTTATTGAAAAATAAGTTCTTGAACTCGTCCCATTCCATGGACTCAATTTCATCTCTTTTCCTTGTATTCTTGATAAGATTCCACCATTGATCAGCTTCACCTTCCAAACAATATATTGCTAAGATGACTTTATCATGTTCAGAACATTGAAGAACTGAAAATATCTTTTCAGTGGTACTGATCCGTTGTTCAGCAACAAGTGGATCAGAAGACCCACTGAAAGAAGGTGGACGTTTCCTCATGAAGGACTCAATAGAATATTGTTCCCTTCTCTGCTCATTTGGAAGTCCAGAATGATTCATAGCTTGTGTAAGTATAGCAATAAGATTTCGCACTCCATCTCCCATAACATTTGTTTGTTCAGGAGGAAAATCATTGCATTGTCCATTGCATTGATCAACACGGTTCCTTCGGGTTCCAGCCATCATCTAAAACCCAAAAAGAATAGTGTGAGAGGCAAAAATCATGCTAGGGAAAACAACATAATAAAGGGGAAGTACCTTCAATATCTAACATCTTAGGTTTAATTATATGATCGTTAGCGTAGTTCTAGTACTATAACCTATATGTATACTTAACCTTAGGGACATCCCTAGACATACCGTAGAAATATCTCTAGGGATCTCACTAACGTTTTCGCATCCTAGTTTCCAAAGGTTGACTAAACGTTTCCTCTGATACCAACTGTTGAGACCCGAAGCTTGACGTACATGGACATTACATTACATTTGCGGAATACTTAGTACATAAGAAAAACACACACACAAGGATCGTAATAGTTTAGTGTCTTTGGAAACTCGGAACGTAATCTTCTAATCGTGGTGAAAGATCTTCAAAATCTCCTATAAAGATCTTCCTTTTTTTTACCTAAAACCTTTCTTTATATCCTGGGGAAAAGAAAACATAAAAGGGTGAGCTCAAATGCTCAGTAAGGGTAAACAAAAGAAATATCAATCACATCGTATTCATAAGAACAAAACATTTTGGAAATCTTAACCTGCAAAAGAGAGCATAATTTCATAACATGGGATAAATCATGGCAGTGAAATGTAATCACAATAATCATAACTTAAAACATGGAACTTTGTGGCATTCACACATAATCATAGAGAATCATTTCTTGTTAGTCAAGACTCATTGCCAAGACTATCTTAGTGGACAAAGTCCCTTTCTGAATCGAGTAACCCTCGTTTCAGTCCTGTTTCACTGAACCGGTATAACCTATCGTTCCAGCCCTGTCTATCTCATGAGATATAAAATCTCTACCCAATGCATTGGAGGGAGATATAGGTCCCACCCATCTTATAATGAATCCTTTCTTATGTGTGCCACATAATCATAAACCATACATCATAGCGTAACCCATGTAATAAAAATGCGATTCTTGAAACATCATGACATCATAAAACAAATCATATAAGGTAAATGAATTTATAAAAATAATTTCCTCAAAACATAATCAAATCAATGTAATAATAGGGATAAAAACAGAACCCTATATTATCTTAGATGGAAAATAATTTTGATAAAACATTTGAACTCCATTATTGAGGAAAATATCCTTTCTACTTCAAAAACATTTTTCCTTTCATAACATGTCATACGAATTTAAAATAAAATAAGTTGATTAAAAATAAACTTGAAAACTTGTAAAGGAAGCTTCTTGGAAATAATGTTTTAAGAATCCATTCATGCCGTATAAGTTAAAAAAAACATTCTTCGTACTTTTGTCGGAAAAGTCAAAAAGTACCTTGTACGGCAAAAGATTCCTTTCATACATATTACTAAAAACTCACCGAAGGGTAAAAATGGATTTAAACAATTGTAGGTGGATGGAAATAATATTACATATTGATGAAACATGGATGTGGATGATAAAATACACCCCAGTAAATACTTACGAATAAACAATCTCGGATAAAAATGAGATTGTGATATTTCCCTTACCATAGGTCTGATTTGCTTCGTATGTGTCCGAACCTCCTGTATAATGATTTAAATAATGTAATTGACTTATTACAGAATTATATTCATTGTTATGATATCATATATGGTTCACTTATGACATTATATTACCCGTTCTTTTGTAAATTCCATGTTAAAGAAGCGTTTTGGGTAAAATCGTTTCATTTATCGTAGGTGTTTTGACTTGTTGTTCTTGACATTATTATTACTTATATCATGATTTACTTACTTCCAGAATATAAAATATGATTTATATATCATATATATTCAGTATATATATATATATAATAGATAGATAAATGAAATGAAAAACACCGTTCATGGAGACGGTAGTCCGTACGTACGCATGAACGCTGTTTTTCTTTCCTTATTGTCTTGAATGGAAGTAAGTAGATGACATACATATATATATATATACATAAATCCAGTATCATTATTATGTCATATATTTCATTAGTACTTATTATATATACTTTATAATCATTCATTAATGGTTAATAATTAAGAATGAATCTCATCGCGTCGTGGAGACGGTAGTCCGTACGTACGCACGAGCGATGATATCATTTCCATAATTATTGAATTGAATTGGAGTGGATTATACAATATATTAGAATCAATATGATGTTTTAATAACTATGTATATTTATTCTTTACACCATTTTACCCATCCATGTAAGGTGGTGGTGGAAAATAGATTACACCACGGCGTGGAGACGATATTCCGTACGTACGCACGCGCGGTGATTTCTTTTTCTGTAGGATGGATAGATGGTGAAATAGGGTTGTTTCATACTTATAATAAAATATCAGTATATGAGTGATACGAATGTTATTACTTCATAATGAAACAACCTAAGAAGAAGAAGTGGAAGAAGAAATAAAGATGAAAGAATTGGTAACAGTAATTACCTCTTCTTTGAAGCACCTCTTTGAGACCTCCTCTTAGGGCACTAAAATTGGTCTTTGAGGAAGACCAGAACCTCTAGGATGTTCCTAGGGAAGTGGAGAAGAGATTTTGGCAGGGGTTGGCCGAGCTGGAGTGCTCAAATTGGTGTAAGGAGGAGGGGGAGGAGGTGTCCTTTTATAAGGGAGGAGAGGGGCACCGTAGGAATATCTCAAAATATTATTTTATATTAAAGTCAAAATCGGTTTATAATGGTTCCAAAGGGTCTTATTTAGATGCTAAAGTGGGGAAGGGTAGAAATCCTATCAACCAATAAGATTTAGACAAGTTTAGGGTATTATTTTAACCTTATCAATTAGATTTAATTCTAAGTTAAATAATTTAACTTTTACCGTGTCTTTTTGTTTTCTTTCACTATATGGTTAATACACTTACTATAACATGCCAAACGAACCCCAAATTGTTTATTATTAATACATATATCCTTATCTAAGTCATTTGGCCGATCCTTAGATTTTTAGGAATAAAATAACAATTAATAATTTAATATTTGATTTAAAAACTATTTTGTGTCAATTTTGACACTATTTGATATATGATTTTTTTGAAAGTCATAACAGAATTATATGTTCTAACCAAGTTGATTTAATCAACAATAATATATCATAGTAACCTATAAAATTAGTGTAATTCATAAAAAGTCTCAAATTACATTCATTTTAGCATTTATAACATCAATTATGTTAATATTTTCTTAAAAGGGTAATTACTGCATCATCGTTGTGTCATAAATAAATTAATTTATTTAAAGTATAAAAATTATAAATAAAATATCATTATGTAGGAAATCTTTTTATATTTCTAATGAATATTTATAGTCTAATTTATCTTATGTATAACCCCATATTAAAAATGTTTTAGTTATTAAACTTTGATTTTAACGATTTTAACTATTCATTAAATAAAATAATATTAAAAGTCATAATCTAATCTAAGTGGACCTAAATGGTCATATTATATTCATAAGGTTGTTTTTGGTCGAATTACACTTATCCAATTGAATTAGGACATGTGTTAGGGTAATAGTAATATCATATTTACCCTTAGTTACCCTATTTACTATTAACCGTGGTAAAAAAAAGTAAAAAGATACTATTCACCAAAAATTATTTTCATCTCATTGAATCACATTTTAGTCCTTGATATTAACCGTGTCTGTCGGATTTTCAAAATTCCATTCACAGAAGCGGTAAAATTAAGTTTTATGCAAAATTCAGTTTTTAACCTACCACTTAGTGGATTCACTATTCATCAAAAATTGAAAGTTTTCAGAAAAATACCAAAATTTCGCCCTAGGCTAATTTCGATATTCTGAGTCCAAAAATGAAGTCCATTTTGAAAAATAAAATTTATAAAATTTCAAAAAGTGGTTATTACTATTCATAAAGGCTAGTTTTAATAATATTTTAATAGCATATTGTTGTTTAATGAAACTCGTTATTGCGTACTACACACGCTATCGAGGAAGGTCGCGATTGCGTGTAATGCAAGGCAAGTCAAGGATGCGTGTTGTGAAATCTCCTTTTGGTGTAGCTTACAACACAAGACATTAATCAAATTAAAAAGAATAGTTTTCATAAAATCTCGGGCTGTTACATTCTACCCCCCTTAAAATGAATTTCGCCCTCGAAATTCGTCGGAGTTATAAATGGTTTACTATTCGAAAGTTTCTTTAATAGAAACCCACATCGTAAAAAGGAATACCAAAACCAATATTTAAAAAACAAAAGTATGAAACGCAACGGTTACCCAAATAAACTAATCACTGGGTTTCCACATAGGTGAAAATATGGATATGGAAGAGAAATATAACCATCATGTTCTGATGGAGAGTGGTAGAGAACATGGCTATGGAAAAGCTAGAAATCACAAAGCCATAAATTTGTGACGATCTAAGGTACCATCTGATTAATCAGATATAAGATCACTAGGAAAACTTTTTTGGATTTCAAGATCATTTCCCTAAAGTTGAAAATTTGAATTAGAATAAATACTTACTTTATTTTGGTACAATCTCACTATTGTTCGTGCCTTGAACAATTTACACTTCATCTCTTAAATAAATGAAGTTGAATTTGTTATTCGTGAAGTGTTAGCAGATCATGTGATAGAATGACGGGTCAGTCCATCTGTCTCAAACAAAAGGTTAGCAAAAATTATATACATAAGTCGATCTATAGTGAGATTAATCACATATGGTTCCTAAAATGGACTTATACTTCATATATCATACTGCTTAATATAATAAAACTAGTTTCTATTAAACAGGGACTTCCTGTAGGCCAGTGGTAGGTGATAAAGGCCAGTTGCACTTTGGTTGTGGGTTCGATTCCCACAGCCTTGTCTGACGCGATGGGCTGTCGCCCGTCCTGTAGGTTGTCCTTTTTCTAAAACTATATTACCATAACATCCAATCAATAATATCGAAAAAAAATTCTATCCTTAAACAATACTAACTTATTCCAACATAATCCATTCCAATCTTTAGGCTTACCCATAATACTGCAGTCCACTCTCATAATATAGTGAAAACAATTACCAGAGATTTAATACCATCGTTGATCCCCATAAGATATGTCTTGTTGGTCACATTCTAAACATTCAAAGTCCTTAATCATGTATTCTCTTGAATACCTTAGTGAAAACATGAATGCAGTTTAAAGTTAACACTTTCCACATACCAAAATCCTCAAAATTCTATATACTGAAACCATAATATCACTTAGTCCTTATATCAATCATGAGCTCATGAATACTATTAAACATTTCATTTTCTCGTTTTCCCTTTATTATGCGCATATCATCTTATTTCCAAAAAATATATCAATCACTTTGAATACCACATCAATAAATATTGCAATACTCAATGATACAACATTATTTTGGAATCCCATTACATAAACACTTAATCATTCCACCACATCGTTGTCATATTCAACATTGCCAATAGTGATCGCATGTGACTTCCCTTTGTCCTTTGCCTTCAGTGGTTGCTCATGTTGATCATCACTAACCCTTGGATTAGGGCATTTATTGGCATAATGTCCCATCTCCTTGCACTTGAAACATTGAAGTGTTGGTGGTGCGTTCTCTGCAGTGTTTGCTTTGTTCACATCATTAGAAACCCTTTTTCCATTACTTCGACACTCAGCTACTCGATGACCTTCTTTTCCACACTTAAAACATTTTCTATTCCCTTTAAGACAATCTTCACCATGCTTCTTTCCACACTTTGAGCATAAGGAAACATTCATCTTCTTTTCACCATTATTCTGAGATTTCTCCTTGAACTCCATCTTTCGTTTCTTGTCAAAACCATGAGATGGATATGTAACACCAACTTCCATTTCTACCTTGATAGCACAACGCACAATTTCTTCATAGCTACTGAAGTCTCTTATAGCTAATGCCCTTCGAAGACTTGGTTTTAAGCCACTGAAAAATCAATCAACTTTACTTTCAGGTTGGATGATAATGCCAGATGCATACCTTGCAAGTCTTGTAAAATTCGCTTCGTATATACCAACAGATTCATCATCCTTTTTCTTTAGTTCAAGAAACTCCTTCTCCATCTTTGTTCGAAGAATACGAGGGAAGTACTTATTGAAAAATAAGTTCTTGAACTCGTCCCATTCCATGGACTCAATTTCATCTCTTTGCCTTGTATTCTTGATAAGATTCCACCATTGATCAGCATCACCTTCTAAACAATATATTGATAAGATGACTTTATCATGTTCAGAACATTGAAGAACTGAAAATATCTTTTCAGTGGTACTGATCCATTGTTCAGCAACAAGTGGATCAGAAGACCCACTGAAAGAAGGTGGACGTTGCCTCATGAAGGACTCAATAGAATATTGTTCCCTTCTCTGCTCATTTGGAAGTCCAGAATGATTCATAGCTTGTGTAAGTATAGCAATAAGATTTTGCACTCCATCTCCCATGACATTTGTTTGTTCAGGAGGACAATCATTGCATTGTCCATTGCATTGATCAACATGGTTCCTTCGGGTTCCAGCCATCGTCTAAAACCCAAAAAGAATAGTGTGAGAGGAAAAAATCATGCTAAGGAAAACAACATAATAAAGGGGAAGTACCTTCAATATCTAACATCTTAGGTTTAATTCTATGATCGTTAGCGTAGTTCTAGTACTATAACCTATACGTATACTTAACCTTAGGGACATCCCTAGACATACCGTAGAAATATTTCTAGGGATCTCACTAACGTTTTCGCATCCTAGTTTCCAAAGGTTGACTAAACGTTTCCTCTGATACCAACTGTAGAGACCCGAAGCTTGACGTACATGGACATTACATTACATTTTCAGAATACTTAGTACATAAGAAAAACACACACACAAGGATCGTAATAGTTTAGTGTCTTTGGAAACTCGGAACGTAATCTTCTAATCGTGGTGAAAGATCTTCAAAATCTCCTATAAAGATCTTCCTTTTTTTTACCTAAAACCTTTCTTTATATCCTGGGGAAAAGAAAACATAAAAGGGTGAGCTCAAATGCTCAGTAATGGTAAACAAAAGAAATATCAATCACATCGTATTCATAAGAACATAACATTTTGGAAATCTTAACCTGCAAAAGAGAGCATAATTTCATAACATGGGATAAATCATGGTAGTGAAATGTAATCACAATAATCATAACTTAAAACATGGAACTTTGTGGCATTCACACATAATCATAGAGAATCATTTCTTGTTAGTCAAGACTCATTGCCAAGACTATCTTAGTGGACAAAGTCCCTTTCCGAATCGAGTAACCCTCGTTTCAGTCCTGTTTCACTGAACCGGTATAACCTACCATTCCAGCCCTGTCTATCTAATGAGATATAAAATCTTTACCCAATGCATTGGAGGGAGATATAGGTCCCACCCATCTTATAATGAATCCTTTCTTATGTGTGCCACATAATCATAAACCATACATCATAGCGTAACCCATGTAATAAAAATGGGATTCTTGAAACATCATGACATCATAAAACAAATCATATAAGGTAAATGACTTTATAAAAATAATTTCCTCAAAACATAATCAAATCAATGTAATAATAGGGATAAAAACAGTACCCTATATTATCTTAGATGGAAAATAATTTTGATAAAACATTTGAACTCCATTCTTGGGAAAATATCCTTTCTACTTCAAAAACATTTTTCCTTTCATAACATGTCATACGACTTTAAAATAAAAGAATTTGATTAAAAATAAACTTGAAAACTTGTAAAGTAAGCTTCTGGGAAATAATGTTTTAAGAATCCATTCATGCCGTATAAGTTAAAAAAAAACATTCTTCGTACTTTTGTCGGAAAAGTCAAAAAGTACCTCGTACGACAAAAGATTCCTTTCATACATATTACTAAAAACTCACCGAAGGGTAAAAATGGATTTAAACAATTGTAGGTGGATGGAAATAATATTACATATTGATGAAACATGGATGTGGATGATAAAATACACCCCAGTAAATACTTACGAAAAAACAATCTCGGATAAAAATGAGATTGTGATATTTCTCTTACCTTAGGTCCGATTTGCTTCATATGTGTCCGAACCTCCTGTATAATGATTTAAATAATGTCATTGACTTATTAAAGAATCATATTCATTGTCATGATATCATATATGGTTCACTTATGACATTATATTACCCGTTCTTTTGTAAATTCCATGTTAAAGAAGCGTTTTGGGTAAAATCGTTTCATTTATCGTAGGTGTTTTGACTTGTTGTTCTTGACATTATTATTATTACTTATATCATGATTTAATTACTTCCATAATATAAAATATGATTTATATATCATATATATTCAGTATATATATATATAATAGATAGATAAATGAAATGAAAAACACCGTTCATGGAGACGGTAGTCCGTACGTACGCATGAACGCTGTTTTTCTTTCCTTATTGTCTTGAATGGAAGTAAGTAGATGACATACATATATATATATATATAAATAAATCCAGTATCATTATTATGTCATATATTTCATTAGTTCTTATTATATATACTTTATAATCATTCATGAATGGTTAATAATTAAGAATGAATCTCATCGCGTCGTGGAGACGGTAGTCCGTATGTACGCACGAGCGATGATATCATTTCCATAATTATTGAATTGAATTTTTGTGGATTATACAATATATCAGAATAAATATGATGTTGTAATAACTATGTATAGTTATTCTTTACACCATTATACCCATCCATGTAAGGTGGTGGTGGAAAATAGATTACACCACGGCGTGGAGACGGTATTCCGTACGTACGCACGCGCGATGATTTCTTTTTCCGTAGGATGGATAGATGGTGAAATAGGGTTGTTTCATACTTATAATAAAATATCAGTATATGAGTGATACTGATGTTATTACTTCATAATGAAACAACCTAAGAAGAAGAAGTGGAAGAAGAAATAAAGATGAAATAATTGGTAACAATAATTACCTCTTCTTTGAAGCGCCTCTTTGAGACCTCCTCTTAGGGCACTAAAATTGGTCTTTGAGGAAGACCAGAACCTATAGGATGTTTCTAGGGAAGTGGAGAAAAGATTTTGGCAGGGGTTGGACGAGATTGAGTGCTCAAATTGGTGTGAGGAGGAGGGGGAGGAGGTGTCCTTTTATAAGGTAGGAGAGGGGCACCGTAGGAATATATCAAAATATTATTTTATATTAAAGTCAAAATCGGTTTATAATGGTTCCAAAGGGTCTTATTTCGAAGCTAAAGTGGGGAAGGGTCGAAATCCTATCAACCAATAAGATTTAGACAAGTTTAGGGTATTATTTTAACCTTATCAATTAGATTTAACTCTATGTTAAATAATTTAACTTTTACCGTGTCTTTTTGTTTTCTTTCACTATATGGTTAATAAACTTACTATAACATGCCAAAAGAACCCCAAATTGTTTATTATTAATACATATATCCTTATCTAAGTCATTTGGCCGAAACTTAGATTTTTAGGAATAAAATAACAATTAATAATATAATATTTGATTTAAAAACTATTTTGTGTCAATTTTGACACTATTTGATATATGATTTTTGTGAAAGTCATAACAGAATTATATGTTCAAACCATGTTTATTAAATCAACACTAATATATCATAGAAACCTAGAAAATTAGTGGAATTCATAAAAAGTCTTACATTCATTTGAGAATTTATAACATCAATTATGTTAATATTTTCTTAAAAGGGTAATTACTGCATCATCGTTGTGTCATAAATAAATTAATTAATTTAAAGTCTAAAAATTATAAATAAAATATCATTATGTAGTAAATCTTTTTATCTTTCTAATGAATATTTATAGTCGAATTTATCTTATGTATAACCCCATATTAAAAATGTTTTAGTTATTAAACTTTGATTTTTACTATTTTAACTATTCATTAAATAAAATAATATTAAATGTCATAATCTAATCCAAGTGGACCTAAATGGTCATATTATATTCATAAGGTTGTTTTTGGTCGAATTACACTTATCCAATTGAATTAGGACATGTGTTAGGGTAATAGTAATATCATATTTACCCTTAGTTACACTATTTACTATTAACCGTGGTAAAAAAAAGCAAAAAGTTACTATTCACCAAAAATTATTTTCATCTCATTGAACCACATTTTAGTCCTTGATATTAACCGTGTCTGTCGGATTTTCAAAATTCCATTCATAGAAGCGGTAAAATTAAGTTTTATGCAAAATTTAGTTTTTAACCTACCACTTAGTGGATTCACTATTCATCAAAAATTGAAAGTTTTCAGAAAAATACCAAAATTTCACCCTAGGCTAATTTCGATATTCTGAGTCCAAAAATGAAGTCCATTTTGAAAAATAAAATTTATAAAATTTCAAAAAGTGGTTATTACTATTCATAAAGGCTAGTTTTAATAATATTTTAATTGCATATTGTTGTTTAATGAAACTTGTTATTGCGTACTACACATGCTATCGAGGAAGGTCGCGATTGCGTGTAATGCAAGGCAAGTCAAGGATGCGTGTTGTGCAAGCTCCTTTTGGTGTAGCGTACAACACAAGACATTAATAAAATTAAAAAGAATAGTTTTCATAAAATCTCGGGCTGTTACATGTGGTGTATTGTGTACTACCATTTGATATATATTATCATGATTCTATTTATATTCATGGTATTATGGGATTCATTTGGTGTTTATTATCTTTAGGTCATACGAATCGATTGATTACAACGTAGTGAGGGGTTTCCATCTCACTTTTATTCCTGTGAGATTCATGCTATATTTTCCACTATTACCTTTTCTATTGTGTATGTATTGCCCGTGATTGTATTGTTTGTGTAATATACATTAATTTATATGTATTTACATCATCATTGTATGATCCTTATTTCATGGTGTGTATTTTTCATAAGTTACCAAATCGGTAAGGGAATTTCAAATTTCAATTTCCACTAATTTGGTTTTACGCAAACTTCATTGATTATTTTAGTCCAATATTATATGTGAAATCACTATTTATTTTCTTATGTAGAAATTTCCACTCCCCTTTGAGTGGATATACTTTTTATACACATAATCACTCCATTTATAAATTCCGAAGTCATCAATATGAACTTGACAAGAATAATTTTAACTCAATTTCTATTCATTGAATTAAACATCCAAGTCATTGGTGTTGTTTTTACAAGAATATGCGTGAATGTCATATAATTTATTTACACTAAATATTCAATAATATTGCGTGTATTTATATCTTTCTCACATAATTATGTCATTGACTTATCCTTAACCTAAAGAGACGGTCTTTATAAGGGATTTCATCTCAATATACATTCCATTGAGACTTCTTTGTTGTTATGTGCCAATTCACTTTTATATGGTGTATATACTTTACATAGACATAGTATATCATGAATCCATTTATTCTCATAATATTATAATGTTTTTATTACATCAATTATTTGTATTCAAGCATCTCTCATTTGGTTAGGAACACTAACTAAAATATCATTTTAAATGTTTTAAAAATATATTCTTCTAAACCTTTCTAATCAATGTCCATGTTTTAAAAATGGTTTTAAGAATTTATTTAGATGAAAATTAATGTTTTAAAATGAAAATTTCTTTTAAAAGTTTCAAAGTGGTATTCTACACTTTGATTCAAAAATCTATTTTAAAAAGATTTTTGATAAATAGTGAGACTTTTAAATGTTTTCAAGAAAAAGGGGGATATTTCTCTCAAATAGTTTGGATGATTATTTTCATATATGTAAATATCCTTCATTATTATTGATTGAGGTTAATTTATTATAATTAAATCTTCCATATTGTATTGAATGAGGTATGTTTGACTGTGGATGTGCTATTTTTATACCATTCATGGTTTGTGGTTAAAATATTGATATATCCTATGATAGTTTTAATACAAATGTTTAGATTATGTTCCAAAATTTTCATATGATGAATTAATTAGACTTTGTAAGTGATAGGTGGGGCCCGCTATATCTCCTTGGTGCATGGTAAGGTCTCATGAGACAAACTAGTGTCCTGGTGCAAAGCCTTGACAAAATCATTTTTGTAGTCTTGGCAGGATGCCTTGACAATGTGGTTATGATGTCCGACATTATACATTCCATCATTATGAAATTGGCTATTGATATTACATGTGATTATTCGACTAGTATAATATCTGTGTGAATATGTAAATTTCATTATTTGATATACCTTTTCCATATTATGCTGAAGTTTAAGTTTAAGTTTAAAAGGATTGTGTTTTAGTCTTATACATTGCCTTAAATGTTTATTCTTATTTATGATAGTTTTCTCTATATTGTTATCCTTACTGAGCATCTGAGCTCACCCCTTTCTTATGTTTTATTTTTTCCAGGATGAAAATAAGTATATTACAATTATCCTGTAAGAATAGGCTTAGGGATATAAAAGTGTTCAAAGGGGACACAATGTTTTTTTATTAAATGATGTAATGTAAAACTTATGTATGTATCTAGTACTTCCAATGATACTAAACTGATCAGTCTTTTAGGACATTATTCCTTTTATCATGCCAATATTATGTAATAATACACCGATTCTGGGTAACTGGGGTCGAGGCTTTACAATACCCACTTAATCATTCCATTTATAGTTCAAAAATCATATGGGCATGTCCTCCCCAATTACCCCTTTAATATTCCATTAGACAATTCATATAGGTATACCCACCCATAACATCACATTTAATATTTCATCCATTGAATCAAAATAATCATGGAATCACATTATATCAGTATGGAAGGAGGCAGTACATCTCCTAGGAAAGTTATTCAAAACAATCAAGGAAATAACAGGCTTCCTCTAATAAGGAAATCACGAGCACACACCCCTTGGGGTGGGTTAAACAAGAATAATATAGGTTATTTCCTTATAGAACACACTATGAGTGGCCTAGAATAGAGAAATAGGTGCCAACACACCTAAAAAAACCTATATGCATCCTCACTAGGTTCGCCAATATCAACTACAAGCAACACGATAAAAAATAAGGCTGCACTAGAAAGTTTGGAGAGTGGAATATCGACCAAACTCTACAAAAGAACCCTAAAAGACGAAGAAAATAATATACCACCTACCTTAGAAATTTAGTATAGTGATTTTTTAGTATCAATTCTTGATTATCCTCAGTTTGTAAAAAATATGTAGAACAGGTGATGAAAATGAAATTAGGGCATTAGATCCAAAACCCAAATAGCACAGTTATTATTCCAAATAATCAAGAATGGATAAAAATTAATTGAATAATTACCAATGGGGTTCCAATGTGACTTTTAGAAGAAGAAATTTAGTTCAGATGACTTCTATATTTAAATACCATTTTATATGGTTTCAGGTTCTCAAAAATGAGAGAACACTGTTGTGCATCAAAATAAGAGGCTACTACCTCTATTTTAAAAAAAAATTCAAGAAGGGTATGACATGAAATGTAATCCTATTACACATCATGTAATTACCTACTTTCTTTTTTGAAGAAAATTATATACAAGACATGAAATTTCCCGACCATACCAATACACGTCATGACTTGGGATTACAGGACATGTATCCCCCTTTCACGGCGTGTAATCGGCCTGTTGTCAGCCTTCATCCCATTTTTACTTTTCTTTACCAAGTTCAAACCTTCTATCCCACAGTTTGAAATAGGTTCCTAGCCAACAAGGAAATAAAATGTAATTTCAACCTGAAGATAAAAGATCCATACCTCAAAAAAAACTCAGGATCTTACACATGCGGTGTGGTTTCAGGTGTGCATTGTTGGAACACCATGAGTTTGAGGTAGGGTTCCCATGAAATTGAAATTATAATTAAATATTCATCAGTTTTATGATTTTATAATATTCCATACATTCTAAGTAATGATTTATGACCTTTGTAATATTACATTGGTGTTCCAAATGGTTATTTTGTCCTTGTTTTGCAAAAAACAGTATTGTTTTAATTATATTTTACACACTAAGTGTTTGAGAAAATGACTAGTTGGATTTTATGAATGGTTTTTTATATCTATATCATGAATTAGATTTTTGAATTTAGTTTTTCCATGTGAAATGACAAATTGGGTTCCTTAAAAGGGTTTTCAATGTGGTTTCATATTTTAATGAAATGTGTACTTAGCTTTTGAAAATGGGCTGGCATGTGATATTCATAAATGGAATGTTTGGAATTTTTAGTGAAGATGGATTGGTTGATAAATATGGTGTGATTATTTCAAATGGAATTTTTTGAAATGGTTGTGAGATGTAAAATTGTGTGTTTAGTCCTCTTTTGAAAGGATGATTTTATGTTTTTTTGATTGTGATGGTTTTGTGAAAGGGATTGGAGTGCTGTTTGAGACTTTTTTGAAAATGGTGAAAGTATTTATTATAAAATCCTCCATTGGGTTATCATATTTCCTTTTTATTTTTAATTGTTGGGATTTACTCTCTTTGGAAATTTTTTGAACCATTTTGATAATGGGAGATCCTCAGTATGAACTCTTTAGTGATCTATTTGTTATCGGGAATGAGATCGATACTTCAAGTGACTCTAGTGATGCATGTTTTATGAGTTATTATTTGTGTTAATATGGTTTGATTCTCAATTGGAATCATCTTTCTCACCCTATTATAAACCTTAACCTGGGGACCTAGCATAAGGAGCATATTTTCATAGAAAAACTATTGTACTACTTAGATTATGCACCAGTTAGTGGACACCATATGGGGGATATTTTGTTATTTTGTCAAGTGGATTGGGCCCCTCAGTATATAACATGTAGGATGCAGCATATAATGTTAGAGATATTTGATTCCATCAAGTGATTTTTTTTTCTGGGATGAGTCAGCCTGTGTTAGTATGTTATGGAATATTCATGTGCTCCAACCCATGTTTATTGGCACTTTGTTACTTGCAGTTTTGATTTATATACTTGTTGTTTGGTTACCCTTGAGTTATTATTTCCAATTCCATTATTGTGTGATTATTGTGATGTTCATATTTTTGGGTTATTCCTTAGCAAAGTGAATTTTGTGTTATCAAAGGTTTATGAAAAAAATTTAAACTATAAGATGTTTTATACTTACTTGTACCAATTTTAATTGAGAGAATCACTTTCCTCTTGAAAATGTTAACATTTTTTTATGGAAAATAATATGGATTTGGAATGAAAAATTGAAATGTAACTTGATTTAATTTAATGTAAAAATGTGTGAAAAAATATTACTTTTTATATAGTATTTCAATCTTGAGGTTGATGTTATTTTTTAGAGAAACTCTATTCGGAATAGATTATTCGAGCATGCCTACTAAGTTTATACAAAACTAATAATTCAAAAAACTAGACAAAAAATCCAAACAGAACCTGATGACTTCAACATCTCCATGTGACCCTGAGGGTCACTATCCAATACTAAACAGAACCTGATGAGTACAATGTCTCACATGTTTGTCATGTGGTAGTTCCATAGATGAATTTTATTATTCCCTCAAAATTTTCATTCATGTAATTTTCTTATTCATTGTTTACATGAATGTGAAAATATTTAAATGAAACAAACTGATGTTTTAGATGACGGATTCCAAATTGAAGATATTTTATATAGAACAGATAAAACAATGGACTAAACAACAAAACCAAACATAATCTGATGACCACAACATCTCCATGTGACCCTGAGGGTCACTATCCAATAACAAATAGAACCTAATGACTACAATGCCCTACATGTTTGTCATGTGGTAGTTCCATGGATGAATTTTATTATTCCCTCAATATTTTCAGTCATGTAATTTTATTATTCATTATTTACAAGAATATGAAAATATTTAAATGAAAAAAATGGATGATTTAGGTTATGGATTCCATTTGAAATTTGTTTATAAACTCTTGTTGATTTAAAGATAGAACTAACAATTTCATGATGGTACCATTTTTTTAGATTCATGGTTCTATATTATTGGGAATTTTCCCTAGACTAGGAAAATAAATTTTGGTGTATGAAGATCTATTTTATAGTACACACAAAAAGGTAAGAACATTGGGAAGATTTCCAACATCTCTTATTCATTATCAGTATTTTATTAAGTTGGGATGGTGGGGATAGTTGGTCACCTAGAGATATAAATATTTTGTTATTCATTCATTAATTCTAGTTTATCAATTTATTATTTTCCCTACATGTCTCATGGATGTGTTCTTAATATCCATGTTTTACTTGCTTGGGTAATATCCATTTAGATTCTCTTGAAAATTTTTATCGTTTATCTATTGATCTTCCCTTGTGGTTGTTCATCTTAGGTGAGGTGTATTATTGAGCTAGTTTGGATTTTATGAAAATTATATCAGAGAAAATAACCATATGAAAGTGTGATGATACAACATGGGTTTTTTAAGGACTATGGTAAAAAAGAGTTAGGGTCATTTGATTTCTGTTAGTAAGTGTGGATGAGTTCCTATCCAGCTCACATATGTGTCTCAACCTGATTTAACATGTTTGGATAAGTGTATTCATTAATCTTGTAATTTTTTATGTAGTTCATTTAAATAAACCTTTTTAGGTTTTATTTAGATGAAAGAGTTATTTTTAAATTTCTTTTATCTATTTAAATAATTTTTTTTCTTTCCTCAAATTCTTGTTTTTTAAATAGTTTAATTTAGATTCATGAAGTTCATATACCAATTTATTGACATTAACATAAGCTATTAGGATGTTGTATTTTGTATTTAATATAAAATTACACTGACAATAAATCTTCCAAATTAATTAGATGAAGTTGTGAGATAAGTTCCATTGGAGAATCCTTTAATATACCCTTCATTAGTGGATTCATTCATCAACAAAATTCTAACTCTAGGTAAGATAGTTATAGGAATCCAAGGATGAGTGGTGAATCACAGATCATAATCTACTAAGAAGAATCTATATATATTATGTAGGGATAAAAGACCACCAGAATATGAAGAGTGGCTCGAGAAGATTGAAAGGATCATACACTTTATGAAATCTTTGAAGGACTCTATGTTGGGTTTTCCACATATATTCTTGAAATACTAGGAAGAAAATAATAGGATTATAGTATGCATGATATGTTAGAAGAGTATATTACCTATTATTCTTTCAATATGTTCTTTAAACATTAATTTTATCCAAAAAATATTCCTATTGTAATAAACATGAGAGTTTTTATCCTTGGAGAAAGGGGAGTGTTCGGTTATGGTGTATGAAAATCCATAAATAGAGTTGGTTCACATAACACAAGATGTTTTTTCTGTTGACTAACTTAATGGTCATAGGTATGAGATGTGTTTGAGGGTCAATATTCAGTCAATTTAGATTCACATATGCATACAAACCATTTCTACTGTAGTTAATAATGAATTTATGGACAAGGTCAACATATCTATGAAATCATGTTTAGGTGGAGTTTCTATTGTAGTGGTAGGTAACCAAGGTGTGTCATTCAGCCAAAAAAAGGAAGTGTACGAGTGCTCAATTTACATCATAACTAGTTTCTAGGGATTTAATAAAATATCATTAGGTAGTTTTCTATAATCTTGGGAGGGATAGTCACAAAAAACCGTATTATATAGTAGCACACAAGTCATGTCATCACTGTGGAAAATCCGACAATCTTACACGATTTTACATAATAATGTCCCAATAGAGCAGACCATGAACCACACATACCAAAGGCTCTCTAGTTCATTTACACTTCTGAAATAGTGGTGGATCTTGTTGTCCTGATAAGGTGGAAACTCACATAGTGAATAATTATTAAGGGGAGGTGAGACATGATGTCTGTATATAGTATGGTATAAACCAGAGGATTTTGATGTAGGGATGACTACTTTACATGTATGGTGTTCATTTATTTCCTTATGGTCCTCGATTTATTTGATATTTGTGATTAATGTTTTTTCATAAAATATATTTATTTAAAAGTTATGATTATGATCAAATATTATTTTTTTGATGTTGGATATTTATTTTCCCTTCGGAAAGAGGATAAAACATGGTTTTAAATGTCTAGAATTTCAAGTATCTATTTTAAACCTTGAAGATGTGTTAGAGATACTAGTTTTTAATCTTCATATATTTTACCAAAATATTGGCATGGATTAGCTGATTACCATCAATTACTATATTGATTGTTACTATATTTGAGTTTAGTTTCTATATCCCAATGGAGTACCCCATTTCTTTTAAGGTGACTGGGATCCTAGGTTGAAGAGAGAAAGGTATATTATTCCTTATGTAGGAAAGATATCATACTAATTATGAGATATGTTTTTTGATGTCCCTTATCAAAAATTTAGAATTCAACTTCTTGAAGTTATGAGTGCATACCCAGAGGTCTTTCTTAATAAATTTTAAGTGACCCTGCCTTGAGAGTTTTTGACTTTACTATTGACTTGATCCTTAGGGTGACTCCCATTTTTGGGCCATTATATCATATGAAACCTACCGAGTATACCAATTATGATGTTAAGATGTCAGATCTTGATTGTAAGGTAGTCATTCATCCTATAGTTCCACCATGTTCATACCTAGATCTCTTTGTAAACAATTAAGATGAATGCCTCAAATTTTTTATTTGTTACCGAATTCATAAACAAAATACTATAAAGAAATAATTATCCACACATAGGATTAATGACCATTTTTATCACCTCATTAGAACCAGAAGGTTTTATAAGATTATCATATGATTAGGGTAACATAATTTGATATTTAGAGAAGATGATATACATAAATAATGATTTAGTGTCAATATATAAATTTAAGTATTCTATTTTTTCTATTTTTTCTCATTAAACCTACTATGGTATTTATTGTATCAATGAACTAGATCTATCTTATGTTCATGGACTATTTAATTTTTGGTTTTTTCGATGTTACATAGGTTTAGTAAATGTCAGAGGAGGAACATAGGGATACTTTAGATATGATTTGTAGAATATTTAAGGAATATTATTTATTTAAGAATCATTTTAAATTTAAATTTTGGATCTATGAAGTGGTGTTTTAGTCCATGATAAATCTGATAGGATAATCATAGTAGATCTTGAAAATATTCTGGCTATAATGTTGTTGGGGAAACCTAGCAATGTTTTTGAAATTCATATGTTCTTTGGAATAGCTTGTCGTTGCAGGATTTTTGTTTAGGATTTCTCCAATCGCTCCCATTTAATGTCGTAATTGACTTATAAGGGTGTTATGTTTGAGTGGAATGATAAATGCATAAGATATTTTTATGAAATGAATGGGAGGATTATATTTTCCTGATACCAAATCCTCCCATACTTTGGTTTGGACCATGATGTTTTCTATGATTCCATATGTAAAAGATTTGGATGTTCTCTAATATAAGTAAAATTGGTGGTTGCCTAAATATATTTCCAATTACAGCCTCTTGAAAGGAACTATCCTACCCATGTCCATTAGTTTTTATCCCTGATTAACACTATCAAAACATGGAATTCCAATCTCTTTAGGGAGAGATTCATCATGTATTCATGTTTTATAAGCCTGAATTATATTTTTACATAAGTGTATATGAAATTATGATAGATATTCTAATTTATGTATCTTTAGACATTTTATTTTGATATTTCTTACACTCCCATTAAAGATTTTGTGGTTGTAGAAGAATTGAACAGGATGTTAGTCACTCAAGCCTTAATGAAATCAGTATGGGAGAGGTGTCTAATGAGTTTCTTTGATGAGAAGGTTTTGGGAGTGGAAGAGGCTAGTTGAAAGGTCTTCTTAGCTCCAGTAATGTTTCAATAATAATATGAAAATTATATTCGACTTACAAAGTTAATTAGAAATTAATGTCATTGCTTATGTAAGATCCTTTCTCGCTTGGAGTCCTCATGTGGTATGTCTTGGTCTCCTATGGGTGATTTTTCATTATAATATTGGTTAGTCTTTATAATATTTCTGAGGATCGAATTGACGGATAGTGGAAACTAGTCTTGTTGGTTCATACAACATGGGATACCAAGATGTATCTTGATATGATATGTCAGTGTTGGTGGCTAGGGATTACATGGTCTATTGATGGCATTAAATCATAATGCCTTACATAACATAACCTTAAGGTTGATTGTGAGAGACCTTCCTTTTTATTACAACCTTTTTTAATTCTTGTTCCAACATGGGATAAAATATTTATAGAAATTGATATCATGTTACCATGGAATCCTAGGAGGAAGGGTGTGATTAGATAGAAATTATAAAATTATGATATTGAGTAACTTACTTCCTATTAGAGAAACAATAAATGTGGAAGAACTCAAATTATTGCATTTATGAGAAATTTTGAATCTATTTTGAGTTAAATCTATAGTTTTATTTAACAGAGAATCTCATTTTACATATATCCTTTGTAAATGTTTTCTAGTGGTGATGTATACCCCATTTAAATTAATAACATTGTATCACTCTTAGATAGATGGGTAGACTGAGTGATCCATTCAGATTCATGAGGAAATGCATCCATGGTGCAAGATTTATTTCATTGATTCTTGTAAAAATAAAAAATATCATACAACACCAGTTATAAATATTCAATTAAAATTCTACCTTTTGAAGTGTTGTATGAGTATCCATGTTGATCTCCTTTGTGTGGGTGGAGTTAGGAGAAAGGGACTTGATAGGACTAAGTCTTGTTCAAGATATTACAAAAAAGGTACAATTTATCCAAAATAGGTTATTGAATACATTTCTTAGTTATAAATTCTAGTTGGACTATCATCTTCACGAATTGAATTTCAAGGTTAACGACCATGATATCCTAATATTCTCACCCTGATTAGGGCATCTTCTATTGGGTAAGTTTGGTAAGTTAGAAGATATATTTGATATCCCATTAATAATATCTGAACATCTTATAAATGCGTCTTATATATTTTAATTATGTGGATTCCTAATGTTTTTCTCATGTAAAATGAGGTATCAACTTGACCATTCCCATGTGATATAATTGGATGATTTTGATCTTTAGACTGACACCTATATGGTTGAAAGTTCTGTTTAAATTATAGATCAACTAGATAAGGTACTTCATGGTAAAAAAATTATTTCTGTATATATTGTGCCAATTTGTAAGGGATGAACATCATACATGGGAGTACGAATCATTGATGAGGAATCAGTGGCTCTCCAATTTTGAGATTCTAGAATCTTGAGCTCTCTATGGGGGAATAATTGTTTTATAGTTGTGGAATTATGAAACCCTTCTAGTCAAACATATTATATAATTTAATCTAGGTTTATCTGTTGTGAATTTCTAGAAGATTTAGGGATTTGGTGGTTTCTAATTTTTTTTTTGGGAAAAAAATCCTGGCTCCTTGTTTTAGAGACGGGTTAGTACTAACCATTTAGTATAGAAATATGAGTCCTAGTGGTTTTTCAAGAGTCGTTCACAGATTTATAAAGAGTGAGAGTCTTTATAAAACCGTTCAAGTTGTTTTGGAATTGTTCTAGGTTATTTTACATGGATTGAGTATGACTTTCCATACCATGACACTCTCCCCAGGTATCTGTGCACCTATATTTTCAAATGGAAGGGACCATCACATAGTTGGAATATGGTTTGTTAAACCATGTGTCCTAACTATTCACTGTGTTCTATACCAAATAAAACATAAAAATTATCTCATTTACTTGTACTTTTAAAACTATTATATTTTCCAAAATACTCATTATCTATAACCAACCCCTTCTTCATTTTCTATAGGATTCTTTCCTTGAATCATTAGCGATCCTTGATCATTTTAAGTGGAACTAACTAAGGAAATTTCTTCTATTTATCAATCTCTTATCCTCTTTCAATATATATTTATGATATTCATTCACCTTGTCTGACAGGGACACATTTGGGGTTTTAATTATAGATATATAGGGGTTGTTGGGTGAATTTATTATGTTCCATATGGATCTTGTCTTGTGAGGACAGGATCTCCCCGATTCCATTCTATATTCTTGACGTTGCATGTTTTTCTCTATTGGCATGGTTGGTATCTCTATAAAATTGTGTTAGAAGATTAATTACATAATATTGATGTAAATTCAACTATCATGTCTAGTGAAATTTATTGTTTTGATATCAAATATGTTTTTTATGAAATGAATATTATGTTGAATTAAAAGGGTGTTTAAAGTGGTTCTACTGTTAGAAATTTTTTATTCACCTTTTCTGCTCGATGAAATTATTTAAGGATGATGTTTTCTTGAAATAGATTTTAAAACATGAGAAGGGTAATTCTTTCTGTGAAAATGTTTTATAAAATAGTAATCATGGTTTCTAAAATGTCTTTTCAAAAGTAGTAGATTTGAATCTTTGGGTGTGTCAGGTTATGTGCATATGCATGCCTTTGGGAGAGTAGAACCAATAGGGTTTATTAATATGATGTCAATTGACTTTGGAAGGAAATTATATTAGCTGGATTCATAGTATACCTCTATTAGTGTTCCTTTACATGTTTGGGTATGTATTACATTTTACTAAATCCCACCCTATTCGTTGTTTTATACAAGATTACACTGTTTCATATTTTATTTCTCATAAGTTCACCATGTGGTACTTCTATGGATAATTCTAACAATTTCCTAAATATAGTCTTTTAATAAATTTTCATATTCATATATTATATTCAATAAAAAATTTTCTAATGGAAACCAATGTATGTTTTAAAAAATGGTTTCAATTTTGAATTAATTTATTACCATGTTTTGTTTTGATGTTACAAATAATGGTTTTATAGTGATAGACATTTTATATATTAATGGTTCTGTCATACTAGGTATTTTTCTCAAAAACTAGATATTATTTTTGGAAAATATAGATCTGGTTTTTCATATACTATTTTAAGGAAAGGGTTTCCTGTAGTACACCAACTTCTCTTGGACATTGTTGACTTCATAGTGTTATAGGATTGTGGTTATGTTTGGTCACATGTAGATAGAGGTCTATTATTGTTTTATTATGATTGTATCAATATAATTTTTTATCTTCCCTATATGTTTTATGGATGAGTTCATTACATCTACATTTTAAAGTAATTTTTTAATCTTCTTTTAGTTTCTATTGAGACATATTTTTTTAATGTATCAATATTTACACTGTATAGGTTCATCTCAGTTAATGTTTCAGGTCAACCTAGGGTAGTTATTTACCCAATTTTTTTTGGGTAAATATATTTAATAACATTATTCACATAGTTTCCACTAAATGAATGTTTTGTGTAGATAAAACAAAGTGTTATAAGAAGAGACTTTAAATTTAGTGACTTGAAGAGAACTTAGTATAGAAAACACATAAGGATCACTGGATAGAAAAATATAAAGTCTAATAGATAGAGGTTAACCAGAACTAGATTAGATTTATGATGTTATTAGAAAAATGAGTCTCTATGATGATGAACATGGGGATGTTGTGTGAATCACTACAATGTATTTTTAATGTTATTAATTGTTACAATGTCATTCTATGAATTCAAGACTTCAATAATCATGATGGAAGATTTATAATTATAGTTGATATTTTAGAAATGATAAAGAGTTTGTTGACACCGAGTTTTATGTAATGTTTCCTATGATGATTTTTGACTCTAATAATTTAGTATATTTAAATGAAATAAAATAAATAAAGTATTAATAAATATTTTTAATGTTTGACCAGGAACATTGAAATTCCAGTTCATGCCACACCATTTGTTTTCAGATAATCTCTTCACATATAAAGAGGGAGTGTGTGAACCGAAAAGATTGATGCTTACATGACTATTGTTGAAAAAGTGATATTATGATTAATTTTTGAAGAATCAGATATAATGACACCATATAGAAAATATTTGAAATAAATGAATCAAACAATTTTGTTCTAGACAGAGTGGTGTTAGACTAATAGTTGGAATCATATAAATAGAGCATCAGACAATGGTAAAAAAACCAAGGGTGGATAACATAGTATCTTGTATAGAATTCTAGAGAGACTACTACCAGATGTAGAGGTGACCAAACAACTTGGTTTAGATAGAAATATTATAAAAATTTTATTTCTCTCTATAGTGTAATAATATGAAAAGAAGAAAAATAACTTGAAAAAGGAATGTGAGATGAAATTTCAAGTAGCATTGTGTCAACATTGAAATTTATTTCATAAGTTTATTTTTTTATCATAATTTTATATAATATTATTTTTTAGGAGAAATTCTTTGTTAATTGACTATAGTGATATGAAATTGATGGATATTCGCAACATTTTTTGTAAACTATTAAATAATTATTCTCTAATGGTTTTGTGGCCTTTAAATGTTTCCATGAAATTCAAATGGATATAAACTCTTATTGAGTATTAATCTTTGTAAATACTAATGTTCATATAGTATTTATTATTTATTACATTCTAGAAAATTCAATTGTCTCTAACTAGAGGTGATGTTTATTTCAAATGTTGGATAATATAAAAATATAAGATCATGAATTCCCCCTACCCCTCTCAGTGACAACACATGCCCTAATTTTTAATTTTAATATATTTTTGAAAAAATATAAAACCCATTTTTCATTATACTTTACATTATATTATTATTTTGATCTTAATATCCTTGAGTTAGTGTGTTTTTGTTTTAGTGATAAAATAGGAAGAATATACGCATGATGATGAAATTTAGGTACCATAATTCATCCCCTATTAGGGTGATAAGGGAATTATGGTTACAATATGTTGATTATATTAGATAGGTTACCCTAAATATAATTTGTCATAGGGTTGTATCTTACATTGAAGACAATTTTAAGGAAATGAAGGTTCTACACATTGATGAAGAAATAATCATATTTATAATAATTGTAAGAGTTTATATATATATTTAGGGGATTTATCATTTCATCTCCGGTATCAAAGATATTCAACTCTATGATACCATATATCATTTATTGAACAACACAAACAATAAACATCTCAATGTTGATACAAGGGCAGAAAACACTTTAAGAGATTACTAAAAAAATAAATATAAATTTAAAAGCTGAGTATTATATCTAGAAAATAATATAGGTAAAATTGATAAAATAATTTCAAGTATGATAATATAAATAACTATAGTGGATTTTTCTATATTACGTTCCATCATTTATTTGTGCTTATAAAAAGGAACTGATAAAAGTTGTACATTTATCCGCAATAGCTAAAAGTGCAGATAATGGGGTCTTTATCAGTGCTAAAAAGGAATTGGTAAATAATTAATTTTATCAATTCTTTTTTTAGTTATGTTTTTGACCCCCTTTATCATCAACTTTTTCAGCCTTTAGCAGTGCATTTTCAGAACTTCCTTTGAACAACAGTTTTCATAGCCCTAATAAAAGTTGATGATCATATTAAAAAAAAAAAATTAAAAATCAAATATTAAAATATAAATATTTTTATGTTTATGTATAATTTTGTTCATATATATAATTCATATAATACTAAATATGTATTTACACTAAATATATAATAAAATTAGGGATCTTTTTTTGAAATAATTAAAAATAAATTTAATTAATTATTTTAAAAATTAGGATTGAGTAATTGACATTTAATATCAATTTGGTGATATAAAAAATAATAAATTTATTAATATCTTAAAATAAGATAAAAAGATGAATTGGACATCAAACAACCACAACTTTTTATCCGATTTTTTGTTCATGCACCATGAGAAATCAAATCAAATAATGTGAAGGGATATAAATTATAGTGACTAGGTGGGTCTAGGAAACTAGTATTTTGAGGTCAAAATAGGAATATAAGTCCACTAAAAAAGTGGTTTTTGTTTTTGGTGCAGTAAGTTTTGAAAAATTGATTGAATTTAATCTTCTTTTTAGAAGGTCTTATTTTATTTTTTTAATAGATACTAAATTAATTCTTAAGAAATAGACACATACAAATATGTATAGTTCAATTTTTTATTGTTTTTTTATATTTTAGTGTTATTTACAATTAAACATCTCGATATATATATATATATACACATATATTTTTATATATTTTTATATAAAATATAATTTTATAAATAAATATTTAAAATATTTACTTATAAAATATATATTTATAATATATAAACCATACATAGATGAATATAATCTATCTATTTTATTTTAAATAAAAAACTGACAATTTTATTTTCTTTATAAATATTAATGAACATATATATATATATGAATATAAATTTATATATATTGTTTATATATGTATATATATACATTTCACTAAAAATATATTATGAAATATATATACATGCATATCTATAGACACATACATACATACATATATATATATATATACATATATATTTTTTGAGGGAGAGAGAGATTCACCCTCATGGAGACATAAATGTTCAAATACACATACACACACAAATTCATTTATAATAAAAATTCAGTTTATAAATACATTTTACAAAATGATTATATAAGTACAAAATTAAATATATATATATATATATGTGTGTGTGTGTGTGTGTGCACATATATAAATATATATACATGTAAGTATTTATATATTTTAAATCTAATTAAAAATAATTATAAATTAATATATAATTATATATAATAATATGAATATATAAATAATGATGATATATGTAAATAAATATAAATAGATAAAAATTTCATAATATATTACATAACACTAAATAAAGTAGTGGTAAGGGAATTCACTGTGGACAATAAGGCCCTAGGTTTGAGTCTTCATGGGAATGGGTGGTTTAGAATGTATATGTTCTAGAAAAGGGGGTAGTGCTGGGGAAGCCCTGATGAAAGGGGTAGAGGCACTGATAATGGGATGGGGTGGTAGGTAACCGTAGAGGTAGGAAATGTTTATAAAATAGTTTTCAAACACCATTAAAAATCAGTGTTGATAAAAGAAACCTTTATCATGGATAAAAATTGCACCAATAAAAATAAAAGTTATCTTCACTAAAAAATAACTTTATGGGATTTTTCATATCCAAAAGTAGAACATATTAAAAAACACATGTTGAACAACATGGAAAAAACAATACTATTTTAGAGTGGTATCATAAGACAATATTATGATGAGGAACTGTAATTGTTCTCATATTAAAAAAACATTTCATAGTTAAATAAATGTGAAAATATGATCCTTTAGGGAAATTTTCAAGTATAAAATATAAAACTAAAATAATTATTTGTAAATTTGATTACAGAATACATTTTGAATAAATATGGTATTCATGGTAAATACTGTGATGAAAAAAATGAATAAGTATCCATTATAAATAGAAAAATATTTATTATAAATGATTTAAGTGGGGGTTTAAATATTCTATTTTTAGAAACAAATTCAAATCCTTTTAAGAGAATTCTATAAATAGATATATGGAAATTGAGATTTAGTGTTGTTATGTGATAAAGTTAATGATCTTAAAAAAAATTATACATCCTCAAAGAATGTCATATAATTAATTATTTTATATTTAATAAAATAATATAGTCATATATGAGTCAACTAAGGATATAAAAGAGGAAAATAAAAGAGGAAAATAATGATCCTAACGCATTTATGATAGAACAATGACATGAAAAACACATTAATTGAGGGATGTTGTGTAATTTTTTTACTATATGTGATGATGAAAACTTTTATAAAAGATGAGAAACATTATTCATGGGTTAATTATTTTAATGGGGATTGAGATGAAAAAAATATAATCAGACTTGGGACCTTGTAATTTTTCTAACTAATCACAATGTTATTAGAATGAAATAGGTTTAAAACACAAAAATGATGATTATAGGAATATAATAAAAAATGTGGCGATGTTTTCATGAAATAGGTATTCTCAAATTGATGATGTATATCATAAAGATACATTTTAACAAGTGATAATAATTTTGTGAATCTAAATATTTTTATTGATTAACATTCAAATGGGGTTCAATGTTTTTTCAAAGGATGTGTTTATATAATTATTCAAATATAGTTCTCTAAGCGGAGTTATATATGGAAAAATGAATTTCAAAGGAAATCAATGTTGGGTGCCGAAATATGAGATGTGAATTTGTATGAAAAACAATTCCACCCACAAAACATAATGATACTCCCATTTTTTCTATTATTAAGGATATTCATATTTCCATGAAAATAATTATAACATGAGACAACATAAGATATTTATACGGTTAACCATATCTATTTGTAAATAATATCCATACATAGTCAACAATTTTTTTATACCACATCACATGATTTTTTTTGTCAATAAGGAACATCAGATGAATCAATAAGATAGTTTTGAAATATGTACAAAAAACCATGATAAATAAAAATATGAATAAATAATGTTGAGTGAAAATTTCCATCAGTAATCAATTTTAACACTTTGATATTAAATCCAATAATTGGATATTTAGTGCAAATTATTATTCTAAAAAAATACCACCCTATTATCATTTGAATGATCCCAAAAAATGAATGATTTTATAAAAAAGTAATTATACATTCACATATAAGAAAAATAAATATGTAAATTTTCATTCAAACTACATTCAAGTGTATGGAAACATTGTTGTTTTCTTATAATTAATTATAATTCTAAAAAACTAAAATATTATCTAATTCTCTCTAAAATTTTAATGGATATTTAAATCTTCGATATTATATATTTAACTAAAATCAAAAATATGTTTATGTAGAACCCCAAAAATTTCATCATACATAGAATAAAAATGATTTAAATAACTAATGTACAATAATTATTTTTCTCAAAACCATGTCATTTTGACAAAAACATGTTGTTATTTTTTAGATAATGGTATAAAATTTCTAAAAAAGATATTCAATTAATATTTTGAAAGAAAATATTATAAAAAAACCTGTTATCTAGAAACTATAACATTTATCCCAAGCCATATGTTTGTTTCTTTTCATACTATAAATGATGTATTTACCTTCCAAAAATCAAATTATATCATAACCATAAAATTTTTCTTCATTAACCATAATGAAATTTATTGAATCAGACCACATTTGTCTTTTCGATGGTATGCATGTAATCTAGTAAAAATGTACATAAACAGACAATATTATGGATACTTTTTATTAACTAATATTAATATTTTTTTAAAAGAGAAAACATTATTTATTTCTCATAAATATATGTTTTGGATTTAAATTAATTTATATTAACATAAATCTATTTTAACCATTTTTGTTTCTATGTTATTCCATGATATAGTTTTATCTGTGATAGAATATATTAATTCATTAATTAAATCCTCATACCTAACTGAAATATAATAAATCAATGAGAATTTTGAAAACAAACACTATATTATAACACATGTAATTCTATATAATAGCAATCCATGATTCCAAGTTGTGGTGTACTTTCATTATGGTAGTATTTATAATACCTAAAAAATTATGGTAAGAATAATCAGGTTTTATTACAATGTATGCCATTAAAAATCATGATATATATTTACAAAGATAAATATAAATAATAATGATCAATATAAAAATGAATAATTATATTATAATGTAGATTTCTACTGTCCCATATTCTAAAATAAAAATAATGGCTATAGTAAGAATGATAAAAAATAAAAATAATACAATAGAATGAATAAAAATATTGATGAAATATTTTATTTAGGGGATCAATTTGAATTAATATATATTATGTTACAAAAAATAATATAATTGGTAATTATTATCAAAGATCATTATGGTCATTGGTAATTACACACATTAGACATTTTGATAGTTGGGACTTATGAGCATTGGAGGTATAACCCATAAAAAGTGATAGTTATGGTTAAAGTATATTAAGGGTAAATAAAAGGGTTAATTATTTCATAATGGAGGAACAATTTATTTAACCAGAAGGAAAATATCTTATTATTGTTATTTATAGGTTCATGGGAAGGATCAAGCATCATTGGTGTTCTACCCTGACCAAGCATAAATAGAACATAAATATATGAGGACAAAGAATAATCTTAAATTAGTGAAGTTCAAGTTTGTGGTGATAAATATCAAATAAATATAGGAATAACCACCCCATATAAGTATCACAATTTCACAAATAAGCCTGATTGATTATTCTATTATAATAATGGGTTCTGTTTCTAGAGATTAAGTTCTTGTAAAATGTACAGTTTTTGTAAATGAAATTTTGTTTGCACTGACACTCCTTTGTTATTAAAATTTTCATCCATATATAAAAGGTTAAATTTTTATAATTATATGATTAATTTTATAAATTGGAGTAAATATTTAGAATCTGGACATAAAAATTATGAAAGGGGTAAAATTTTTAAATTTATTTTAAAAATTGTTAAATGTTATTTATATTGGTGAAATACAATAAATATGACATCATATATTAGTAAGAATGACACAACATAACTATTTTAATCATATTAGACAAAATTTTCCACTTGAAATTGTTTTGTAACACTATGGTTGGTAATTGGGTACTATAAGAGATAATGGTTAACTATAAACAGTGGGTAAATAAAATAGTGAGTAATTTATTCCATGATATTCCACTAATAACAACAATAAATACACACCCCTATTATCATTATCCCACACAAAAATTTAAAGTATATCCTCACAACTATCTCACCTATTCTCTCCTATATCCATAAATTAATTCAGTAAGTGTTTAGTTGGTTGAATTTTTTATCTATATAATAAGAATCTCAATAGTTGTCATGGATGTCTTTATATCTCTTTTCAATTATTTCTGAATTTTAAATTGTTGTATCTTTTTTAGTTTTGTAGATATTATAATTTTTTTAATTAATTTCTTTAAAAGTATTTTCATTATGATATATTTTCCATGTGAGTACCTATTTAACTCACATAGTTCCCTATTAATATGATGTTAAATGCTCAAAAATTAATATAGTTATAAAAATTCCTAAAGTTTTGGTTAAGTGAAGGGTTTGTGGGTTCCTTGAAGTGATATCTTTGACTATATATATTGAACTGCATTCAATATCTTTAACTGATTCATATAGGGGTACTAAACCTTAAAAATTTCATATATATGGTAATTTTATCTTCACTTGTCCCACAATATTTGCGCCAAACAACTCACCTAGTTTGACAGTCTTAAGAGATACACATTGGATGATTCATAGTCTATATAAAACCCATAAAAAAGGATTTCAATATATTTTCAATTTATATATAACATAATTGGTCTCCTAAAATTTTACTTACATGTATTTTATTTACATTACACATTGATCAACTTAATCTTTTTATGTACCTAATAACTTTGATTTAATATTCTTCATTTGATGAGGGTACTTATATAAAAAATTTTAATTTATAATAATCCTTAATATGTGTCAAGGTAATTCACATATAAATCCATATTAATTCAATGACATTAATATGTTAATAAAATTGTTGAATAATCTTATATTCCATAAAGAAAATTCATTTAAAAAAAGTTTAATTGAGAAGTTATAAAAATTAATTTTATATTGTTAATTCTTAAACATTAATCATTTTATAATATCAGATCATTTAGTATGTTATGGAATTAATTATACTATTATTTGATGGCTCAGTCTAGAATTTTATATCCCCTTAGTGCATGGGTAGTTTTAATGGGATAACTATGATATGTTAAAAAGGGTATCCTTACCATTTTTGTATGAGGTCTTAGAAAAAGGACTCTATAGAAGGTTTATGATGTCTATTTCTATGCATTCACATCATTTCCATCATTTTTTGATTGAAATATTTCATCCCATTTATAAATTATTTATTTTCATCCACGAATTATTTTATACATACATATTAATTTATATTGAATCAATTTTCTTTCTATTACTTATACCATTATAATTCCATGTTGGATTCTATTATATGAATTCCCATACTGAGTGTTTGGGATCACCCCTTAATTTTGTTTCATATTTCCTATCTTAATTATGTGTAATAATTTTTATGAACTGATATAATGAAGGAAATAAGGAATAAAAACTAATATGAAAATATTGTAATGAATAATTTTGTAATGAAATATTTTTTATATTCGGTCCCTTAAGGACTACTAAACCCTGATCCTATAAATGCATTATCATGTAATATAACTACTGTATAATAAATGACCCAAAACATTTGGTGACTATAATTAGGTTTTTTATAGTTAGTATAAAATTAAGGTTTATTATAAACCTTATGAAATATATTTAATAGAACACAAGTATATAATATATATTACAATGATATAAATTATTGATTTTTTAATTTTTTTTAAGTATCATATATATAAGAATATAATTTAGGAAAATATAATATATAATTCATGGTTTATAAATTTTAATATTATAATAATACTAAAAATGTTATAACATTTATTAGATAATTGAATCTTCTAAAAGAAATGGAAAGCAAACCAAAAATCAAGTATGATGTGGAGATTTTCTAGATAATAAATATAATGGAGTTACTATTAGTGAAAAAAATTACTATTATATGAAAATTTTCTTAGGTTATGACAAATAATCTTTCCGAAAAAGGAGTAAACAGTTTCTCATCAATAAGGATAAACCTCTGAAGTTCATTTTATGAGGAAAAAACCTTCTTTAATTCAGTGTCCCCACTATTCTAATAGTGGTATAGAAATCGATACATTATTTAAAGAAAATATTAATGTAATTGGTGTTTATTTAGATTGAAAACTTTATCATAGTGGTATATAATTTAAGGAGAGATAAAGACCAATTTTGGTCCTTGATTTAAAATACTAAAAAGTACAAGAATATAAAAAAATGGAGTTCATTTTATTTAAACGTTTATTTCTAGAAAATATCTTCCTTGGGGGAAATATGCTATGATAGAGTTGAAATTAAAACATTTATGATAAATGGATGATGAGAGATTATATGAGTACGTGGGTAATTTGACTAGGATAATAAGATTTATTTTGGATCATATAAACCACATGGATCACAATAATGATTGTTTCATTTTTTTAATAGAGAACTCCAAAAAATACTAGTCACCCATATATTTTAAACATATTAATCGATAGAGACATGTTATATCAAAGAATAAAAATTATTTTCTAAGTCAATCATTAACAAAGACAACCTAGTGTAGAATATAATGTATGATAACAAATTTTAAATAATTATTATAAAATAATATATGATAATAGATGAGATCCATATATGAAACAAATATGGGTAGAAACAACCATGATCTATTTTGAAGGGGTTGGATGTATGATTTAAATTTAGAGATAAAAGCATTTATGGCCATTGTTATAAAGGTAAGAGAGAATAAATCAATATAAAATTGATCAACTATATGTATATTGGATATTACACTAATAAATTCCATAACCACCTTGGAAATCTTCCCCTAAAGAGAAATATTAAACATGGATAAATTATTCTATAAAAATTGACTAGATTTGAATCACAAAATGATTCGATGGATGATAAATTAGTGATAAACTCAAAGATAGTTAATAAATTATTTTATTCTTCATCTCTGAACTCTCCTTTATATTTCATGTTTTCAAATAATTTTCATTCGTCCCTAATACATTAAGGAATGATTTATCAATTTAAACTCGAAGTGGTAGATTGATTTCAATAATGATATACATTGTTGTTCAAATCATAATTAATGTGTATTACCTAAATCTAAATATAATCATCATTAATATGGGGTATTTTTATTTAATCTTGGGGAATGAATTTGATCATAAATTTTATTGGAATGATTTATTATTAAGAAATTGAAGTTTGAGTTGGCGATGTAAGAATAGAATTAAGGATTTTTTGAGGGGAGATTTAGTAACTAGAATCCTTTCAATAATAGACCCTAGTATCATAGAATAACAAAAATATTAGGGAAGACACATATTATATTCAATCTATTATAAGGAAGGCTGTTTTGAGAATATAATATGTACCCACTGTAAAAATTTATATTGATTTTTTTCTTGATGAATTTCCAATATATACCACTAATTGAGAAGTTTAATTCCTTATAGATATTATCCCTCATGAAAAACCCATACTTAATATGTTACATCAAATTTAATCAGTGGAGTTAGATAATTTTATGAATAAATTATAAGATTTATGTGACAAATATTACATTTATCATAGTGTTTCACCCTCAAGAAATCCTATTTTAATTTAAATAATAAGGATGGTGCAATAAATTTATTAATTGATTGTAGGGAAATCAATGGAACTCCTATAAACAATGTTTCAATTTCCTTGTATTAATTACCATATTGATCAAATTCATGTAGATCAATACTTCTCAAAGATTTTTCCTCATTCAAAATTACTAGCATTAAATGTTAAGAAGGATGATATACCATAAATGTCCTTTCATATGAGGTATTATCCCTGTGAGTTCATAGTAATGTCTTTTGGGTTTACTAATGAACCATCTAGGTTTATGTATTAGGTGAACATAGTATTTATGGATTATATTTGAAACTTTTTGGTTGTAATTATTTTTTAGATTCTCATATACATTAAGCATTATATGGACCAGGGAATTATGTTTCAAATATTTCTTGATGTTCTGAGGGAAACAAGTTTTATGGGATATTCAGTAAATGTAAATATTTTCTTAAAAAAGATCCTTTATTTGGAAATATTTTTTCCAAGGATGGAATACATAATAATTCTTCAGAAAGGATAGTTCACAATGAATTTCCATGACCCAAAAACCATAAAAAAATATTTAATTTCCATGGATTAGTAGGGTACTATCAGTAGTTTTCTGAAAACATTACAAAATTAGCTAATCCTTTAACAAAGTTAACATATAATGTGAAAAATTTACATTTATTAAGTAACCTAAAGATATTTTTGAATAATTGATGAAGTTATTGGTGAAATCGCCTATACTTAACTATTTATCTAAAAGAGAGGTTTTTTATTTATAGTGGTACATCATGTAATGTTATTAGATTTATTTTATTTAAACATTATAGGATGGTGTATTCGGCCTATCGATCATTGAAACCCAATGTTATTAAATATCCATATCTTGATATAGATTAATAATTAGTGATCTTTTTAATGATTATATAGAGTAATTATATGAATTGAGATATTTTTTATATATACAATGACAAAAAGAGTCAGAAATATATCATCACACTGAAATATCATGATATGAGGGAAATTAAATGGTTTAGAATACTCTGGGATTATTATTTGGCTATAAAATATTATTTAGGGAAAGATAAAATGGTATCATATTAATATAGTAGAAATGACCATGGTACCTTATCTCTAATGGGTCTGTAGAATGATCAAATTACCAAGGATTTATTAAGGATGGACATGGGTATTATAATGAAAGGGGTAAAATAATTATTATTCCATATAATTATCTAAGTTTCATAGTATTAGAGAAATAAGATATATAAAATCTATTATAATAAATTCTAAATGAATATTTATGATGCGAGGAAAGAGAAATTATCATAGTTTAACTTTGGAGATAAAAGAATTTTCTGGTTTGGTAAGTTGTTTTGTATTCCATCAATACTAATGCTAAAGAGAGATCTAATAGATGAGGTTTATAACAAAAACACAGCTATACATCCTATAATATCCAAGATGTATATATATTTCTAGTATAATTTATTGTGGTAGAATATATGGTGATATATTATAGATTATGTTGAAAGATTATTCGTATGGTAATAAGTTCAAGCTAAAAATACACCTGAAAGGGGTTATATATCATTTAACTATACCATAGTGTATGTGAAATAATATTAATATTGAGTTCATCATTAGGATTCATAAAAATTACATAGGTAATATTTTAATTTTGGTCATTCTTGATTATAGTTTAAGGACATCTCATTTACTTTCACTTTGAGAAGCTTTTCGTTTGGTTCATCTTGTGGGGTTTTATATAATTGATGTTATGAGATGTCATGCGAAACCCCAATCCATGGTGTTTGATAGGGAAAAGATTCATTTCACAATTTTTAGAGAGTTACTGGACATAATTAAATAATTTAATTAATCAAAACATATCCCATCACCCTAAAATGGATGGAATGTTTGGAAGGACAACATAAAAAATAGAGGATATTCTATGTTCATACACTCTCCACTTTCTTGGATATCATGATCAATATTTTCCTCAAGTTGAGTTTTCATAAAATTAAATATACCACTCTTGAATGAAAATTAATCATTATGAAGACTTATATTTAAATATATTTTACTCTCAAATAGGATATGATGGAGTTAGATAAAGGAATGTATTGGTTCTATAACTTGTGTAATTGTCATTAGGTAATGTGTGATCTATATAGATACATATCATGGGATTTAAATGTTGGTATAATAGTTATTAAACAATTAGTGGAGAGATATTGATTTCCATGTGAGGGAACATGTATTCGTGATTATATCTCCATTGAATGGGGTCAAGAGATTCATAAAGAAGATTAAGTTGAGTTTATGGTACATTGGATCATTTGATATATCGGTGAAGATTGAAAAAGGGGATTATTATTTAGTTCTTCCACTAATCTAGTATTAAGTGCATGATATTTTCAATATATAACTTTTAAAAAAAATATTATGGATTATTACCTTGTATTAAATATGGATCATCATCATTTTGAGTCTAACTAATCATATAATGAAGAGCCAACTCATAATATTTATATAAGAGAGAAAGTTCTACGAAATTGGACAACTAGACTAGGGAAGGATTTTTTGGGGGAAAAATTTCTAGATTTGGAAACATAAGAGAATGAAGATGAAATAATAAAGGCTTATCAACATTTATTCATGTGTTAAATTAGAATTTATTAGATGATATTTTTATAAGGGTAGAATTTAATACATTGGAAAATTACAGTAATAATAAACATAGTTAATTATAATGTATTTAATTTCAAACCAAGTAATTAATTTATTATGAAAACTATCAATAATAATTTAAAATAGATTAAAATAAATAATGAAAGTAAAATATAGATTCTTGATGACCAATAATCCCCAATAAACATCAATGTTATAAAGATAATTGTCCCAAATAAAAACAATAAACACCATCAAATTGAAGAAACAATCAATGTTATTATTTAGATGATTTTTTTGGATAAATATATAGGATGTAAGAGTGAATATGGTCATCGGTCATTATTATCATTCAATAATATATCTTTTGGGAATTTTTATGTCACGACCCATCATACGGGGCTTGGACGTGACTACCCCAAACCCACCTTCCATAGGCCAGGGGTTGGTGACTAGAACCTGAAGGATTTTCCCGAACAGGAAAGGCATTTCCTTAGATATCTATACACACTAAAAAATGGAAATTGAAGTAAACAACCAACACAAGTAAGGTATTACCACAAGAGTAAAGTACAACCACAAGTACAGTTGTAAACTGAAAACAGTGGGCCAGAATATAAGCCCTAGAAATTGAAATGAAAGTAAACAACTGTGGCATCTTCCCTGGAGCTCTACGTGAAGGGTAGTAGAAGTAAGTCTGAATTCGAAGAAGTAGATCTTGACTGATTCCATTGCACCAAACTCCACCAAGTCCCAAACCTCCAAAGTTTTCCTCATAGCATCAATAGTATGCACCAGAAACACACGTGCGGGCGGAGCCCATGCAGGGGTGAGAATAACAACTCAGTAGGGGACCCTAAGACCCCTAGTGGTCTCTCAGTAATCCACAAAGGAAAACATCACAAGAAATACCACAAAGTTAATATCACAAGCATGATCTAAATCATGAAGAACAAAGCAAAAAGGACAACTAACTCTAACATCATAACTTCTAGGTTACTGGGATAGGGATGACTAGTCCTAAAGCCAGATCATACTTTCTATAGTATTTATACTACAGACCCGTATAAGTTATGTTATGCTGACCCGTATTGGTCGCTAGATGCCATCCCATATTGGTTGCTGGTGCTGACCCATTTTTGTCACTGGAGATGACCCGTATTGGTCACTGGTGCTAAGCTGTATTGGTCACTAGTGCTGACCAGTATTGGTTGCTAGTACAGAGGTAGGGATGATTAGTCATAAAGCCAGATCATCCCACTCTAGATTTTCTAATGTTGACCCATATTGGTCTCTCTTCTTCTTCATGTCACAGCTAGCCACTGGATTCTCGCATGAAGCACACATGATCTTCGGAAGATTCTTCTCCTCAAGAAATCACTCATATTTTAACTGGTAAAATGTCCCTCAAAAAGAATACCCAAGGGACCGCCCCATCATAGGGGTCTCAACGTGATAGACGACGCGTAGATCAGATGCCCAGTCTGTGAGACATGAGCACTTTTGTAAAAAGGTATTGATTAGATTCAAGTCTGATCCAACCTAGTTCGCACGTCAAACTCCATCAAAACTAACTTAATGTACCTCCAAAGGACCGCCTTGTCACATGGGCCTTTATTCCATAGATGGCATGTCGATCAGACGCATGATCTGTTAGTTAAACCTCTTTTCAAGAAATGAGGGTGATCGTACCTTGGTCCGGCCTAGATCGATCGGGTCCACCGGAATATTCCAATGCGACTACTTCCCAAAGAGGGGTCCCCAATTCCACTAACAACATGTCAAACGGACACTCGGTTTGTCAGTTACAACCGTTTCTTTATTCGGGGGCCGGTTGGGTCTTGGTCTAGTCCGTCATGGTCAGGCCGACCCGACATAACAGGTCATGGGGTCTACCTAACCCCACATGGGTCCAGTCCATAAATGGTCAACCTGGTTCACTAGGTCCGACCTATTAGGGTCAGCCTGACAGGTTTGTGGGCTCAGGCCATGGTTGGCCTGACCCGCTGGGTGGGGCTCGACCCACCCACGCTGGCCCACTGCACCGCGGGTCTGACCCATTCGGGCGCCCCGCGTCCGTTCCGATCTACCTGAAGGCGGACCATGTCTCTAGCTGGCCTGGAGATGCAGGGCTGTTTCATCCAGTCGGTGGGGTGCTGCCCCACTGTGTGCAACAATCGACCAGGTGGTCAACCGGTCTCTAACCGATGCGGGGTGGCACAGGGCCATGCGACCGCCTCTTGTCGCGGCAGCTACCGCCTGTGGTGCCGGCGAGCCTCACCCTTCTCCCGTGCAGCAGGCTTGGGCCGACCGCCTCTAGACACTGCAGAACGTTATGTCACAATGCCTTCCCACCACCCATGACTGGTTACTGTGGGCCTCCTCCGACCTCCGTCGGCCCCCTCCAGCATGGTGCAATAACTGTTCTTTCCACGGGACACCAGATGTGCTCTGGTGGTCCGTTCTTGGTGTTGCCTGCACCTATGAGACTCTCAGGTTACTGTTGCCACTGCGTGACCCCTATATCTGCCTTGTCATTACATTGTCCAGCCACACATGGGAAATACAAGAACAAAGATCGGTAGAGGGTACAAGCCTTGTTCGGATTGGCACACGCCCTTCGAGTTAGAGTTTTAACAATGTGTGTTAGATACAATTAGAGAATTTATAAATAAATCCCGACTTCTAACCCTGATGTTTTGTAATTACTTGAAACGTGTTTTCTAGTTTTAAGAATCACTGTTTCCAGGCAGTTTCCATTAGATTTATTTGTGGAACCGGAAACTTCCAAAAGTTCGTTATCCAAAGGGGACCTGCTTTCCAAAGGCAGGCGTTCGCTAAGTTTGAACTTTACAATACTTAAGAACATGCATTGGTCGAGAAGATGGGAGGTCGAACTCATCAAACCCTTTTGGGGGAATAATTGTCTACTCTGGGACTCTCTTTGTAAATTTAAGATATTTTCATGAATCCTTATTAATTCACCAAGTATATCATATGTATCCCTTAGAAATTACAATCACTTATTAACATGTTTAAAATTCAGAATCATCAGTATGCATTCAAGGTTCTTCGTTAATGGAAATATCCAAATGTATGTGAGGTTTTACATCAATGGTATCCTCTAATATATTGCATAGATACTATTTTAATCATCATTTATGATGATATTGGTTTTCAAGCCACTCAGTGGGGCACTCTGGAATTTATTGTCATACAGGGAGACAAAGGTTTGATTTGATTTTGGGATCGTGCCCCTAAAACAGGCTATCGACGTATCCTTGTGAAAGGAATCAGAACCCTCGTAGTGCGGTGTCACATAATAGGACACATCATACCTTTTAAGGTAATGTTATAAGGACCTCTATGCAAAAGGATCTTGGTCAAAACTTAGTGTTGGACTTATGTTGAAGCAACCCAATGAACTTTGGAATGAATATGGGTTTCCAAGTATGATTAGACCCTATTGAGAATATGGACCAAGGAGAACATGTTTGATTTGAAGTTTTGGGTTTGAACCTCAAGGAGGCTTCCCACATATCCTATATAGATGGGAATCAAATTCCACATAGTTTGATAAGTCTCATAGGAAGTATGGTCCTTTGACAGAGATGATTTTGGGATTACTTCCTGAAAAGGATGCATTGATGATTTGGGGTTTAATTTAGGGCCTATTCTTAAGGTGGATGCCTAGTTTAAAGGAATTAAGATTGGGTCCCTAAAGAGGATATCCAGTGATCTCGGGCCCTGAAAAAGGCTTCCTACGTATCCTGGTTTGAACAGGAATTATAGTTCTCGTAGTTTATTCGATTGTGCAAATGGTGTGACTGTGATAAATCTCTAAGCCCACGTGAGTCATGCTCAGTGTGAGAAACAAAAGGATGTCAAATATTCAACAATGGAATTCACACTTTAAAATTTCTCCCCCTCCACTAGTGGAATATAGTGCACCTATGGTGTCCAAGGTGAACAGGGTTGAGGTGACCGTGGAAGAGGGCGAGGCGACAAGCCTTCCCTCTGTTTTATTTACATTGGAGAAGGGTCCAATGTAAGGAGGAAGGGATGAAGGTTAGGGGCTTACACCAGGATGTATTACCATGGTAACATAGCGCAATGGGAGAGGGAAAGGGTAACAAGAGTCCCTGTGCCTATCTCCCCTCTAGTCTTTGGCACTGAAGAATAGAGGAGGAGCAATGATGCCACCTCCTGCAAGAAAATATAGGGGCTTATGCCGAGCTGGTTGCCCAAAAATTGATCCTCATAGGGGAAGGGAGACTTCTTATTCATTTTTAAAAGGAAAATTAGGCATGAAATGTACCTTCCCTTCCAGATACCTGAGGTTCTGGGTCATCGTTTAGAGAATGGAGAGGCTAAGAACCAACCCTCCTCCAAACCAAGAACTTCCCAGCACTGTTTCTAGGGAGAAAGGACCATGTGACTGTGGATATAAAACCCCACAAACACTGCATGAATCTTAACCCCATTTTGAAACAAATGTGGGAAACCTCTGACTGTGGAAATACAAACCCAAATAAGAGACACACTGATGTTCCTTTCTCAAAGTTTTGATAAGTTAGGAGGTTTTTGCGGAGGACTCAACAGAATCCCTTTCATAAAAGGGAGCCATTGAAGAAGAATCTTTTCCATGAATGGATTTGAGGAAGGATTGATGGCTTGTAAATTGAAGAGAGTGAAGAGAAGTGAGTGAACCAAGGAGGGGATCCCAAGTAAGGAAGGGCGTGAAAGTATGGGCACACAAGTAAGCTTGGGTGACTTGATGTTCACTTAGGCAATGAACAACCTATATGGTAATTTTGTCAAGCCTTCTAGAGTATTCACAGGTGATCCGAGAAGTGGGGCGCTCAAGTTACATTGAGAGTAATGGGTGGCGCACAAGTATTTCTGACTTGGGGAGGTTGGTCGCTTTAGGGGAGTAAGTATTATGGTTTCCAAACACTAAAAGGACTTATGTCCAACGATCCTCCCTTAAATCCTCTGCTCAAGGTGTTGAATAATTACCTTGAATGTTTCGGAAGACTGGGGCGACATTGGTGACCAAAGCAGCAATCAGGCTTCATGGAAATTCTTCCATACAAATGGGGCCCCAATGGTCTATTTATAGGCATATAAATGACCTTGGGCAAAATAAGTTGGGCGCACAAGTAACTTGTGCTCCAAATTGGGGTGTGCAAGTACCTTGTGCGCTACCAGTTTATTGACTAGACTAGGGAGACTCCTTTAGGAAATATCCAAAATTACACTTTCATTCATCTCTATCATGGCGGTGAATAAGGGGGTTGTGCAAAATATAGGGGCGCGAAAGTACGATGTGCACCAAATGAGTTTTGGCTAACCTAAGGTGGCAAAAAACTTACGCCTTGGAAAATTTTGGACTTTTCTTTATTTATTCCCTATTTTTAATGGATTCCCTAAATTATGATTTTTAGACTCTTTGATGGAATAGAGTGTCAACAAAAGCCCCTCCCCCAGAATTGTATCCGAAAATGAATAGAGGATCCTATACTGAGGTAATGAAATGAACGAGAGGGAGAGAGGAGAAAGAAAAGAGATCTGGGGCATGCAAGTGTTGGTGCTTAAGTGGACTTGGGCACGCATGTCTGCAACATGTAAGATTTCTGGTGCGCAGGGGGACATGTGTCACTTATATATATCAGCTTCACTTCCACAAAAATTCTCACAACTTATGAATTTTCACCTCTCGATGCGCAAGTCTTCCTCTATTCAGATGCTTCTATTTTACTGCACTTCTTCGGTACGTTTTGAGCTATGTTCTATAAGTGGGGTTCCATAATTGCGCGCCGACTTATACTTGAATGCCTTAATGCCTTTTCATTTTTTTTGTAAACCACCAAAAATGATCATACTTTTAAAAGATGAACTATATCTTATTTGCAGGTTCAATGGCTCCCAAGAGAATTGGAACTGCTGATGGGTTCTCTAGTAAGAGGATTGTTGACATGATGAATGTCATTGGTCATGATTTTTTTGACGTTTGCGAAACCACCCTTCCAGACCTAGTAAAATATTTGAAGAAGTATCATTTCAACTTTCCTCAAAGCATCTATCTGACTTTGTACATCTATGGACATTTGCAGGATGATGACATTCCAGATCCAAAGAACTATTTCCCACATTCTTGGTTTCAGAATTATACCAACTTATCTTTGGACAATGTTTCTTTTGGGGGCTCATTTGATAATTCTAGGATAGTAGAGAAATACCATATTATGCATCATATCCCATGTGATATAGATTTCATGGAACACACACTCGTGCTACAACCACACTACTATTCATTCATCTTTTGAGATTCTCAGACAGATCAGTCCAATTGCTGGAAAAAAGTTGGGATTTCCACCTAAGAGGAGGTGTAAAACAAACATGGATTTGGGAATACTAGGTGTGAAAGACATATGCAGAATTTTCAGATGATTTGAGAATCATATGGATTTATAAAGATCTCTGGGTTAGACAAACATATGTGTATAGGAATGATGATTTTGTGCGAGAGTTATTAATTCGGTGGAGTCCAGAAACCGATTCCTTCCATTTAACACCTGGAGAGGTAGGTATTAGCTTGTATGAGGTTTATAAGATTTATGGAGCTACAATACTTGGAGACATGTATGATGAGCTTATTCCTCCCAAGGTGAAATGGAATGACCCAGAGGAGACACCATATTTGGTTTGTGCGTTGATGAAAATATTTACCAAACTCAATAATTCAATCACTGTGAAAAATCACACCAGGAGGGATATTCATCAGGCATAATGGATGGAAGTATTTTTGATAAATAAGAAGGAAAAGGGGCCCACTTACACAAGTCTAACTAGCTGTCCAAGGGCAGAGAAGAGAGGAACTCTTGAAACCTTTTGTCCAACATTAAAGAACGAAGAATTTGAAAAATTGGGATATGATATCAACCCAAAAATTCCTACAAAGACACATCTGGAAGGTTTCTTAGCCTTGTGTCTCAGCGTGTATTTACTACTAGTACAGAACTCCAAAGGAGTTGTGAGGCTAGGAACCATGGTTATTACAGCTAACCTAGCGGAGAAAAGGATGGTAGGGTTGGCTACTTCTATTTTGGCCAAGACTCATAGGCATTTACTGCATATTTACAAAGGTAAATATCATTTTAGAATATTGGGACCATTCCAAGTGTTGTGGGGATGGATTGATACTCATTTTAGAACTTATGTCATACAAAGTGGAGTACAAGTTTTTGGAAGTTCTTTCTAACAGTCTATTCAATCCTTTTCAAGTATTTCACCCTTTTCGTTGAATTCTTATAACAACAAGGCTAGATTGAGCATGCATAATGAATTACATTTCTTTCCTTATGGGAATCCGCATATAAGAAGATTTGTTGATGATGGAACTGTCAGTTTGTTACTGAGGGTATATGTACTAGCTTGCATAGATGGCGTGTTGGCCAGCAGAATCGATGCATAAATCATAGATAAGGCCTATGATATTTATATATTTTCACGTAAATTCAAATGTCTACAACAAAATAGTGTATACCCTCCCGTTCATGTCATATTAGAGCAACACCCAATGGTTTCCCAACAACTATGGTTGTTGAAATCTGTTGAGAAGATTGGGGAAATATTTAATTTACCCGCTACTAATGTAGTAAGCGGATTGACCATCTCATATGCTGAAAATTAGGTTGTATCTTACCCTAAAGGGGTATTAAATCATGTTGTCCCTCGATTTGGATTAATGAGAAGTAGAAGGAAGGATCCCCGTGGCTTGGAAGATAATTCTTCATCATCAGGGACTGATTTTCAAGAAACAGGGAGTGGAGGTGATGATGCTCTAAATTCACTGAATAGACCTTGCGCCAGATATAACCCACCTGTCAGAATATAGAGTACCACTCCATTAATCCCTATATAAGTCATATCAAGGTGATCTAGTCGCCATCATTCTGAAGAGTGGCGAGTTCCATTTTCTGATCCTTCATCTGTGACTGCTGGTGCTGGGAAGAAACTCAAGTCCAAGGTTGTAGGATCCTCCTCACAACCCTCAGACATAAATTCTGAATATATACAACCGGAGGCTGTTTGAACATGAAAGATCCTATACTACGATGTTGAGACCATGTGGATGGATCTGTGTGAAGGACTGCATATTCTCGGGGTAGGGTATTTACGGGATTCTTCTGACATTATTTTTAAAGATACTCCCAATGAGGTAAGGACCAACATTCGGGAGCTGGAAATGATCATATATGCCACTAATGACTCAATTCCTACCACAGATCGGGTGAAGAAAATGATAGATCGTGGTACCACCAAAGGGATTAATCCTTCAATATATTAAGAGTGGTGTGACTTTGTAGATCTTGAGGATGTAAGATCCATTTTTTTGCATCATCTTCCATTTTGAAACTTTAATTCTATTCCAAGATTTCAGAGTACGTTACTTCTTCATCTTAATTCAATAACTTGCACTACACGCAACTCCGGGTTCGAGTGCACCACAAGATTACCAAACTAGCCGTTCAAAAGTAGTTATGAATGGTATTAACTGAATATTGAAATATATATAATCCTAATAATTTTAGAATCCATATTATGAGTTTATTAGACATAATATAAGAACAAATTCATTTTTCTCAGATAAAAGAAGAATTTATTTCAAAAAATGAACTTTTACCGCCTTTTAATGATGAACCCTTTTTAAATTCAATATTTGAAAATTTTATATATTATATTTGACAAAATAAACCTCTTCTTTAGAATCATGACATAATAATTTAGTTTGAATAAATTTTTAATGTTTTTCTGATAACTTTCATATTTGGGTGAATAGTGAAAAATACTATATTTTAATTGAAAACAACTTTTTTAATCAAAATAATTTATAGTGTTAAATTATATATTTTAATGGTTTGGAAGTTTAAATAGATTATATTTTTACCATTTAATCCAATGCTGGTCAATGTATGTAATTTCAGTTTGAGATCGGACATAAAGAAGTGTCAATCTTTTGATAGATATTGTTTCTTAAAAACACGTCTTTTGGTTTTGACAATGGGAATTAATTTTAAATTAATAAATGCTACTATTATGCTTTAAATTTGATAACATAGACTTTATTTTTGAATTCATAATATCAAAATTATCTTAGGGTGAATTTTTGATATTTTTCTGAAAACTTTCATTTTTTGTTGAATAGTGAAAAACACTGAGTTATTGTTTGAAACAGAATTTTTTATTTAAATAATTATTTATTTTATTTAAATTTATTTTCGGTGAAAATAGTGACATAATACTTATATAAATTTAATGTAATTCATTAGAGTCATTTTATAATAATTTTAGATATATAAAAAAAATTTAAACTTTTTACTGTATTTTACCCACCTCCTAAGAGCATTTGAAAATTTACATAAAACATAATTTTACCGCTTCTGGGAGTTGAATTTCTAAAATCAGAGAGACACAGTTAGTATCAAGGAGTAAAATTTGGTTCAATAAGATAAAAATAATTTTTGGTGAATAGCAACTTTTTACTTTTATTTACCACGGTTAAAAGTAAATGGGGTAATTAAGGGTAAATATGATATTATTATTACCATAACACATGTCCTAATTATATTGGATAAGTGTAATTCTACCAAAAACAACACTAGAAATAAAATATGACCCTTTAGGTCCACATGGATTAGATTAAGACATTTATTATTATTTTATTTAAGGAAGAGTTAAAAGAGTTAAAATGAATGTTTAATAACTAAATTTTTTTTAATATAGGGTTATCCATAAGATAAATTCGACTATAAATATTCATTAGAAAGATAAAAATATTTCCTACATAATGGTATTTTATTTATAATTTTTATATATTAAATAATTAAATTTATTAATGACACAATGATGATGTTGTAATTACCTTATTAATGAAAGAATCAAATAAATGGTATTATAAATATTAAAATAAATATAATTTCAAAGTTTTTATGACATAAAAGAATTTTCTAGGTGAATATGAAATGTTAGGATTGATTCAATGTATTTTTTTTGAATTAATAATGCTGTTATTAGTTTATCAAAAAACAAATACCAAAGAGTGTAAAACTTGACATAAAACAGTTTTTAAAACAAATACTATATTATTAATTGATATTATATTCCTAAAGAGCTAAGGCTTGGAAAAAATACTTATATAATTATATTTGTATCATTAATTAACCACTTGGTATTCTCTTACAAGTATATATTAAGTTTATTAATCTTATAATATAAAAATACAAAGAGACATGGTAAATGTCAAACTATTTAACTAAGAGTTAAATCTAAAAGTTAAGGTTAATATAGTGACCCAAACCTCTCTAAAACCTATTGGTTGAGTAGTTTTAGACCCATCCCCACATTATAATTTTAATAATCCATTTTTGAGCCATTAGAAACCGAAAATTATTTTATTATAAAATAATATTTCTAGCTTTTCCTATGGTGCCCCTCACCCCTCTTATAAAAGAGAACTCCCCCTTATCTATAATTCACACCATAAAAGCCTTTTGGATCCGCCAAAACCTTCCCAAATACCCTATAAACTATCATCCATTTATCCTAGAGGCCCTAATTTGGTAAAAAAGCCAACTTAAGGAGCCCTTTTTATCAGATCAAAAGGAAGAACCCAAAAAAGAGGTAATAATTTCACTACACTCTTTCAAGTTCCTTTTCTTCTTCCACTTATTCTTTAATTGTTATTTCCATTATAAAATAATAACTCCAGTATATTATATATAATATGATGTTATTATAAATATGTTACAACCATATTCATTATTCTATCTATCCTTTGAATGAAATGTCACCATATGTGTGTACGTACTGATTACTGTCTCCACGTCGTGGTGTAATTGTTATTCAATACATTATTATATGGATAGGTATAATAATGATGTTTAATTCATGTAAATAGTAAATATAACATGATAATGATTCTTTATATATGATATAACATCCAATTATATATTATTTTAATATCAAAATAATGATATTGTTGCTCGTGCGTACGTACGGATTACCGTCTCCACGAACGCGATGAGATTCATCCCCCATCGTATCCATTCAAGACTAATTTACATTAGATGATTAAAAATAATATTTAGAGACTTGATATAATTCTGTATATGAATAAGATACATCCCATCCATAACAAATATGACAGACATAACAAATAATATAAAGGAAAACGAATCTGTTAACACCCGAATCGACGATAATACTAAGATATTATTAACAAAGTAATGTTACAAGATAATATATGATTTAATATTAATGTATATTATTATTTTATAATTTAATAACAATTATTTAACCATTATACAGGATGTTAACCTACCCTCCACCAAGGAAAAGTACAAGGTAAGGGTTAATTTCACAATCTCATTATTATCTGAGATTATTTTTACATAAGTATCTATTGGGACATATTTATTATTAATGTCCATGTTTCATAAAAGAGTTTTCAAAGGGATTATTTTTATGTGAATTTTTACTAAAACATCATTTTAAATGTTTTAAATATTTATTCTTCTAAATAATTCTCATTAATGTCCATGTTTTCAAAATGATTTTTAAGGATTTATTTATATGGACATGAATGTTTTTAAAATGCTAATTCCTTTAGAAAGTTTCAAAGTGGTATGGGACACTTTGATTAAAAAATGTCTTTAAATGTTTTCCTTTCTAAATTTTGTGACTTTTAAATGTTTTCATGAAAAAGGGATATTTCTCTCAAAGAGTTTTACAAATAATTTTCATTTATGAGAAAATACTTTAATGTATTTTAAACTTGTTTGATGTTGATTTGTTATGATACAAATATTACATATTGTATTGAAGGTTTTGTGATTTTTTTGACTGTGGATATATTATTTTTAGAACATTCATGGTTTATGGGTAAAGTATTGACATTTTGTATGTTATTTTTAATACAAATGTTTATGTTATGTTTGAACTTGTTCATATGAGAAATGCATTGGACTTAGTAAGTGACGGGTGGATCCCGCTATAGCTCCTCGATGCATCGGTAGGTCTCATGAGACATACTAGTGTCTTGACACAAGGCTTTGACAAAATCTTATTTGTAGTCTTAGCACAAGGCCTTGACTATGTGGTTATGATAGTCTATCATTATGAATTCCATCATTGTGAAAGTGGTTATTGATATTTCATGTGATTATTCGACTAGTAGAATATCCATGTGAATAAGTAAATGGAATTATTTCATTTTTTGGCCATATTATGCTAAAGTTCAAGTTTAAAAGGCTTTTGTTTTAGTTATACATTGCCTTAAATGTTTATTCTTATTTATGAAAGTTTTTCCTATATTTTTATCCTTACTGAGTATCTGAGCTCACCCCTTTCTTTGTTTTATTTTTCCCAGGATGTGAAGTAGTATTTTATGACTGACCAGCAGGGATAGTCTGAGGGGATTTGAGTGTGGACTATGGAGACTATGTTGTTGTAGTTTTTCACTTTATGATGTAATGAAAGACTTATGAATGTATCTATTGTTTCCAAGGCTACTAAACTAATCGGTCTTTCGAGACTTGATCGTTTGTGATCATGCCAATGTTATGTAATAATGCACCGACACTGGGTAACTAGGGTCAGGGCATTACAGTTGGTATCAGAGGAAGTTTAGTTCAAACCTTGCATTCTAGATTTAGATAAACTCTGATTAGAGCACATAGACCTAATATGGACTTTGAGGATTAGTATAGAAGAACTTCCTATAATTTTGGTATTGTAAATATTTTTTGAGTTTTTCGAGTAATATATCCCTATCTGGATACTAGCAGGTAGAGGCGACTCTAGTACAGATATACCTAGGGGTAAAACCCTAAAACACCGCTTTGAGATAGAATTGAACGAGAACTGGTGCACGACAATGGGACTTTCTGTAATCTTGGTTACAAAACTCCCGGGGGATATGCTTAAGATAATTATCATTTTTTTACAAACCATTATGAAGGGTTTATTAGTATATACTTCCTCAAAGAAAACATTTTTATGATTATGTATTATATCCATAAAAAGATCAATTTATGTTATGTGTTTTACAAGTTTGGATTTATGTTTTGTGATTCAGAATGTAATCTAGTGTATGCCATTGTATAGAACTGGCGCTGAGTAGAAGGAATGTGAACTCTAGGAATACATATGATCCAAAGAGTAATAAGGATAATATATTTCACGGTATTAAGCCAACATTTAGAAGATAAATAGTCTTCCATGTATTATCAACATATGAAGAAATAGTATCATGTGTTAATAAGATATGTAAATAATTCTTTATGTCCTATGGATTTGACGGGATTCAAGTGAAGAAAAGGATGGAAGATAGAAAGATGGATAAAGAGAAGGGGGAAAAGAAGAATTTTCCCATATGTGATAATCGTGGGAAGAAACACACTGGAACTTGCCTGAAGGGAATGGGAGTTTGTTATAAGTGTGGAGAAAAAGGACACAAAGTATGTGACTACAAGGGTAAGAAAAAGGTTTCAAATGTACAATGATTCATCTGCAAGGAGTTGGGACACGACATGAACCAATGTCCAAATTATCAGAGTATGCCCCAAAAAATGCTACTGGATAATAATCAAGTTATGATACTACCATAGATGAGGAGGAATGATTAAAGTTTTTATGTTGTTATTAAAGAATTATGTCATTTGAGTGTTGTATCAATGATTTACTGGTTATAATAATTATGAAGTATATAAGGATTGAACTGTAGTACTATTTCATTAAGGACTTGAGATTGTGTGGAACCAAGAAAAGTGACTCAATATAGGTTAAAATTTTGGAAAATATATGGTTTAGAGAAAGATAAACCATAATATGGTTATGTTACTGAGGTAGTGATTTTGGAATAATACTTGTTTTATTTGGATAAATTATATTGGATATTATTGACTACCTTGAAACTGATTAATGATTTGTATATTCCATCATTGTTTGAGTTTACAACATTTTTGTATAGAAGGAGTTTATCCAGTATTCTATAATGAATAAGGTAGCATGAATATAATTAATAAGGTTTTATGGTAATTCAGGATGTTGCAGTGTTTTAAAAGAATACATGACGAAGGTGTTCACATGTTATTACATGGAAAAAGGATCTTCTTTGTGTTTAACTTCCCTATAAATTTTGGACTGTGAGTTTGGACAGAAGTATTTTAGATAATTCTAGTTTGTGATTATTTTTGTATTTCCATAAAAAGGACAAACCAGAGGTCGAGTGGCAACCCGTCGCGTCCGTCAAGGCCGTGAGACTTGAACCCACAACCAAAGGGCAACAAGGGTGTATCACCTACCACTGACCCACTTGATGTCCTGGATGGAATAATGTAGTTTTTAAGGGTCTGGTAGATGAATTATAAATTATTTTTTTTGGAACCCTATACAAATAGGATAAATAGAATATTTTTTTAGTTCTATTTTCTTTTAGAGTGAAAGATGAGTTTGTAGTAGAAATTAGTTAAAGGATGGAACTCTACTTGTCATTATATATTTTTTTCTTCTCTTATTCTATGAAGAAATTAATTCATAAACTTTAGGAAATAGATCTTAAAACTAAAAATGTGTTATACTAATACCTTATGTTTTGTGAAACCAATAATATTTTAAATCATCATAGATTGATGGCTTAGAGGCCCTCAATTCTATAATTGTTTGTGACTGGTGACCTCAATCATTCCCTATAAGTATTTACATTTTCCTCCAATTATTTGTCTCTAATTTACACCAATGTTCTCCTAATCAATATCATAATTTGGTGGTTACTTTTTCATTCCCCCTTTCCTCTTATTAAGAATAAATTTTATTAAACGAATTTCCAATGTGGGGTTTCCCACAAAAGTACTTCCTATTTTCAACCTTTTATTTTCAAAGAACAATTTTAAATTGCGAGGATGCAATTTATTGAAGGAGGAAGAATGTAAAATCCCATGATTTTATAGTACATTATTTGTTCAAAGTAATTCAATAACTTGCACTAAACGCAACACCGGGTTCGAGCGCACCATAAGATTACCAAACTAGCCGTTCAAAAACGGTTATGAATGGTATTAACTGAATATTGAACTATATATACCCCTTATAATTTTAGAATCCATATTATGAGTTTCTTAGACATAATTTAAGAACAAATTCATTTTTTTTCAGATAAAAGAAGTATTTATTTTCAAAAATGCACTTTTACCACATTTTAATGATGAACAATTTTTAAATCCAATATTTGAAAATTTTATATATTCTATTTTACAAAATAAACCTCTTTTTTAGAATTGAGACATAAGAATTTAGTTTCAATAAATTTTTAGAGTTTTTTTTGAAAACTTTCATATTTGGGTGAATAGTGAAAAATACTATATTTTAACTGAAAACAACTTTTTTTAATCAAAATAATTTATATTGTTAAAATATACATTTTAATGGTTTGGAAGTATAAATAAATTATATTTTTACCATTTAATCCAATTCGGGTCATTGTAAGTAATTTCACTTTGAGATTGGACATAAACAAGTTTCAATCTTTTGATGGATATTGTTTCTTAAAAATACGCCTTTTGGTTTTGACAACGGGAATTAATTTTAAAATAATAATTTCAACTTATATGTTTTGAATTTGGTAAAATAGACTTATTTTTTGAATTCTGAATATCAATATTATCTTAGTGTGAATTTTTGATATTTTTCTGAAAACTTTCAATTTTTGATGAATAGTGAAAAACACTGAGTTATTGTTTAAAACCAACTTTTTATTTAAATAATTATTTATTTTTTTTAAATTTATTTTAGGTCAAAATAGATACATAATACCTATATAAATTCAATGTAATTCCTTGGAGTCAGTTTATAATAATTTTAGATATAAAAAAATTTTATCGAACTTTTTACCATCTTTTACTCACCTCCTTGGAGAATTTGAAAATTTATATAAAACTTAATTTTACCGCTTTTGTGAGTTGAATTTCTAAAATACGAGAGACACGGTTAAAATCAAGGAGTAAAATGTGGTTTAATGAAATAAAAATAATTTTTGGTGAATAGTAACTTTTAACTTTTATTTACCACAGTTAAAAGTAAATAGGGTAATTAAGGGTATAAATGATATTATTATTACCCTAACACATGTACTAATTCTATTGGATAAGTGTAATTCAACCAAAAAAACCCTTAGGAATAAAATATGACCCTTTAGATCCACTTGGATTAGATTAAAACATTTATTATTATTTTATTTAAAGAAGAGTTAAAAGAGTTAAAATCAATGATTAATAACTAAACCATTTTTAATATGGGGTTATACATAATATAAATTCAACTATAAATATTAATTAGAAATCTAAAAATATTTACTACATAATGGTATTTTATTTATAATTTTTAGAGATTAAATAATTAAATTTATTAATGACACAATGATGATGTAGTAATTACCTTATTAATAAAAGAATCAATTAAATGTTATTATAAATATTAAAATAAATATTAATTCAATGTTTTTATGACATAAACGAATTTTATAGGTTAATATCGCATGTTAGGATTGATTAAATGTATTTCTTTTTGAAGTAATCATGCTGTTATTATTTTATCAAAAAACAAATACCAACGAGTGTCAAAATTGACATAAAATAATTTTTAAAACAAATATTATATTATTAATTGATATTATATTCCTAATAATCTAATGTTCGGCCAAAAAACTTATATAATGATAGTTTTATCATTAATGAACAACTTGGGGTTCTCTTAGAAGTATATAGTATGTTTACTAACCATATAATATAAAAATACAAATAGACATGGTAAATGTCAAACTATTTAACTAAGAGTTAAATCTAAAAGTTAAGGTTAATATAGTTTCCCAAACCTATATAAAACATATTTGTTCAGTGTTTTTAGACCCATCCCCACCATAAAATTTAAATAATCCATTTTGGAGCCATTATAAACCCAAAATCATTTTATTATAAAATAATATTTCTAGCTTTTCCTAAGGTGCCCCTCACCCCTCTTATAAAAGGGCACTCCCCCTTCTCTCTAATTCACACCATCAATGCCATTTGGCTAATCCAAAACCTACCCAATTACCCTCTCAACTGTTATCCCTTAATCCTAGAGGCCCTATTTGGGTCAGAAATCCAACTTAAGGAGCCATTTTGATCAAATCAAAAGGAAGAACCCGAAGAAGAGGTAATAATTTCACCACCCTCTTTCAAGTTCCTTTTCCTCTTCAACTTATTCCTTCTTTGTTATTTCCATTCTAAAATAATAAATAAAGTATCTTCTATATACTGTGATGTTATTATAAATATGTAACATCCATATTCATTATTCTATACATCCTTTTAATGACATGTCAACATACCTGCGTACGTACGGATTGCCGTCTCCACGTCGTGGTGTAATTGTTATTCAATACATTATTATTTGGATAGGTATAATAATGATGTGTAATTAATGTAAATAATATATATAACATGATAATTATTCTGTATATATGATATACCATCCAATTATATATTATTTTAATATAAAAATAATGATATTGTCGCTTGTGCGTACGTACGGATTACCGTCTCCATGAACGCGATGAGATTCATTCCCCATTGTATCCATTCAATACTAATTTCCATTTTATGATTAAAAATCATGTTTGAAGACTTGATATTATTCTGGATATGAATAAGATACATCCCATCCATAAACAATATGACTCACATAACAAATAATATAAAGGAAAATGAATCTGTTAACACCCGGAACGACAATAATACTAAGATATTATTAACAAAGAAATATTAAAAGAGAATATATGATATCATATTAATATATATGATTATTTTATAATTTAATAACAATTATTTCACCATTATACAGGATCTTAACCTACCATCGACCAAGTAAAAGTACAAGGTAAGGGTTAATTTCAAAATCTCATTATTATCTGAGGTTGTTTTTACGTAAGTATCTATTGGGACATATTTATTATCCATGTCTATGTTTCATATAAGAGTTTTCAAAGGGATTATTTTTAAGATACTTTTTCTAAAACATCATTTTAAATGTTTTAAATATTGATTCTTCAATATCATTCTCATTAATGTCCATGTTTTCAAAATGGTTTTAAGGATTTATTTATATGAACATGAATATTTTTAAAATGTTAATTCCTTTCAAGAGTTTCAAAGTGGTATCGGAAAATTTGATTCAAAAATGTCATTAAATGTATTCCTTTCTAAATTGTGCAACTTTTAAATGTTTTCATAAAAAATTGATATTTCTCTCAAAGAACAAATCATTTTCATCTATGTCAAAATACTTTAATGGATTTTAAACTTGTTTGAAGTTGATTTATTAGGATACAAATCTTCCATATTGTATTGAATGTTTTATGATATGTTTGACTATGGATGTGTTATTTTTATACCATTCATGGTTTATGGGTAAAGTATTGACATTTCGTATGTCAGTTTTAATATGAATGTTTATGTTAGGTTTAAACCTGTTCATATGAGGAATGCATTGGACTTAGTAAGTGATGGGTGGAGCCCGCTATAGCTCCTCAATGCATCAGTAGGTCTCATGAGAAAAACTAGTGTCTTGGCACAAGGCCTTGACAAAATATTATTTGTATTCTTCACACAAGTCCTTGACTATGTGGTTATGATAGTCTGACATTATGCATTCCATCATTATGAAAGTGGTTATTGATATTGCATGTGATTATTCGACTAGTAGAATATCAATGTGAATAAGTAAACGACATTATTTCATTTTTTCCATATTATGCTGAAGTTAAAGTTTAAAAGGCTTTTGTTTTAGTTATATATTGCCTTACATGTTTATGCTTATTTATGAAAGTTTTTGCTATATTGTTATCCTTACTGAGCATCTAAGCTCACCCCTTTCTATGTTTTATTTTTACCATGATGTGAAGATGTATTTTATGACTGACCTACAGGGATAGTATGAGGGGATATGAGTGTGGACTATGAAGACTATATTGTTGTATTTTTTCACTTTATGATGTAATGAAAGACTTATGAATGTATCTATTGTTTCCAAGGCTACTAAACTAATCAGTATTTCGAGACTTGATCTTTTTTAATCATTCCAATGTTATGTAATAATGCACGGACTCTAGGTAACTAGGGTCAGGGCGTTAGAAAAGGAAACTGAAGTTCCTTCACCACAGTATAGCCCTGGAGGCACTACTCTTTAAGCTAACAGATCACCCTGTGAACCAAGAGACATATCTCTGGGCCAACAGATCATGAATGTGTAAATAGAGATGGTACTAGGATCTCTGATACCTATCTTTATAGATGAAAATCCAAGCCCTCTTAAAAATACGAAGAAGAAAAATCATAGAAGAAAGAAGTCCATGGTTAAGTGCTTTCTTAGCAGTGGTAACTTTCCATGATAATCATGAATTTTAGTCTATATTCATGAAAAAGTGTTTAAAATTTATAAGATTACAAGGTAATCTTATTTTTCTTATTTTATTGAAACTACTGATATGATTCAAGGAGCCGTATAAGGTGCTACTAAGAAAACCAAAATTCCAAATCCAATGGTTCCTAAAGAGGCATTGAAGTGCATTGCTGCGATTCCAGCTATTAGAGGAGAGGAAGATTCTGGTAAATCAATAATACTTCATAAATCATCAAATGCGTCAATAGATAACTTCCATTATGTGATACTTTTAGGTTAATCACATGCAATAGAATATTTGGAACCATCTGATGTTGACCCCACAATTGTTGCTGAAGAAGCTATTCGGGGTCAAAGGTCACGAGAGGAAGGTTGTGAAGAAAACACCCCAAGTGATCCCATGGGTGAGACTAACCTAGGATTTGAGATATCATTGGATTAAATGATAATCCTTTGAATTTATTTTTAAGAACTATTAGAACATGTTAAAATATCAAATGTTTTAGAAGGTTTTGGAGTTCCTTATATAGAATAAAATGGAATTGAGTTCTCATTATTAATCCTATTAATCTTCTTATTATTAACCTACTAACCATGGTTGATTTGAAATATGCAGTTCCATCTAAATAAACTGTTGGTGCAATGGTACATTATATACATGTTGATATTAACGTCAACCCTACCATTACTAAGACATTGGCACAAGTGGATCATGAGATAACAAATTTTCCTGAGATTCATTATGAAAATCCTAAGCATACTAAAGATAGCACTCCTCATCCAGATACATCAAACAAAATAGCTGAAACTGAGGACATTAGAATGGATTATTCTCAAGATGTTGACATAATGTTAGGTAAGAGATACTAATATTTTGATTACATTCACTTTTGTTATCTCTTTAAAATAACCATAATTCTTGATTTACTATATAGGGATATCAACTTCAATGGCTAGGTCTGGAGGTGAAGCCTCTGCATCAGCCGAAACACCATTGGATGGTAGAGCAACCATTTTCCAAGAAGGAACTGATCATGGCATGTCATTAAGTGCATTAGTCCTAGAATATATCCTTCTTTATGAAAGTGGTTCTTAATCAGACCTAGAACTACAGAAGACTCTTCGTCTTTCTCGTCACAAAGTATGGAAAAGCATCTGGAAGATAATATCTGAGATTCCCCTTGAGGAACTGCCTTCAAGAATTCAATGACTTTCATCTCTGTTTATCATGCTAGGATTTGGTGTTTTTCAATACCATGAAATTCATACTACAGTGAAAGAGATTATCCAGAGGAGGGAGCAAGAGGAAAATCTTCAACAAGACTTGATAAAATCCAAACAGTCAATCAATATTGACGATTTCCAAGCAGCATTGTCCCAAGCTGAGGCAAATCATAATGAAAATTTGAGTGGACTGAAGTAGAAAATCAAAGAAAAGACTGTTCAGAAAATTCACCTTAAATAAGAGTTAGATATCATTACAGGGTAGAATGACCATATTCATAGCTCATTAGTAGAAGCCCAGAAGGATGGTACAAAATTCATCGCAGATGCTAGAGAAGCACTTCATCATGCTGAAGAGAGTGAGGCTGGTCAAATAGATAAACTCCAACAAGAAATTGATGGGGATCAAGAAGCTGTCAAACAAATGAGGAATTATATAGAAATCCTTTTCTAACTTCTGAGAGAGAGACTCCACTTTTTGGATGCTCCTCTGTGAAAATTTTCAAAAATGAAAATTATTTTGTCTTTAAACATTTACGTTATCACTTTCATTAATTTTTTTTGTTTTACCTAGGCCATTGGCCCCAATAATCATAATATGGTGATTTTTTTCATAGGGTTATATAGATAACCCTAAAACATTATATCTCTTGAATTTTTATTTCTCAATATTACATAAACCATACAAAATGCACGTTTAGTGAGTTGGGACTCGACTTTTTTTCAGAGTGCCCTTTGCAGGTTCTCAATCTATTGAGTACCAAGTCTTTTGTTGTTTGATAGATTAGAGTCATGCATGTTCGAATATAATGGGATAATATTTATGTTCAAATAGAGTTGACTATAAATTTTGAAATTATATTGCAAAAAATATATGAGGCTATGAATTTCTTTAATATTCTTTAAATATTTCCAAGGGAAATCTTGAGGCACAATTTTTATGGTCACCAAATTTAAAACCCATCTCAACATAAGGGGTGTATTTTCCATCAACTAAATTACCATTATTTTACAAACCCATTATGGGGGATTTGTTATGTAGGGATAACTGGGGAATATACTACATAGCCAAATAGTGATGTCTTTTGACTAACAAGCCTATTATGTAGGAAACTTATGCAAGGCCACCTAAGGGCGCGTGCTGCACAGTCAGGAAAAATAGATCATTTATGTTTAACATTTTTCTGTTGATATATAGGGGAAAATAAGATTTGGGTGACTTAAGACTGCAGTGGGTGGTTTTTCCAAGGAAAGGAATTTTAAGAATGAAAATGGATATTTTAGATTAACATAAGTCGTGAATAAGAAAACCATGTCTATAAAAATTTGGTGTATGTGTAATGGTTAAGATTTATCAAAACAGGGAATTTCTAATATCATATTGTGCAGTTTTAAGTCATGTAGTGATGACATTGTGTACTGTGCAGTTTTAAGTCATGCAGTGAGGACATTTGGTACTGTACAGTTTTAAGTCATGTAGTGAGAACATTGGGTACTGTGCAGTTTTAAGTCATGTAGTGAGGACATTTGGTACTGTGTAATTTTAAGTCATGTAGTGAGGACATTTGGTACAGTGCAGTTTTATGTCATGCAGTGATGACATTTGCTGTGTTTAATTTATGGTCTTTAGCTCTGACCAAAGGTATTAGAAAACTCTCCCAATTTCTTGATCATTTGTTTGTAAACATACTATCAAATTCAGGTATGGAAAGGAAAATTGTAAACTATGATTTGGGAATTTCTGGAACCGAGGAATGATATGGGAAAAGGGCTAAAATCATTAGAGGAAGTCTTTTCCAAGAACAAAGTTAACATTACTTGACTAGACCGTTATGGGGGCTATATTATGTAGGGCAACTGGGAAATATGCTACATAGCCAAATAGTGGCATCTTTTGACTGACAATCCTGTTATGTAGGAAAATTATTCAAGGCCACCTAAGGGAACGTGCTACACTGTCACGAAAAAGAGCTCTTAGAAGTTTTGATGTTCTATTGCTAAAAGTCGATGAAATTTTATGGGGATTCAGATTTTACGAAGCATAGAGTTTGGTTTATGGAGAAAGGTACCTGAATATGGAAAGGGTATTTCCAACCCAATATGTTTAAATAAATGGAGGAATAATACTTTTACAAAGGTCTGATTCAAACGTAAGAAATATGGAGTCCGTAGTTTTAGGTCATACAACTAGGACAAGAAATGGGAACAATATACAACACGTGGACAAGTGATTTCAAAGTTATTTCATAGTGCATCGAACACATGGTGAAGGAAATGTGTAAACCATGGTCTTGAAGAATTTTAGATTGTGAGAAATATAATGGGACAAGTATGCTTGAATGACTATTTTGAAATACATATTCTTGTATATTGTCATCAAAGATTAAAGGAGAAAAAGATACTATAACCAAGAATGAAGTTACAATTATTTGACATACCCGTTATGGGGGATGTATTATGTAGGGACAACTGGAGAATATTCTTCATATCTAAATAGTGGTATTGAACTGACATGCCTGTTATGTACACAACTTATACAAGGCCACTAAAGGGAACGTGCTGCATAGTCAAACAAAAGAGATCTCAGATATTAGAAACCCTGTTACCAAAAACCTTAAGAAAGATTATAAAGATCTGAAAAATATTCAAGATTAAGAGTATGAAATATGGAAAGGGTTTATGTTCAATGTATATGAAAAATATTTGAATTAGTATTGGACACGAGTTTGACATCCTTTACATAGATCTGACTCATATGTAAAATGAAGACTTTATTTGTTTCCTCTGACTTAATATTCTGATGTGCAGTTTAAAGTCATGAAATAAAGACATTTTTACCCCCATAAGGAATTCAAATGCCTTAATTATATAAAAAACCACCTTATCCAATTCCTAATTTCACTTGAACTTTTCTTGGTATGAGAAACAAGGAGTAGTAAGGGTCTCTTTTATAATATAAAGGTTACATAAATGAATAATGGGGGTGTCAGATTTCCATACAGTTTAACCTCATATGGTAAGGACGAAAATGAACTGATGTGAAAGAAAAGATATATTGTAACTAGAATAAGGGATAAAATCGAGGTGTCACTATATGTCTTTCTAGGGAAAGAATCAAGTCATACATAGTTGTTAGACATTTTTTATGCAGATTTGATTCTTATATAAGAAATAAAGGTTTTTTATCACAACTGGGCCCAAGACTAAAAATATAGGCGTCTCTACATATCTCAAAATATATTAGAATCAGTACGTACGTAGTTATTTAAACAATAATTACTCATGCTAATGGAGTTTGACATGAAGAAGGGGGGTTTTGACATGTTATGAGAGAAAGGTAAATCTTAAGACATAAATTCGTATAAGGACCAAATCATATATCTTAAGGAAAAACTATATATAGATCTGATTAATATGTAGGAGGATAAAAATAATAATAATATTTTTTGATTGTGGTTGGGCCCAAAATTAGAGATTTTGGAGTCTCTACGTATCTTATTAAAAATGAGAATCAATCCATACATAGTTCTTGAAATTCGGTCTCTATGAAAATCTGACTTAGACATAGGAAAGGAAGGGACTCATATACTACTAAGTATTAGTGATGATGTCAATGATGTTTTCTTATTAAATCTCTTAACGTCAAATAGATAGAATGTTAGTTGTACAAATGATGTCATGCAGTTTAACGTCATGCGACAAGGATGAATATGCTACACATTTTTCCTTTATGCAGCATGGACGCTTATGGTTGTTATGCTGTTTAATGTCTTACAACTAGGACATGGGGACTGTGCAATTTTATGTCTTGCCGAAAGGACATGGTACTATGAAGTTTAAATTCTTGCAGTGTGGACTAATGTGTACAACTACACAAAGTATTTCTGTAATAATCTCACATTGGTTGGAGTTGTAATAAGCTTCCCATTAATTGATATTAAGGCATAAGCTCCATCTGAATAGACATTATGTATGGAATAAGGTCCTTCCCACTTTGGATCACGTTTTGGAGGTTTCTTCCCTGGTATCATTGGAGTCCTAAGAACCTCTACCAATTCTCCTTGAAGAAATGAATGGAGGCGAACATTCTTTTTAAAAGATCGTGCTATTCTATTCTGATAGACTTCTAAATGATGAAAATTTCGCAATATTTTCTCATCTAATCATTCCAACTCATTGAACCATTTCTGAGACCTCTCATCTTTAGACAATTTATCACATATTGAAACTCTAAGTGAAGGCAATTGCATTTCAATTGAAAAAACTACTTTAGTTCCATATACCAATGAATAAGAAGTTTCTTGGGTAGTAGTATGGGTAGTTGTCCAATAAGCCCATAATGAATTCAAAAGCTTATCAGGCCATGTTTTCTTATCTTTATCTACCATTTTTTAAGTATATTTGATAGGGTCATTTTGAAGTCCTCTATCTTTCCATTGGATGCTGCATGATAGCGAGATGAATGGTTGGATTTTATAATATGTTCCTAATATAAATATTTTACCTTAGTAGAACAAAAATTGGTCCCATTGTCCATCAAAATAGTGTGAGGGACACCAAATTTGGTTATTATATTAGTTTTGACCAAAACAATAATTATTTTGTTTCCAACTTCATTTAGAGGTATTTCCTCAACCCATTTAGAGAAGAAGTCAGTAGCAGTGAGAATATACTTGAACTGCTTAGTCATGGATAGAAGATAAAGCCCTACTACATTCATTCCCCATGTGGCAAATGGCCAAGAGTATTTAGCTGTACGTATCAATTATGGGGGTTGATGAATGAATTTGGAATTCCCTTGGAAGGGATGATGTTTTTTAGTGAAATCTATACAATCCTACATCATTGAAGGCTAAAAGTATCCCAGCCTTCAGATCTGATCAGAGAGTCTATACTCAGACTGGTGGGCACCACAAACTTCTGAATGTACTTCTTTTATGAAAGACATAGTCTATTCTCCATGAATAAATCTAAAAATAATTCCATCAAATCCTTGCTTGAAGAGGATCTTTTGGTGATATGAACTATCATAAAGTGTGAAATTTGCTACTCATCCTCAGATATATTCTTTTTTTAGCTCTATATAGTAGAAGTATCCCATTTTGAAGATATTCCATGATGGATGTTCTCTATCCCATGGTATGACCATATGGTTCAGAAATAGGTCAAATTTTATTAATTTCCTCTATTCTAGTTTGAACAAAAGGTGATACCACATGACGATGGGCTATTCTAATGACTGTCTCATCCCGATTTGAATTTTCCAAGGCTGTATCTGCATTAGCCAGTGCATTTACTTGCGAATTTTGTGATCACGAGACATAAGACAATGTTGGATTTGAGGGAAATTCATCCATCAACCCTCTGACATAATCACACAAAGAGATTAAATCTTCTTTTCTGATAGAATATTTTCCATTGATTTGTTTGATTACTAATTTTGAATCAACTTTCACCTTTAAATAATCCATTTTCACTTGAAGGGCCAATTCCAAACCTGTGATGAGAGCCTGATATTCTGCCTCATTGTTGGTACCACCATCTGATAACAAGAAGGAATAAGGTAATAATGCCTTTTTTGGGGAAATAAGGACAATTCCTAACCCAAATTTATTGTGTCTAGGGTTTTCCATTCTTTTCCCTGTTGGATTTCTGGAAGCACCATCAAAATACATTTCCCATGTTTGGGAATTATCATGGATAGAGAAGTCCTCTTCATCATGAAGTTAGGTATTAAACGATGTATCTTTTGTAGATGGATGATAAGCAAGGAAGTTAGCCAGATCATGGACTTTTATTTCCTTTTGAGGCACAAACTGGATATCAAACTGTTGTAAAATAACTACCCATTGTGCTAGATTCCCTGTAAGCATAGAACGACTGGGAATAAATTTGAGTGGGTTATTGCAAGATACCAATTGGACCTCTTGATGTTGTTGGTAGTGCCTCAATTTCTAAACTACAAATATTAATACTAGGCAACACTTTTCAATACTTGAATATCGAGTTTTATCATCAAGCATAGTTCTAATGAGATAGTAAAGGATGTTTTCATTCCCAACATCATTCTTTTGGGTGAGTAAAGCACCAATTGATCACTCTAAAGCTGTTATATAGAGAATAAGTGGTCTTCCTTCAATATGTGGCATTAATAATGGTGGAATCAAGAGATATTTATTGAGGGTATAAAATGATTTTTTTCATTCTTGGGTCCATTGGTAGGTGACTCCCTTCTTCATTATTCAGGTGAAGGGAAAACAATTGCCTTCCAAATTGGCGACAAAGTGCTGAATATAGGCCAAGTGTCTTTGTATGAATCTTAATTATTTAATATTTTAAGGAGGTGAGATATCAAGGATTGTTTTTTCTTTATCAGGATCAACTTTTATACCACGATGGTGTACAAAAAATCCAAGAAACTTTCCTAAGATTACCCCGAAAGCACATTTCAAGGGGTTCATCTTCAAAATGTGTTGTCAAAGTTTATTGAATATTGTTTCCAAGTCATCCAAGTGATTAGAACGTTATCTGGATTTAACCACCAAATCATCCACATAACATTCAACAAATTTCCCTAAGAAGGATTTGAAGATATGATGCCTTGCACGTTGGTATGTTGCACCTCCATTTTTTTTAAGGAAAAAGGCATTACCCGATAGCAAAACACGCCTTGAGGGGCTCTAAAGGATGTAGATTATTCATCCTCTGGGGAAATACAGATTTGATTATACCCATAGTAGCCATCCATAAAGGAAAGAGTTTCATAGCCAGCCGTTGCATCAATTAGAAGATCTGTAATCAGAACTAGAAAATCATCTTTAGGACAATGCCAGTTAAGATCTCTGAAATCAATGCAGACTCTAATTTTCCAATTCTTCTTTTACAATGGGAAAATACTGTCCAGACATTTGGGATAATAAAATTCCCTAACAAATTTAGAATTTATACACTTATCAACTTCAGATTTAGTTTTAAAGGTATGAGTTGGGTGTGTTCTTCTTGCTGCTTTCTTGAATCCACGATGTTCTTCTGGAAAACCCAAATGATGGGTGGCTACATCAGGATTAAGACCTTGTATTTATATATAATTCTAAGAAAATATATATTAATGTTTCTTTATAAAGTAATTATACAACTCTTTCTCTTTAGAATTCATTGTCTCACTAATTAGAGTGGGGTGTTGATCTTCTTTTGTACCCAGATTTATTTCTCTGAGCTCATCCATGGTGGTAGAGATAGCTTCCTCAAATTCTAGAGGACTATACCCAAGATCTTCCTCTTCTTTTTTATTATGTGTTATTTCTTTTTTTTCCATTTTCAAAGTAGATGACGAGGAAAAACTTCCTGAGTTTTAGGGGAAATAAGTATTTGAACATCCCAAAAAAGAGGCCCCCATATCTGACCCTACAGATGACAAATGGTCTTCCTGTGGTAATAAAGGGGGATTGACAGATTGGAAGTAAATATCTTTTTCTTCCTCTAAAATTACAAAAATCTCTTCTAATCTGGTTGAAGAAGTAGAGTCTTGTTGTAGATCAATGGATGAAATGAAAAGATCTCCATTTAGGCTTTCATCATTGCTTTATGGATCAAATGTTTCTTCCATGTTGCCAGGCTCAATTGCTGTAATTGACATTATGGAAGTTACTGGACGAGTTCTGGGATTTGGGTTTACCTTTCCAATTTGATTTATGGGAAACACATAATCTATACTCAATGGCATAAATGGATTTTTTGGGGTCTTTTCAAGTCCATTTGGAGCATAAACTATGGTTATTTCCTTTTTCATGGGCTTTGTTCCTTTTGTGTGATAAAACTCTGCCTCAGTGTATTGAGATTCACATGTTCTGAATGAAGACTTATCACCATTCAATGTCCCGATTTAACCATTTAAATAGTACTTAATACATTGGTAGTATGAAGAAGGTATGGCTTCATGTTGATGTATCCAAGGCCTTTCAAACACAATATTGAAGGCTGTGTCTTGAAAAACAACCATGAAATCTGTGTTAGACACAAGATCTAAAAATTGAGTTCCCAGTGTAATCTCACCTAGAGGTTCTTGTTCATTCTTATCATAAGCTTGCAACATTAAAGTTGAAGGAAATATTTAATATTTAGTCAGGCCCAATTGACAAAGTGTACGAATAGGAATGAGGTTGAATCTAGAGCCATTATCAAGGAAGACTCATTAGATGTCTACATCATTGACCTTGCCATACAAATAAAAAGGTATGATATGTCTATGTACAACATCATCTTCATATTCATCTGTAAAAGATGTGACTGCATGAAATTCTATAGAATCATTATCTATATGGTAAACCTCAGTAATAGAAACTTTGGTTTTAAACTCTTGAGGACTTCACAAAACCTTAATGAGTGCTTCTAGAAGATCAATTGACAGATTCAATGCATCCAAAATTGATAAATTGGTTGGTACTTGGGCCAATTGTTCCAAGACATCATACTTTTGATCCAAAGCTCTGTGTTTCCCAGCATGTAGATGTGGTTTTTAGGTGGTTTGGTAGTTGATTCTTCTTATGTATACGTACTCTGTGCTGGAGAAGAATCTTGAAATACTCATAGATTTACTAAATTAGATTTACTAGGTCTATTCATTTTTTAATAAGAAGATGGTGTGACTTCTAATCAATATTCCAAACAAATTGTGTCAGAACTGAACTTATCTTTCATGGAAGAAACTCCTTGTTCTTGTTGAGCCCACTGAAGGGCTATTCTATGAGTTTCTGCCACATATATGGTTCGAGCAGGGGTATAGTTAAAATGGGATTTCCAGAATTCCCACGTCCTTCCCTGTATCCTCGACCTTTACCTCCTTCTCTAGTTCCCCAATCAGGTACAAGGAATTATGGCTCATTATAATTAGAATCACCATTGGCACAAGGATCCATTAAATAGATAACATTAACAGAACCAAAGATCAATTATTCATCTTAAAAATATTCTTGTTTACAGGTTAATTATGGCTGTGCCATTTGGCAGGGCGGTGTCTGTGTCTTTGATACAGATGGAATAAAATCTTCCAGGGTCAAGGAAAACTTTAGACTTGACATAATCTCATCTTCTTCTGACTACTCTTTGTCCTTATAATCACATCACTTTATTGAGGAATGACCTTTTGATTAAAGTGGTTTTGCTATGGCAGGAGTGGCAGAAGACACAGTCAGTTGTTTCAGCTGTGTTCGTAAAATGGCATGAGTCCGGTTGATCATTTTTATGATCATCTGATCATCATATTTCTGCACATTTTTACTTTTTACCTCTTTCTATTCACCTTCTTCTTAGAGATCAATAGCAGAAACACATGCTACTTGAGCTGATGAAATTTTCAATTTCACTTGTCCAGAGTCTACCATCTTTCGTAGAAGTTCATTGAAAACAAAACACTCCTGAATGGGGTATCCCTACTTCTGGTGAAAGGGAAAATAATTCGGAAGATATTCATCTCCATCTTTATTTGGATTCTTCGGCCTTGGCAACTAAACCAAATTGTTTTCTAAGGATAAGATAAAGTAACCATGAACTTGTTCATTCCTAAAAGAATAAAATATATTCTTTAATTACTCAAAATTTTTCTTCCTTTGATATCTTTGATCAACTTGATGAGGTGGTCATTGATACTGATGCTCAGGAGGCAGATCCCTTTTGTATGATGAGGGTCTTGAAGTAGAAGCAGGTATAGGTGCCTGTTTGAGTGTAACTATTGCAGATTCTTATTTTCCTATACTCCTCCCCAGAGCTGATGGAATTGCATGAGTTTTAGCCTTAGTTTCTATAATGGAGTCTTCTATCTGTTTAGAGATCAAAGTAAGGTCTCGAAACCCTCCTGGGTATTTTACAGGGATCAATGGTGTGCATTTCTCATCACACAGTTTTTCCACACAAATTGGCAGTAACTCTTCTTGATGGAGTGGTAGACATAAGTAATATGTTAATTATTTACATCGTGCAATGAAATCTGAAACTCATTTATTATCCCTTTGTTTACAGTTAGAAATGTCAAAAACTTTCATCTTTGGTAGCATTGAGCTAAATTGATTAAGTAATTTCTGACGAAGATATACCCATCCAGTAATTGATCGAGATTGAAAACTTGTATACCAGACAAAAGCTGGTCCATGTAATGACTTCACAGAACACCTAAGCTTAACTGCTTCTTGTTGTTGAGAAGTTCCCATCATGGGATCACAACCAGAAACAAAATGTGTTAAGTCTTGTTTTGGATCTCCCAAAACATTAAATATTGGGAATGTGTTATTCAAAAAATATGTTGGGGGAGGAACTACATCCACCCATTCAGGGTAAGCTCTATTTTTTGGCCGAACTGGTGCACGTCGTTCTTCCACAGCTTCCAATCGAGTTGTTAATGCCTAAATTGTTTTCATAATAATTTGGGGATCATCTGTATGAACTGGAACTTGTGCTGGTATAGCAACTGGAGCTTGATCTAGTGCAATGACCTGAAAAACCATTGAATGTGGTGCTGATATATTTCTTAGATAACCCATGGCAAAAATCCTATCAAGATGTATATGGTTCTGCCTTGATTGTGTATCCAGTGGAGGGAATTCATTACCCACATTTTTAGTCACTAAAAATTCTCTTTTCTAAGGAGATCCTATAGGATATTCATGTTGAGGACCTTTCTAGGGAGTACATCTAGTGGAAATGTTGTTTCGATGTAACTCTTTATTGAGTCTTTTCAACTCCTTCATTTCCTCTTCTTGCTATGAAAATATCTCTTCAAGCAAAATAGACTGACCATCTCCAGTGGAAAAGTGAGATGAAATCTGACTTTTGCCTTTTACCTTGTTAGATGCCTTTTGGAGAGGGGGAAGTTGGTTATTTGAAGGTATACCTAGATTTTGGGTAAGCTTGTGATTTTGGGTGCGCACACCTTATTTATTTTCCTCGGTGTGTACTGTATTATGGACAAGAACTTCATCTTTTGATTTCCCTAAATTGGACTTATTTTCTGAATGATCTTCTATAATGGTGTTAAGGACATTTACTGACACGTAAGGCATCGATGGAATTCTGTCAATATTTATGCTAGATCATCTTCCTTTTTTTCTTTCATGAGTATTCGTTCTCTTATATGATGAATTCCCTGGAACTATTTGGCGGACAGTAACCAAAAGGGAATCCTCAAATAGTTTAGTTGTACGCTTTCCTTGTGGCTTCTTCCTAATCAAAAGAAAAATGACTTCCATTAAAGAGGGGATTAAATATGTGAAAAATCCCCCAACCCTGCAGGCTGGGGATGTTCCTATTATTCTTCTTCAAACATTTGAACATTGTTGAATAAAAATGAAGGTTGAATTAAATGATCCCCCAGCCTTGCAAGATGGGGTTATTCTTGAACTGTTATGACTGAAATTTGTGAAACTACTCTTATGATTTTGCGGATTTTGGTTCGGAAATTATCTGGGTGCATCATCTGACAACCATTTAAATCACCTATTTCAGAATATCATTGTGCTATTTCAAACATCTACATTCTCTAACACCTAAAATTCTCTAAGGGGGACGCCTACTCAAGATTCTCAAATTCATGATGTAAAAGAATCTCAAAAAATTCTTTTCTTTGGTCCTGATTCTGATGAGAACTAGTTAAGTCTTGTTCTTGAGCATACATCCGATTACATGCAAAATCTATTGATTATGGCCAACCATGGGAAATAATATTGCATGAGACCACTTTTGGTGGAATTTTCTGATTTGGGAGTGCAGTGAAATGCAATAATGCATGTGTACCCCATACTCTGATACGAACACTAGATGGGGAATCAGAAATTAACTAGTGTATTCTCTTCAGAGCATTGAGACATGCATGCTGAAGGGTTCTCTACAGTTTTTTCAACCCTTGGAAGTTGGGAAACTGAGAGAGATGCCAAGTCAATTTGGCGTTTCAACCCTTCTACTACCTTTACATGATTTTTATATTCATCATATGGTAATACTTTGGTTTTCAAATAGTGAAGAGTTTTCCATAAGTTGAGGCGGATGTCATGAATGCAATCTTCTGTCAAAAATTCTGGAATGTTATTCTAAGAATTTTCCAAAGCCCAGAACATTACTGGTATTTATACTTTAGCTAATTGTTTCCTCATGTTTAACACATCATCATCATCTTTCACTAGAGGTTTCTCCACTTGGTCTGACCAAAGTGGATTCTCTGTATTAGAAGAAAAATGACCCAAGGGAGGTTTGGATAATGACTATTCCCTTAAGATATATTCTGGTTGAGAAAGTGTTTCACCCTTAAATGACAGGGCATCAGACATGAATAGCCTTGTGTTTTAAAGTTCCTTGAGATAGGAGGGATTTCTCATCGCTACATTTTCAATTATGGAATTGTCTTGAAATTTTGAAATACTACAATAGAGAGAACTTTCTCAACAAAATCCATCATGGGGAGGATCTCCATGATGGATTACATCAAGGGATAAATCTTCTTGCTCCTTGGTCTTTTGGCCACATGGAGGGTTGTCATGGATCTCATCTAGAGATAGGCTCTTTGGATTGACCAAATTTTCATGAAGTAATCCTTCATTATGAAGTGACTGATGAGGAACTTAGGAATTAAAACTACTACTCCCATAATTTGGTAATGAGAGGGTAGGATCTTGAGCTGAAACAGATAAATGTCTGAGTGCTTCAAGAACTCCAGTATTAAGAAGAGCCAAATCACAGATTGACTCTTGATTTTTCAACAGTTCTTGGGGAGACATCTTTTTGGATGTTCTCTTATAATTAGTTGGGGCCACTTGCTGGGAAATTTTTTTATCATGGGATAGTGTAAGTGCCTGCCTTGGAGTCATTATTGGAATGAACTGATTACCTCCAATTGGAAAGGGTGTATGTTTTTAAACTTGTTGTCTGTATGATATGAAGGAATATGCCCCATGACCCTCTAGGACTAGAACAAAGGTATGTATCTACTCCGGGATGGAATGTCGATGTTTCATACCATGTGTAGGGATAGATTTACGTCTATGTTCCACTGATACTGCTGAATTAGTTGTTAAAATATCCTGGAATGCTTCTAGAATATAGACATGGATATGCATCTGCCCTTTCACCATTGATAAGATGTGTTTGGTGACTTCAGGGATAGGAACGAGAATATACGTCCATTCCATATCTGGAGTAGGTGTATGTGCCTTCTCATGTCCTCATTTTCCTATCAATGGATATTCACAGTACTCATGCATGGGGGTAGAGATTTGGGTCTGCCCTAAATTTGTCATCAGAGCATTCCGATTGATTTCTCCGGGTTCTACCAAACGAATCTATTGGCAGACTTGATGAACATTGGAAGGTGTATGTGCATGCTGGCTGTTTTCCATCATGTATGGTTGACAGAACTCCTTCAATACTGACAAGCAAGACTGCTGATAGAATCAATGATTGTAAACAGGTGTATATTCCTATTCATGAGTTTCCACCTCATTAGATTGAAGGGCTTCTTTAAATTTAGTTAGACGAGCCTGCTGACTGGATGATGACTTGTAAGTAGGTGTATGTTCCTGTTCATGGTACTCTACTGAGTTTATCTGGTGGTATTGGTGGGTTACTGCCAGATGAGTCTATTGAGTAGAAAAATTAGGACGTACGGGTGTATGTGCCCGCTCATTGTTTTCCATTAAGTTAAATTGATTGACATATCCAGAGGAGGCATATGTGAGAACCTGCTCCCTATTGACCGGACGTTGTCCCTGGTGGTTTTATTTTCGTGACCGAGTTTGAGAGATCTGGGCCAAACATCCAGAGGCAACACCTCCATCATGTTGTGGGTACACTACCACAAGATTTGGGTGGCGACTGATAGTGGGAGTCCTTAGGAAGTCTCCTTTATTCTTGAATCAAGGCTTTGAGTAACCTTTTGATTCACTTACTTGTAGTACGAGATGGATTGATTATTGAGTTCCGAGGATAAGGACCTGAAATGGTTGGAAACTGTGGTTGGAACCATTTTCTTCTTGATCATCGGTCATCGTTGGCCTGATGATCAAAGATTGTTATTGACCTGGAGGGCCTATCGAGTATCCTCAAAAGTCGGGATTGTACTGTACTGGTGATATTCTTTTACCATCACATTAGAGACCCAGGGTTAAAGATGATGGGTTGGTGATGACGTCTTTCCCATGGATGGAGATCCAACTTGATCAGTAGCCGGGAAGTTCACAGATGTTGTCTTGGAGAAAGCCATTTTTGGAATGAAGGGAATTCTAAGAAGAAAAAATTGAACAACAAACCCCATTAAAGAAATATCATTTATATGGATACATGACTGATTGATTCCTTTGTCTGGCCTTCCATTATCAATTTATAGGAGCCTAAATGGTGGGTAACATTATTAAATTGTTTAAAGATTCACGTCGGGTTCCCCATTTTTGTCTCGTAGTTCCTTGAAACATGTGTTATAGTTTTAAGAATCACTATTTACAGGCGGTTTCCATTGGATTTATTTATGGAACCAGAAACTTCCAACAGTTATTTATCCAAATTGGACCTGATTTCCAAAGGTAGGCATTCATTAATTTTGAACTTTACGACACTTAAGATCATGATTTGGTCAAGGGAATGGGAGGTTAGACTCATCACACCCTTTTGGGGGAATAATTTTCTACTCCAGGACTCTCTTTGTAAATTCTAGATATTTTCTAGAATCCTTATTAATTCAACAAGTATATCATTAGTATCCATTGGAATTTACAATCACTTATTAACATGTTTAAAATTCAAAATCATCAGTATGAATTCAAGGTTCTTCATTAATAGAAATATCTGTATGTATGCAAGGTTTTCCATCAATAGTATCCACTAATATACTGCTTAGAGATTCTTTTAATCATCGTTTGGGATGATAATGGTTTTCAAGCCACTCATTGGGGCACTTCAAAATTTATTTTCATCCAGGGAGACAAATGTTTGATTTGATTTTGGGATCATTCCCATAAAACGGGCTACCTACGTATCCTTGTGAATGGAATCATAACCCTCATAGTTCAGTGTCTCTTAATATGACACATGATACCTTTTAAGGTAATGTGATAAGGACCTCTAAGTGAAAGGTGCTTGGTCAAAACATAGAGTGGGACTTATGCTGAAGTAGCCCAATGAGCTTTGGAAAGAATATGGGTTTCCAAGTAGGATTAGACCCTGTTGGTAATATGGACCATGGAGAATAAGGTTGATTTGAAGTGTTGGGTTTGAACCTCAAGGAGGCTTCCTACGTATCCCATATAGATGGGAATCAAATCCCACATAGTTTGATAAGTCCCATAGAAGAGTATGGTACTTTGAGAGAGATGATTTTGGGATTACTTCCTGAAAAGGATGCCTTGATGATTTGGGGTTTAATTTGGGGCTTATTCTTAAGAAGGATTCCAAGATTATAGGAATTAAGAATGGGTTCCTGAAGAGGATATCCAGTGATCTCAAGCCCTAAAAAAGGCTTCCTACATATCTTAGTTTGAACAGGAATCAGATTTCTCACAGTTCATTTGATTGTGAAAATGTTTTGACCGTGACAATTTTCTAATCCTAGGTGAGTCATTCTCGGTGTGGGAAACAAGAGGATGTAAAAGATTCAACAAAGGAATTCACACTTTAAAATTTTTCCTCCTCCGCTGGTGGAAGACGGTGCACCTATGGTGTCCAAGGTGAATAGGATTTTGGCAACTGTTGAAGAGGACGAGGCGACGAGCCTTCCCTCAATTTTATTTACATTGGACATGGGTCCAATGTAAGGAGGAAGGGATGAATTTTAGGGGCTTACACCAGGATGGATTCCCATGGTAACAAAGCATAGCGGGAGAGGAAAATTTTATCAAGAGTCCCTATGCCTATCTCCCCTCTAGTATGTAGCACCGAAGAAGAGAGGATACGCAATGATACCACCTCCTGCAAGAAAATCTAGAGGCTTATGCCAAGCTGGTTTCCCTAAAATTGATCCTGGTAGTGGAAGGGTGAATTATCCTTTATTTTTTAAAAGGAAAAGTAGGCATGAACTGTACCTTCCCTACCAGAGACCTGAGGTTCCAGGTCATCTCTTCAAGAAGGGAGAGGCCAGGACCCAACCCTCCTCTAAATTGGGAAATTCCCAGAATTGTTTCTGGGAGAAAGGTTCATGTGACTGTGGATATATAAACCCAAAAAAACTCCATTAATCCAAACCCCATTGTGAAACAAATGTGGGAAACCTATGACTATGGAAAATACATACCCAAATAGGAGATATGTTGATGTGCCTTTCCCAAAGGATTGATACATCTGGAGGTTTTGTTAGAGGTCTCAACAGAATCCCTTTCAGACAAGGGAGCTATTGAAGAAGAAGCCTTTCCATGAATGGATTTGAGGAAATCTTGATTTCTTATAAACTTAAGAGATTAAAGAGAAGTAATTGGACCAAGGAGGGGAACCCAAGTAGAGAAGGCCACACAAGTATGAGTGTGCAAGTAAGCTTGGGAGACATGATGATCACTTATGTGATGAAAAACCTGTATGGTAATACTTGGGAGAGACCTTTCTCAAGACTTTAATAGTATTCATGGGTGATCCTAGAATTGGGGCGCTCATGTTTCGATGAGAGGAAGGGGCAGCGTGAAAGTATTTCTTACTTGGGGAGGTTGGGTGCTTTTGGTGCGTGAGTGTTATGGTTTTAAAACACTAAAAGGACTCGAGTCCAATGATCCTCCCTTAAATCCTCCACTCAAGGTGTTGAATAATTACCTTGAATGTTTCGGAAGACTGGGGTAAAATACTAGGGTGACCAGAGTAGTAATTAGGCTTCAAGGAAATTCATCCATTCAAATGGGGCCCCCAAGGGTCTATTTATAGGAAAATAAATGACCTTGGGTGAAATAAGTTAGGTGCTCATGTAAATTGCGTGCCAAATTGGGGCATGCAAGTACCTTGTGAATTGTCGGTGTTTCGACTAAACTAGGGAGACACCTTTAGGACTTAGTCTAAATTACACTTTCATTCATCTCCATCATAATGGTGTATAAGTGGGCCGTGTGACATATAAGATAGTGAAAGTAGGCTACGCACCAAATGAGTTTTGGCTAACCTAAGGTGGCAAAAAACTTATTCCTTTGAAATTTTTTGACTTTTCTTTATGTATTCCCTCTTTTCTTTCTAATGGATTTCCTTCATCATGATTTTTTTAAATCTTTGACGTAATGGTGTGTCAACACCAACATCAACCTCCGGTGTTTAAAGAATGATCCAATGATCAACCCATTGATCGGTTGATCCACATTCTTCGTATAAATCAAGAACGAGGGAGGGGAAATATCACAATATCAAAAACTAAAACCCTTACCTCAAGATCCATTGGAGATGTCACGGTTACAGTAGGAGGAGTGTCCATGTTGGATAGAGTCATCATCATTCATTGATCCTGGATCGTTACCGCCTGAGTTTCAGTCTCCCGTCAGTGGATGCTACTGAAGAACTCCACTAGAGTTTCCTCTCTTGAAGAATCCATGCCGAAACGCCACCCTGTTCTCCATTTAAATAGGAGGGGGAAAGGTGAGTAACATGTTAAAGAATTAATGAGGTTCATTAAATGAATTAATGAACCTATTTTAATTCCCAATGGTGGAGTTACACAGTTGATGATTCAAGCCATTAATTTTCTTGAAAAGTCACCAGTCCCACCACCGCTGCTCATCCGTTGGAGAAAAATAAAATAAAATAATAATTAAAAGTTATTTTAATTTTCTTTAAAAAGTACAAAACTAACTTTTACTTCCGACCTACTGTGATTTAAGTGAATCTTCCCCTAAATGAATCCTGACATTGTGGATTCAATATTTCCCTCATATTTTTAATCTGACCAACAATTCAAAAGATAGAAAATTCCACCCATGCGTTTACCAAGCGTACCGTAAATAATGTTCGAAAATGTATTCCTGGAACCCTAGGCCTCAGAATCACATGCCACCTTAGAGCCTAGTCTCACATTCACTTCAAAAAACCGTGAAAATTTTTTTATTGAAAATTTTGGGTTATTAAATTCTCCCCACCTTGGGGCTTTACGTCCCCGAAATCCAAAAAAGGCTACACAAACAAAGTGGGGGTAATGTGAACACATATGAGCCTCTCACTCACATGTGCTCTCCTGTAGATTCTTGTGCTTCCATAGAACGTGCACTAGAGGTATCGACTGCCCCCGAAGGATCTTATCCTCTTGATCCTCTATCTCCACTGGGTACTCCACAAAATTTTCCCTGTTGTTAATATCCAAATCTCCATGATCGATGACATGATATGGGTCATGCATGTATCTCCTCAATTGGGATTCATGGAAGACGTCGTGCACCCTCTCCAACTGTGGTGGTAGTTCCAATAATTATGACACCTTTCCAATCCTCTGAAGTATCGAGAATTGTCGGATAATCCTCGATGATATTTTTCCACCTCATCCAAATATCCATTTTCCCCATCAAGGGGAGACTCATAAGAATATGTGGTCACCCTCATGGAACTCTAGTGGTCTCTGTCGCCTATCAACATAGGACTTCTGTCGGCTTTGTGCAGTCTTCATCCACTCTCAGATGACCTACACCTTTTTAGTGGTAACACGTACCATCTCTGGGCCCACGAGTGTTGGATCTCCAAGATCCATCCAACACAAGGGAAATCTACACAGTCATCCGTAAAATTCATCAAAAGGGGTCATACCAATGGTGGAGTGATATGTGTTGTTATACGTGAACTCCACCAAGGGTAGGTGGTCATCCCAACTGTGAACAAAATCTAGGACACATGCACAAAGCATGTCCTCTATGGCATGGATAGTCTGCTCAGTTTGGCCATCTGGCTATGGGTGAAAAGTTGTGCTCAAGCAAAGCTGAGTCCCGAAAGCCTCTTGCAATCCTTTCCACAAATGGGATGTGAATCAAGCGTCACAGTCTGAGACTATTGTTGAAGGCACCCTATGAAGTTTCATGATCTCCTAAACATACAGACGTCCCATGCTCTCTATCGAAACCTTCTATCAAATAGAAAAGAAGTGGATATATTTGGTGATTTGGTCAAAAATCACCCAAATGGTATCATTACCTCTAGAGGTACATGGTAACCCCATCACGAAGTCCATCGATATCCCTTTCCACTTCCACACTGGTATCTCGAGGGGTTGGGTCAAGCCTCCTGGTACTTGGTGCTCGGCCATCACTTGCTTGAAAGTGAGGCATCTAGAAACAAACTCCACCAAAACTTTCTTCATCCCTGACCACAGTACAGACACTGGAGGTCCTGATACATCTTCATCATGCCTGTATGTACTTCAAAGGGGGATGTATGGAACTCCCTCAACACCTCCTCTCGTAGTTCCACTAGTACAAATGTACATCCTCTGAAAACAATAGACTACTCCCCACCTTCAAAATATCTTTCAGGTGCATGGATTGAGGATATCTGAGAACGTGTAGTCTTGCAGCTTCTATCTCTGTGTTTCACCTCTGTGACTCACTAAAGGAGTGAAGGGGCTACTACCATTGACTCAATGTAGAGTGTCTTATCTCTATCCACGTAGGATATCTGAAGTGAGGATAACTGCTCTAAATCCTCCTTCAGTATCTGCAAACTCGATCCCTGGTTAAGTGCATCTACCACTATGTTACCCTTCCATGGACTATAGACTATCTCAAAGTCATAGTCCTGGAGGAACTCTATCCAATGTCACTTTTTCATATTTACATCTTTCTATGTGATGATATATCTGAGACACTTGTGGTTTGAGTAAAAAATGAACTGATCACCCATCAAGTAGTGTCACCAAACTTCAAAGTGAAGACTACTGCTGCTAACTCCAAGTCGTGAGTCACATAATTCATCTCATGTGTCCTAAAATGTCGTGAAACATAAGCAATCACTGCATTATCCTTCATCAGGATGCAACCGAGTCTGGTCCCTAATGCATCACAGTAGACCACGTTGTCAGTTCCCTCCTCGGGAAACCTCAGGATGGGAACGCTGGTAAAGATTTTCCTCAGCTATTGAAAGCTCTATTGGCATGTATTTGACTATAGGAAGTGTTTCCCCTACTTAGTCAAGTCAGTCATAGGTGTTTCTACTCTGGAGAAATCGTTTAAGAACCTTCGATAATAGCCTGCTAATCCAAGGAATCTCCACACCTCAGTAAAACTCCTGGGTGGATCCCAAGAAAGTAATGCCTCAATATTCACTGGATCCACTGCAAATCTAGCTTCTAATATAATGTGTCCCAATAAATTAACCTTTCTTATCCCAAACTCACACTTTTAGAGATTCCCATATAACTGTTTCTCACGAAGTGTGTCCATAACTATCCTCATGTGTACAGAATGCTCTTCCTCGGACACTGAGTACACCAAGATATCGTTGATGAAGACCACCGTGAAGCAACTAAGGTATGGCTGGAAGATTTTTTTCATGATCCCCATGAAAACTACTAGAGATTTGGTCACACCTAAAGGCATCACCAAGAACTCGTAATGGCAATACCGACATCTGAAGGCTATCTTTGGTATGGCTTCGTCTTGTACCATGAGCTGCTGATAGCCTGATATGATGTCAATCTTTGAAAACCAATGAGCTCCCTTCAGCTGGTCAAAGAGATCAATGATCCTCAACATAGGATACATGTTCTTCATAGTTACCTAGTTTAGGTGCTAAACGTCCATGCATATCCTTAAAATTCCGTCTGACTTCTTGGAAAACAACACTGGATTTCCCATGGAGAAAAACAGGGCCTTATAAAACCCTTCCTCTTTAAGTACTCCAACTATACCCTCAACTCTTGAAGCTTTGTAGGGGCCATTATATATGATGGTGTATACATCAGTGTTGTTACTGGGTGCAAGTCAATGCGGAAGTCTACCTCTCTACGAGAAGGTAGCCCTGGACAATTTTTTGGAAAGACATCCTCATACTCATCCACCACCACTGGGAACTACGGAATCGCCTTATCCACCATGTCGAATGTTATGCAAGCCAGCTGATATGTAATCGGGTGCACCCTCCTGAGCGCAAGTCCATCTTGTGCTGCTCTATTTTTCTTCTCACCAACAAAGGAAAACAACCCTCCATCTCTGTACGTACATCATACTGCATGTCTTAAGTAGTCAATCTGTGCATGGACTTCTGATAGCTTGTACATGCCTAGAATGACATTGTAGGGCTTCAACGCCGCTACTAGAAGATCCCATCTGAAACTCTCTCCTATGAGAGTAAGATAACACTATCGGAACCAGTATGTGACCACCAAATATCTTCCCATAGGAGTATCAAAAAGAAAAGGTCAAGCAAAAATCTTATCCAGAATCTCAGAGTCCTGAACTAAGTCCATGGTAACGAAAGAATAGCTAGAACCTATGTCGATAAGCACTACTACTAAAGTAGATAAGATATAGATCATACCTAATATCATCTCAGGAACGTCAGGATTGTTAGCCTCTACTGCCTATAGTTGGGAATGTCCCCATCCACCTGCTCCCTAAGCTCCTTGTGGACCACCTATGGGTGGCGGTGGAAGTGCCTAGTGACCCCGACCACCTCCTGCTACACATAATGCTCCCCTACCTCATTCACCGCCTGGATGATGCTCATGCTCCTACCACTGTCACTACCTTGATGGAACCTCCACCATCTGCCGATCATCTGCACTGGGAGTTGGATAGTCAGGATCTATGTGACCATTTTCCCCACAGTAAAAATAGATCATGCCTCACTGGTGGCTCCCTTGGCCTCTCGAGCATCGCACCTCTGACCCTGCGTCTCGAGGTCATCCTCCAGATAGTCTAGCCCACTTCGGCTTCTGTGTCATTTGTCTACTACCAGTTAAGGATGACTCAGCTACCTGTCGTCCGGTAGGGTCTCTCACTATCGGTGCCTACTTGCCCAAGAAGCTCTCCACCATCAAAGCTCACTCTAGCACCCCAGCCTGCGTCGGGATGACGAGAGAAACTATTGAAGATATAATCTCTCATCGGAGCCCCTAATCAATGGTTTAGGACTTGAATTAAGGGTCTCGTACCATATCAGTGGAGTATCAGGACAGGTCAGCAAATCTCGTCGAGTACTGAGCCATAGTCTGGATGCCCTACTGTAGATGCAACAGCACCTGAATACACACAATGCGTAGTGTCACTAGCATCAAATCTAACCAAAAAGGATCTCAATGTCTGGCTAGGTGAGGGTTATCTACTCATGCACCTGGGGCATCGAGATCTACCATCTTCATACTTACCCCTGAAGAAGGCTAGCAGCCAAGATCGCCATCTATTTAGCGAGTGTCTCTATTAACCGAAATACCCACAAAACCACCTCAACACAGTCTTCTAATGCTTGGGGTCCGTCTCACCTCGAAACCTTGGAGGCATCCATATTTGGAACTCATGCAATGTGCTCAGCCGGCGTGCTTGATCTACTGGTAGCATACGCTACTCAATGGGTGGTGGGGATGTTGGTACACCACCCAAAGGTTCCATCACTATGAGTGGTCCTTATACCAATGCCTCATATCTTGGTGGGCCACTATCATGATATCTAATTAGAATCATGGCAGGCTATCTTTGTTGAGGCATCCTGTGAGAAACAGATGCACCACGGTTAATAAGTTATACCTGGTGAGCTGACTCAAGAAAGATCAAGAGCAATTTTCAAAACACTAGATTCTGGTGTTTTCATGTACCGAGTTGGAAAACAGAATTCAAGTTCTTGGTGTATGGATATGTCAGCTTCCACACCAACACTAGACTCCTTGTACTTAAAAAAACCAAACTCAAGACAGTTTACACCATTGCCACATTAAAAGTAGACACTTAGTTATTCTGGTAGAACCGAAAAACCTTTGATACCACATGGTCACAACCCGTCCCACGGGGCCCGGACGTGACTACCCCAAGCCCGCCTTCCATATGACAGGGGTTGGTGAGTAGCACCTGAAGGCTTTTCCCAAATAGGAAAGGCATTGCTTTAGAAATATGTACACACTCAAAAAGGGAAAATGAAGTAAACAAAAAACACAAGTGAGGTATAACCATGGGAGTAATGTAAAACCACAAGTAAAACTGTATACTAAAATTAGTGGGCCAAAATACAAGCCCTAGAAACTGAAATGAAAGTAAACAGTTGTCACATTTCCCTTGAAGATCTACCTGGAGGTTAAAAGATATATATATGAAGTTGAAGAAGAGGATCTCGACTACTCTTGTCACACCAAGATCCCGCAAGTCCCAAACCTCCATAGTCTACCTCGGTATGACAATAGTCTGCAACAGACACACACATGCAGATGGAGCACGTGTAGTGGTGAGTATAAAAAATTAGTTGGGAACCTAGAGACCCCCGAAGGTCTCTCATTAATCAACAAAGGAAAATATCACAAGATAAACCAAAAAGTTAATATCACAAGCATAATATAAATCATGAAGCACAAAGAAAAAAAGACAGCTCATTCTAACGGTATAACTTCAAGGTTACTAGGATAGGGATGACTAGTCGTAAATACAGATCATCCTATCAGCAATAACTCTACTGCCGACCCATATAGGTCGCTGTATGAAGACCCGTATTGGTCACTAGATGTTGACTCGTATTGGTCTCTAGTGTTGACTCATATTGGTCGCTAGGGAAGACATGTATTGGTCATTGGTGCTGACCCGTATTGGTCGTTGGTGCTGACCTGTATTGGTCGCTGGTACAGAGGTAGGGATGATTAGTTGTACATTTAGATCATCCCACTCTGTAGTTTCTGATTCTGAACCGTATTGGTTGCTCTTCTTATTCATGTCACAGCTATCCACTAGATTTCTGTATGAAGCACACCTAATCTCATGAAGAATCTGTTCCTCAAGCCATCTATCATATTTCAACTGGTACGAAGTCCCACAAAAAGCATACCCAAGTGACCACCCCAACATAGGGGTCCTAACATGACAAATGACGAATCAATTGGATTCCCAGTCTGTGATACATGGCCACTATTGTAAAAAGGGCCCAGCTAGATTGAAGTCTGATCCAGCCCAAGTCGCGTGTCAAACACCGTCAAAACTCACTTAGAGTACCTCTAAAGGACCGCCTTGTCACAAGGGTCCTTATTCTACAGACGAAACATCGATCAGGTTACCAGTATGTTAGTTACACCCCTTTTTCGAGAAATGGGGGTGATTGTACCTCGGTCCAGTACGGCTCGGTCAGGCCTACCAGAATATGAAAAATGGGAATATTCCCAAAAAGGGTCACAACGCCACTGACGAAATGTCAAATAGACTCTCGGTTCATCAATTACGGGTGTTTATTTATTCGGTGGCCGGTTGAGTTTGGGCCCAGTCCAACTCGGTCAGGCCATCCCCACTCAACAGGTCCTTGGGTTTACCTAACCTCGTCTGGGTCTGACTATCTAAGGGTTGGCCCAGTTCACTAGGTCTGGCCTATTGGGATCAGCCTGGCTGGTTCGCGGACCCAGGCCATGGTTGGCCTGGCCCGCTGGGTGGGGCTCTGCCCACCAGTGCTGGCCCGCTAGGCCACGAATCTGGCCTGGCCCGCTGGGGGGGTCAGCCCGTTCGGTCGGACCACATCTAGCTCAGTTCTCCTAAAGCCGGAACATGTCTCTATTTGGACCGGTGGACGAGGGGCCGTTTCATCCGCCTGGTGGGGCGCTACCCCATCGTGTGCAATGGTCAGCCAGGTGGCCGACCAGTCTCTAGATGACACGATGTGGTACGGGTCCATGCCTCCCCCTCTTGCCGTGGCCCACTGGCCACGATTTTTATTGCCGGTGGCGCCTGTGGGGGCCGACATTCTCTCACGTGGCTAGCTCGGGCCGACGATCTCTGGAAACCGTGGCATGCGAGGGCGCGCCGCTTTGCAACCACCCGTGACCAGTTTCCGCAGGCCTCCTCTGGCCACCGCCGACCACCACCGGCATGGCACACTTGTGGTTCATTCTACGGGCCCCCAGATGTGCTGCGGTGGGCAGTTCTTGTTGTCGTCTTCACCTACGAGCCTCTCGGGTCATCGCCGCCACTATGTGACCCATATCTCTGCCTTGTCATCACATTGTCCGACCGCGCATGGGAAACACAAGAACAAAGATCAAGAGAGGGTTCGAGACTTGTTCAGATTGGCCCACACCCTCCGTATTAGCATTTTAACAAGGGGTGTTCTCAACCATCAGTGAATTTAGAAATAACTCTTGACTTGTAACCCCGCATCAACCTCCCTTGTTTAAAAAACGATTTGTGGATCAACCCATTGATCGGTTGATCCTCGGTCTTCGTAAAAATCAAGAATGGGGAAGATGAATATCAAAATATCAAAAACAAAAACCCCTACCTTGAGATCTGTTGGAGATATCGCAGTTGAAACGGGAGGATCATCCATGTTTGATGGATTCATCGGCATTCTTCGACCCCAGATCATTGCCGCCCAAGCTTCCATCCTCCATTGGTAGATATTGTCGTATAACTCCACCAAAGTTTCCTCAATTAAAGAATCCATGCCAAAGCCCCACCCCGAGCTCCATTTAAATTGGAGGGGGGAGGTGAGTAACGCATTAAGGAATTAATGATGTTCATTAAATAAATTAATGAACCTCTTTTAATTTACAACGATGGAGTTAGGTAGTTGATTAGTCGAACCATTAATTGGGTTGAAAAGTCACCAGCCCCACCACTGCCACTCATATATTAGAAAAAAAGAAAATAAAATTACAATTACATGTTATTTTACTTTTCATTAAAAATTCAAAAAACTATCTTTTTCTCCTGACCTACTGTGGTTAAAGTGATGCTCCCCCTAAGAGAATATCTACCCTGTGGATTCAACAGTTACCTTAGATTTTTATTCTGAGCACTGGTTCAAAATATAGAAAATGCCGCCCGTGCATTTACTGAAAGTACCTTAATGAAAGTTCAGAAAAGTGTTATGGGTGCTCGAGGCCTCGTAATCATGTTCTGCCTCAGAGCCTGGTATCACTTCCACTTCAACAAACCACACAATTATTTTATTGAAATCTCCAGGTTATTACATTTGAGCATTGGTCAATATGACCATTTTTCGTTATAAACATTGGGATTTATAACTATTGGTGATATAACTATTAAAAAGTAAACATTAGTATATTTTTTATTATGATTATTGACAATGGTAAATAATAATAGAAAGGATGAACCATTGATTCATCTAGTAGTATCATACCTTATGATGTTCATTTATTATAGAATGGGGAGAAGGAAGTATCACATCTATTCACCCATGAATAACGCTGATCTAAACATCAATAGTGGAGGTTAGAGATGGATCATCTTTTGTAGAAGTTTATGTTTCTAGAGATCTTCACTAAAAAATAATGGCTGAAACAAACCATGAATTAACCATAGATACACCCACATAACCCTAGTAATTAAACCAGTTTGATAAGGTGTTATGTACCTGGAGTTTAATTAGTATTACGATGTAGATTCTTTTAGAAATTTATGGTTGTTTACGGTATTACTGTTTTTAGTAAATGTTTCATCTCTATATAAATGAAAATAATTACATAATTAGAAGTTTAATTTTATATACATGATTATATATTTTGAATTGGTATTTGAAATTATTAAAGGAGTTAAATTTGGTATTTTTGGTGAAATCTATAAAATACCATAATAATGTTGAAATACAGTAAATATGAGAACATATACGTGTAATCACAACATGTATATACCCATGTAATTGTATTTTATTCTCTTATAAATATGTTTTATAGTGAATAAATAAGGGAGATGATGGGTAACTCCATGTGGTTTTTGATAACTAAAGATAATGGATAAATTAAATATTCAATATTGTATTCCATGAAATTCCACTAACAACACCAATCAAAACCCACCCCCTCTTCTCATTATATAACAAAAAAAATTAAAATTTATCTCCTAATATCCTTATCAAGGGGTATCTCCCATATCCCTCTCTTTATTCTGGAAGATATTGACTGGTTATAAGGTTTGGATCAAGGATAAGAAGCTAAAGAGTGGTAATGGTTCTCTTCCCCTATCCTTTCAATTAATACCTAAATTTCCTCTATTGTGATAATTTAAACAACCATGTTATTACCCCAAAATTTATTTTATATATTTATAAGAATTTTCCTTAATATATTTATCCATATGAGTATCCATTTCTTTCACATTATGATCCATCAATAAGCCTTTATAATGCTCAAACATTCTCGTGCCCATAAAACATAAATAAATTTTAGTAAAGTATTGGGTTGTGTATTCCTAGTATTTAAATCCATTACTTGATAAAAAAAATTTGTTTTAGGCTTTTTAATAGATTTAAATAGGGGAAATTATAAAAAATGGGTGGGTATTAACTTAATCTGGACTTGTAGCACAACAAGTGATCCTAACTGCACAGATTGTTTAACACCATAATGGGATATGATTTGGATGAATCAAAATATCTCTCCAATAAATAAATGAGAATTTAAATATATTTTGAATTTATGTATCATTTAATTAGTCTCCTACCATTTTTAATAAATGTTTTCAACTGATTATACACATTGATTACCTTAATCAGTTCATGTTCCCAATAACCATGCTTCCATGTTATTCACCTCATTTATTTATTTATTTCAATTTTGATAATCCCAAATTATCCTTAATAATTATTAATGTAATTCACTAATATATACTTATCAATTAAATTAATGGTTAAAGCTAATAAAAATCATGTATAATCCTTAATTCCATATGGGAGAATCTTATATGATATGTTTTATTGAGTTATTATGCTATGCATTTTTATGTTCTTTAATCATAAACATTATTACATGTATATAATATGATCACTTAGTATGTGATGAAATTTATTTTCATTTTATCTAATTTGTGGGGCCAATAGTTTTATATCCCCTTTTGAAATGGTAGCTCTCTTGAGGAAACTAATATATGGAAATGGGAGTGTCTGTACCCATTATGTTTGATGTCAGAAAAACAAGACCACTACATTATGTTTATGATGTACATAATTATTCATTACATTAATTACCATCCTTATGTGACTATTTAATTTTATCCTGGTGAGTTTTTATTCTTTTTCCATCCAAATATGTTATCAACATATATTTTTTTAGAAGGAATCATATGAATTTTTACTTCCTAGTCCATTAATATTTCTTATTGGATTCCACTATATACTTTCCATTAATGAAGGTTTGAGCTCACACTTTAACTTTTTAACCATTATTATAGGTATTTAATTTTAATAATATGTATGTATAACTCAAAGGATTAAATTTGGGAATAAATACTTCTACTCGAATTTTGTAATTCATCATGGTTATAATGTAATATTTTTGTAACTAGACTCTTAAGGATCACTAAATCTTGATAATAAAAATATTATATCATGTGATATTATTTCCATTTAATAAATTACTCACTAGATATAGGTGACTAGGGTTAGTGTATTATGGTTATATTATATCTATATTACAGGATATGGTAATATTTGTGAGAGAACACTACCTCATAGATTCAAGAAGAATATTATGTTATCCTAATGTCATTGTGGACTTCTTGAAATTTCTCTTTAAGATCACTATATGTCTAGTATAAACCCAATTATATTTTTTTAGAAACATGAAAATTAATTTAAATGAAATCATGATAACTAATATAACATCATTTATCCCCTTTAGGATGATTTATCTAAATCTATACTCATCATTTTTTCACCAAAAATTAATAGGAATACTATCACAATTTGAGAAAAAAATACCATTATATCCCCCTAGTTAGGAAATATGATTAAATAAAAAAGGGAAATCATAAAACATATACTAATAAGGATTATCAAAGATAATTAACTATAAAAAAACAATATCACATACTACAATAAATTATTTGTTTTTTGTTTAGTCATGATATGTATTGATTTATCCTTTATTAAAACAGTTTTTATATTTATATCACTAAAATATGATATAACATTAATGAAGTGATATTTTATATAGAAGTACTTTGAACTCAATTGTCGAACTATATTCCATGACATGATCCTTTCAATTACATTATTATACAAAATTTTCATTGGATATTTAACATTCACTCTCATATCATCAAGTTGTGACTTTATCTAAATCATTTTTGATATAGAGTGTGATTCCACAATATAGTCATATTATATTATGCTATGTGTGATATAATATTTATTCTTGTATATCTATGTAACACATCTTTTTATACTAAAGAGAACTCTTCTAAAACTAAACATTCAATCCCAAATGTCACTTAACCAATCAAAATTCAAAAAACCCAAATTGTATAATAATTTATATATTTCTTTCCATAATCCATAATCAATAGTTCTTTTAACATATAATAATATCCAATTTAGTTTAGAATGATGTGACACATTTGGGTTAATTTTAAATGTATCATAATGTGTAATAAATAAAAGAATGTTCATACATAAATTCATCATGTAAAGTAATATTACAACAGCTTTAAAATACTATTACGAATAGAAATCCTTATCTATTTATCCATATAACATATAATCCAAATTCTATTGAATAATTTTTTTATAAATCTTTTACTAAACTCAAGATCATATTTATCTTATGGATGATGTATATTATTTACCAATATCGCCACTAAAATGAAATTAAAATATTCCATACAATTATTGATGTAAATTTCAATTAGTTTCTTTACTTGGGAATGAGATTATTCAAGATATTCCACTTCATTCCTAGTAAAAATAACCACATTGAAATTTATATTAGAATATATTAGTTGAATTTATTTTCATTAACAAATTTTTATTTATTTATAGTGGAGAATTTTTAATTTATTCCCTTTAAGTTTTTGTTCAATTCTTTATTCTATATACAAAAATAATAATTTCATACCAAAAAGTGGGTGATTAAACATATAAACACATGAACCATTACTATTATGAATAAATACCTTCGAATTTCAATATACATATTTTTAACGACATCCTTATTCAAAATAAAAATTGATTTTAAATCTATTTGATAAACCATGTAGTTTCTTTCATAATCAATCAAAATAATAATTCAAACCATTTTAATACTTATTAATTGTGTTAAATACTCATTAATGTAAAAATATTGAAACTGATATCATCCCATTATAGTAAGATAACCCTTATTCTATATTTTTCACTTTTATCGTCATGGTTACTATATATAACCCATTTTATATTGATTGTATTGTCCTATTTCAAATGTGACAAAAAATCCAAATTTCTTCCCTTAATTTTTTTTACTTCCATAGCTATCATCATGGAATGATGTAGAAATCTAAATTATCTTAGAAAAATAATTCTATTTAATTCATAAATATAATTTGAGAAAAAAATGTTTTCTCCTTAATAACTCAATGAGATCTTTTAATCATATCAAATTCATGTTAATTTCTCAACAAAAAATAAAAAAATATCTATTTTAGAGAAATCATAACTAATTGATAAAATAAAAATAAAAATTATTTTGATATTAAATTTATTATGATAAAAATATCAAAATGAATTAGTTCAACTAGAGCTTTTTTATTAATACTGGTTGATATATATTTTTTAACCATCTTCTCTTTATGAAATCCATCATAATAGATTCTTATTTCAGGATTAATCATTGGAATATTTACCACAACATCAAATTTTAAAAGTGTATTAAATTTCATTTTACCCAAATAACTATGACTTTGGTTCCATAAACCATTATCCTTATTCAATCTCACGAAGAGAAAATTTTAATCATTATTGATATAAAATAAATTTGTATGTGTATATTTTTCCATCTTGATGATTTTTTTATCCTATAATATTTTAAATATATATCAATTAATCAAAAACATGACCCTATTAAAATTTTCAAATATCTTAGAATCACACTAATGTTTTTTTAACTCATCATCAAATTGAAGTTCATTTGAAGTAAATATATTCAAACCAATTTTTAATCATTAAATGACATTAATATTTAAAGAACCATTTCACCATTTTTATTAATGAAAATATAATAATTTTTAATACATTTTTTTATTTCCATTATCTTATGAGGAGATTATATTATCCATTATCATTGGTTTGTTACCCTTAGGTGCATTATAAGATTCATCAACTAACATTCCATGTTCTTGATCACTCTTCATATTATTGGATTTATATTAATATCTTTTTTTATTTAATTTGGTAACGTTTTATGATTTTAAATAAATAATATCCATGTATATCTTAGCTACCATGATTTTCCTCATGTTAATAAACAATATATTTTTCATTGTCATTATGATTGAGATACCACTTTGTATTCCTTAATAAATTTATATATTTTTTCTAAATTTAATCTAGGAAACTATTTGATTGAATAAAAATTATATTTTACAAAAACACCTATTACTTAGATTCATACTCTCCACATTAACAATATCTTTATCACATCTAAATATCCCCATCTATTATAATTTTTTGTCATTATTTTATTCTAATTAAATATAATCTCTCGTATTATTTATCAAAAATTTAATTAATTATTTATATTTATTTTACAATTTATTTTCCCTTATTTTATTAATTGAATCCCATTTTCTTCGACACATATTTGTTTTTTCAATTTTCGACATTATTTATTAATGATAAAGTATGTGTATATTATTTATCTGTGGATGTTGGCATATTTTTAATTTTATTTCCATCTATGTATTTTTAATAATTAAATTATTCAATTTTAAAAAGATATTATTATATACTTCATAAAAGAATCATGAAGTTGATTTGTAGAATTGAATATATTCTATAATTATTTTAAGGATTCTCTAACCTATTTTACAAATGTTTTTAGTTAAAGATGAAATTTATTAAATAAAATTCTTCTTGATAGGACACCACATCAAAAAAAATTACTATATATTTATTACTAATAAAATTTATTTTTTAATATCATTATTATTTTCAAATTCATTAACAATTTCATTTAATAACCATACTACCTTAAAATAAAGCATCATTTTTAGTATCCATATTCAAATTTGATCTATCATTTTTTTCTTCATTTTTTAAACTTCGCCTACAATATTTTATTTTTTTGAGACATACTATGATCCATATTTTTAGTTGGAACAATTTTAATACTAAAACTTTTTCATCGCACTCTTAATTAATTCAATAACCATTACGATATTTATTATATTTTAAATATTAGTCACTAATATTTTATCACATTTATCCTCTAATAAATTTTCATCTTCATAAAATTCATTAATACAATATAAAAAAGAATGCTTTTTAGAAATAATTTTCATTTCATAAAGGTATATATATATATATATATATATATATTTTATTTTAACTTCATTTAAAAAGACTTAATAATGATGAAAAAACATGTTAAGAAGGTATCAAGTGCATATTGGTATCATTCGGATCTGACAAGAAAAAAATGGAATGAAAATAGTAGGCCGCCCAGTTTAGGGAGTCCATGGAAAATATAGAGACCAGAGGGCCACATGATTTTTCAAAAACCATGAATACCCATGCACACAAACATATTGTGATATATAAGTTTTTGGATTGTGTATTTTTCATGTTGGTACCATATTTAGATAAACCATGTGCCTAACCATGCATGGTGACACTTTGAAGCAGTTAATAGCGCTTGGATGGTGAACAATCTAGTAAATCATTGCACCATTTTCATTGAGAATGAAAATAAAATTTTCCCCTAATATACAACTATTACTATTTCTTCCATCATTTCTATAATGGATGAAATGAATTTTATTCTCCTATATATTTTTATCCTCTTAAATATAGGCCTTAATCTATATTTATTATTCGAAGACAGAATCAAGATCCTAATGAAGCATTGGATAAGAAGAGGTATTCTCTTAAGTACTCTAGCTTCATATTCATGTTAGTCTTATGAACTATTTCTCTATTTAGAAGCAACAAATTTTCCCCTATTTTCATGGAATTGAACTGTTTCATCTATTTCTTCCATCCTACTTCATAAAATAGTCCTCCATTAGACTTGCAGTCATCAATGACACTAAGGTAGGTGGTCTCATTATTTTCCCCATGTGTTTTGATGTCTCGTAGCCTTTCCATTGTGATCCATGTTATCTTTTTCCTAGCTTCCCATTTTAATCAAGTTCTTAATATCATAATGATCAACACAACTAGATACCATTCCTTTTATCCTTAATTAGCTTCATATATGGTGTTGAAAACACTTATGGACTCCTCGTGGGTGTTACACTTTGAATTTTCCTTTTCGATTAATTTTTTATTTGACCTGAACTCCTTTTAAGAAATTATTTTATATTTTTAATTGAATTTATCATGAGAAATGAATGTTTAATGGAGACCAATTCAACTTTTATCTACTTCTCATTCATATAATTGTATGTTCCCATGTAGTCTATTTATTTATTTGACCATAGAACATTATAAATGACTCTGGAGCCTTATGAATTGAATTTCCATTTCATAATAAATTAAATGGATTGATTATATGAAAATGCCTATACATGATGGATTCATTCATTTAAATGATAAAATCAATTTAATTGAATTTGATTCTAAAGGGTTGTATTTACAAAGTTATTACTTTGTGTTTAATAAAATTTCATAATTGAATTATAGTTTCTTTTTTATATTGAGAATAATGAATGAAATTCATGAGTGAAAATTCCTCATAAATATATTTTTTAAATATGATTATAATATTTTATGTGCTATGGTATGATGGTAATGGATATATTGAGTATGAACATATCACATTCCCTTACACCAGGTGTTGATCATGACATCTCACACCATTGACACTAGTAGGTCGTTCGGCTTCACACGCCATTACCTTTTTTCGTGTGTTAACATGATGAAACGGTCACTATCTCAGGTGAAGAGAATGATGTATCCCACTAATTATGAGATTTAGGTCATATACCATATTTCTAGACTTTATAGGCTTGTTAGACTAGTTATAGATGTCTGAGTTACACCCTGGTCCAACTATCAACTATTATTCCAGGTATATGGGTACTTTTTGCTGCTCGTACTTGGTTCATATCGTTTTATTCAATATATAAATATTATATACATATATATACATTACTCTATATATAGATACAGATCATACATTCACACTGGCCATGATTATAAGCTAGTAGAGATTCCCGTTTTCCTTTAGGATCATTAGCATGTTATGGTTTATTTATTTATCTTTTCTAATTAATTACAATAACCTACACACTATTTAATTTTTAGTAATTATTCGATTACTTATAGAGACCATTTGTGGTGGAATACATATATTTTATCTCAAAACAAACTCAATACTCATTGGGTACCCAAGAAGACTATATGTGTACAGTTATAGATAAGTTTAGTGCCCTTTTGTAGGTTGTTCAAATGCATTTTCTATGTATGGAGAATAGGAGAATAAGATTGAGAATTCACTCAATATTCTAGTGCAGTAACATTTTTTCCTTTTTTATGTTTTTATATATTCATGTCCCCTATTTTCTTTTTGTATATAATCATTACATGAATACAAGTATATGACACTATCTAGTTGATTTTGATTATTTTTATCTATTTTTCATTTTTATTACAACACTACATTATTATTCAGTCTATTTATATATTCTTCCACTATTGTATATTTATTGATTCTATCAGTTTTTTCAATCTGATAAGAGATTATAGTCACCCCATTATACCAGATTCACACCCTGTCTTCAATTCGACAGCCTCTCGAATACAAGGAGGCACCCTTTAGGCTTTGAGACCCACTAGCTCGAGGAACTTGTTAAGTGGAACCATTTTTGGGTTATTACAATGTGGTATCTGAGATTTTTTTTCCTTTTATTACAGTTTGGGTATTAAAAATTATGTCAAGAGATAAAGGAATTTGGAAATGACCATGTTTTTGAATGTAGCTAAGCCATGTATAGGGGGAAACAAAATTTAATGGGATGGGAAATTTTTTTATTGATTCTTCCAATTATAGTTGATATGACTTCACTGTTGAGTGAAACACAAGTCATATGATGTTATTGATATTTTAATTATTAAAATGGTGATTTATTTACTATTTACCGATGAAATGATGGAATTTCATTATATAATGCATCAAATTACATATAATAGAACTAATATGTCATTATTTTCCCATGTAATGTTTATTTTCATCATTAATTTTTCTATTTTATATTAGTTATGACATGATTATGTATAGAAATGTACTTACGTATCTTGTAAGAATAAAAAACTGTAATTGTAACTTAAAGATCCAACCTTTTACTTCCAATGTTCTCCTAAAAAGGTTAAATCAAACTTCTTAAGATGTTAATTATAGAATGTTGAGCGATAGACCACTGGTTGCAAGGTTTGGAAGATGTTATTATGTGGGTTAAGTGGAATCCATATTATTTTTCAGAATTTTTATGGGAATTTAGGGATCAGAAGTGGTAATGAATATAATTAAACCATTTATTGAGATTTAAATACTTTAATAATCACAGTTGCAAAATGAAAGTATTATTTAATGTTAAATTAGATATCATATACATGTGGAACAAAGACCCAGACACATACATGGACTTTTTAGTGGTTAGTTTGTGAGTCTCTTATGTTTTTAAGACTTATTCTACTATCTAGACTTGGATTTTGGAGTAGGTAGAAAGGTATGATAATTTGTATCCGAAGTATATTCATATTATTTTATCTGAATTTTATCAAATTGCATAAAAATATTTATAGGCATGCGTTTTTCATTGTAGTATCAAGTCCCCATGATATTTTCCAGCCAAAAACCATTAAGCCAGTGAATGACATGCTCTTGAGTGGGAATGTCAGGAGTCACTCGTAATCCCTACTACAGTGCCACCTATGGAACCTCATCCTTTACTTGGAATGGGAACTGATTCCTAGTTATGATAGGCCTTCCTAAATATGTTTCAAATTATGAAATTTTTTTCTTGACCTTATCCATGTATGGGGGAGTTGACTAGGGAATTTCAGTAGAAGAAGCATCCCACCTTTTTAGGGGATGACAGAACACATGTTGCTAAATAGAGGCTCGAAGCAATTGTTTCAATATTCGAGCATCTGGAGAAACCTCTAGAGTAGAGGGTCAATCCTTTTATGTATATGAAACAAGATTATCCCATCATATGGGGTGAATTTATTACCTAGGATGATCAGAATGGAAATATGATTTGGGTAGATTTCCAAATGATCTTTTATGGCTATTTCTTTCCCCAAATATTGAGGGATGATGGAGCCTAAGAATTCATGAATCCTATTGTATATTAGTATGTATATTATGGAATAATCTTCCTATTACACTATTTTATAGTAGTTATCTTATAATCTTGAGGGTGATGATCTTATGACCATAAGGATATTTAAGGATGGGATAGTATACACCAGACAGTCTCATGTCAATGTATCAGGATGGCCAATATTTCTTAAATATTCAATCAGGCCTTTATTACAGATAGAAATTTTAGTGGAGTTGATGGTGCAGGTCAGGGTTGTTCAAAACCTAAATCTATTAATGGTAATTATAGTGTAAAAAATATTTATTTTGAGGTTTCTCATATGGGTAATGGAATTTAGACTCCAAATGTTGACAGATCTTTGAGATTTCATCAGTACAGAAAGCCTAAACAAACTAAACCTCAATGATTATGAGATATAGTGGAATTTATAGTCTATACTAGGATGGACCATATTCATAATTTCTACATAATTATCCCATATTCACCTAGAGAGTGGGGATATACTCCTACCCCATGTTCCGGAGTGGGGTCTATAGGATCACACCAGATAGGTTCCTATAACACAACCAGTCATTCAGGCCAAGGTGGCAGTCGAGGCAGAGGTAGTCAGTCTAATGATAATCAGTTCTAGTAGAGAGGGAATGCACATGGTAGTCCAAAAATGACTCAAGGCTATTCTATAAGCTAGTTACACGAAATACAATCTATTCCATAGGATAAGAGCATTGGATCCTCTACTATATGAGGTGTTATTCTAGTAGCCTCCACTTTGGTGTATTCTTCATTTGACATAGGCACATATCACTCATATATAAATATATAATGATATCATGGAGATTCTAGGCATTGATATTGTACACTTCTATAGCGTTATGATTTTAGATACCCATTTAGGTATTTCATCAAAGGTTGTTTTCCATTGTAATGATGGCCCCTTTAAGATAGGTGTGTACCTCTTCTTATGGAATCCTTTCATCCTTGACATTATGGTATTTGAAATAATCATTGGGATGGAATGGTTAGTTCCCTATCGATATCATATTGACTTATGTCATTGGAGGGTGAAATTTACATCATAATAGTGTATTAAGCTTGTGCAAAATTAAGAATGGGATGTTAGTGTGACTAGAGCTCTACCCAAGCAGTAGAGGCTGGGTAGTATGATTGGTTAGATCACCTATCTTTTATTAGATGACCAGGGGTTACAACCAACTATTTTCCATCCTAAATTAGAAAATTTTATATATGCATATCCTGAAAATTTCTCTATACTTATTTTAATGCAATAGGTTGAATTCACCACCAATCTTGTACTAGAAGCTACACTAGTGACCATTCCTCCTTATAGGACAACACCTATAGGGTTTCTAGAACTGAAGAACCAATTGGAGGATCTAGAGGCTAAATGAATAACATTACCTAGAACTTCTCATTGGGATTAACCAGACCTTTTATCCAAGAATATGGCTGATACCCTCAGTATTTTCATGGATTACCATCGTTTGAACTAGCTCAAGTTCAAGAATCGGTATCCACTACCTAGAATAGATGAAATCATTGATTTTTTCCAAGGATTAAATGTGTATTAAAAACTATATCTATGGTCAGGATCTAATCAGCTGCATTTCAGTTCATTAGAAATACCTCACACAATTTTTATAAGTATTTAGGGTCTATTTGAGTACCTTTTCATAATGTTTAGACTCACAAATGCACCTACAGTATTTATGCCTCTTATGAATTGGGTTTTCCACCCATATATGGATTTAGACATTGTAGTATATTCTAATGACTTATTAGTTATTTAATTATATAGTCATGACCATGCCAAATTTCTTGAGACCATTATTAATATACAGAGATATAATTAGCTATATTCTAGGTAGAGTAAATTCCACTTTTGGATCGACAAAGTCCACTTATGAGGTCCCATTTTCTCATTGTCAAGAGTTTAAATAGATCAAAATTAATTGATATTTGTTGTTTTCTGGGAAGATCCCATGATCTTAATTGACATGTGGATTTTTTATGAGAACCTAGGTATTAAATACTCTTCATCTAGTATTTATCAAGTCTTGAAGTGACACTTGTGGGCTTGAAAATGAAGGGTGTTAAATTCATATAGTCATAAGATTTTGAATAAACCATTTAAGAGTTAAATTGGAGATTTTATTTAGGGTCGATAACGATTCTTTTTCATCCATGAAGAATTTATATTGTACACTATTATGTGACATGTATCATTCTAGGAGTTGTTTAGATGTAGGACAAGCAAGTCATCACATGTGGGTATCATCAGTTGAGGCCTCACAAACATGATTACCCAACGCACAATCTCAATATTGATGTTGTTTTTCATGAATTAGTATTTTTGAATAACTATCATATTGGATAGTGTTTTTTGGTATAATTGATCACAAATACCTCAAGAAAATTATTTCACAACAAGATCTGAATATAAGGATGTGATTTTGGGTTGAATACCTAAAGTATTTTGATTTTGAGCTTGCCTATACACCTGGTAAAGGTAATGTTGTGGCCGATGCTCTGATTCGTAAGACTTATACATTGGCAGTTCAGGAATCCAGTGGTGAATAGAAGCTCATGGAATTAATCTCAGAGATTCAAATTAAGGTTCAAAAGAAACATGTTCAGACTATACACTTGACCCTTATGATTACCTCTACTCTTCTAGAACTGGTGAGGTTGCAACAACTATCTGATCTGTAAGGAATTTTCCTAAGAGAAATAGTCTCAGATGATCATACATCATCAGGTTGGACCATGGATTGGGATGATAACCACCTATTCTATGGGTGTGTGTGGTTCAAATTAGAAATTAGAGAATAGATGATATAGGAATTCTATGCCTCAACATGTGAAATTAATCCAAGTGTCCCCAAAATGTATCCTGAACTATGGATCCAATATTGGTGGCATGGTATGAAATGCAATATTTTTAGATTCATCACTCAGTGTTCCACCTTTCATCAGGTGAGGTTGGAACATCAACCTCTAGCATGTATTTTAGAGTTGTTGTCTATTCCCTAGTGGAAATGGGATGCTGTTTTGATGGAATTCATGACTGGTTTACCTAGATCAAATTGTGGAAATGATAGAGTGTGTGTTGTTGTTGATCATTTGAAAAAGGTCACAAATTTCTTACTTGATTGATAGACCTTATTAATAGATGATTTATGAAGGATGTGCATCCGAGAGGTTGTACGTCTTCCTAGATCTCTTGACTCTATCATTTCTGACAGAATCACCCACATTACACCATGATTATGGAAGGGGTTGCAAAAGTCCCTCAGTAAACATATTCTATAGGGAATGACCTATCACCCACTAACTCATCAGTAATTGAGCCATATAATCAAAGTTATAGAGGATATGATCTATGAATTTATCCTAGACATTGGTGGTTCCTATGAGAAACAAAATACCATTTTTTATTTTTATTATAACAACACATTTTTGGCTACTATAGAGATTGATCATTATGAATCCTTATATGGTAGAAAATTTTTCACATCTCTTTTATAGATAATGTTAGGGGAGGTAGGTATTTTTACACAACATCTCATTTAGAAGAAAATAGAGTAGGTCCATCTGATCATAAATTTCATCATAACAACATAATATAGATAGAATCCATATTCCATTACAAGAAACCTCTGGAGTTTGAGGTTAGAGACCGAGTTTTATTGTGAGTCTCATCCATGTTGGTCTATATACGTATACAGAGTCAAGGTAAGATCTCACTGAGGTTCTTTGGAACCTTAAATGTTGTGAAATGGACCAAACTAGTGGCTCATTAGTTAGATGTCTCTCATATATATATTGTTCTATAAATGATGAATTTTATTTCTCTCAGCTTCGATGATATGATCTAGACTTTTAACTTGACTTTCAACCTCAAGAGGTTGATTTGTATGTGGATGCTTCCTTTGAGGAGTACCCAGTTTTTATTGATGATCAGAGCATGAAGAGAATTACAGTCATGTCAGTTTCTATTGTTTCTTTAATATGGAATAATGGCTGAGTATATAATGATAAATGGTATTAGGAATCTGATATACTAGCTCTGTGGTTGGAAATCATTGTTGACGATCCCTCTTTACCCATAGAAGCCCAACTCAGGGACAAGTTTCATTAAGGATGGGTGGCTGTAAAGACTCATGTTTTTGAGAAGCTATGGATTACTTATTTTTCATTTGAAATTACTTTAAAAATAATTTATAATTATTCCTAATAATGTCAATGAGGTATTGGGTGTGTTAGGGCCATGTTTGCTGCTCATAACTACAAAATGGGATGAAAATAATAGGTTGTATGGTGATGACAAACTGTTCCACGCAACCTGCATAGTTTCCCTAAACTTTGCGGTTACAGACTGTGGAGGCCTAGGGGCTGCACTTCTTGTCTGAAACCATGAAACCCTAGCCTCATAGACATTTGGTGTTATAATTTTTTTTGTAAAGTATGATTTTTAGGGTTTTTTCATTCTTAGAGAAACTGTGTACCTAACCTTGCACAATTCCCTCATTGAAGAAATTAATGGTGCATGGTTGGAACACTATTTGAACAACAATGAAACCAATCCATAGGACCATGTATTTTAGGGATAAAATTTCAGTATTCCCCTAATTAAATCTATTTTCCTATTCATCTTCCCTCTAATGGGTGAAATGATTTTTCTTCTCTTGTAGCTTTCCAAACTCCCCAATCATGGAATTAAGCTATCAATCATGTTCAATGCCCAAAACAAGATCAAAAGGATGCATTGGATATCTAGATGTGTTTTCTTGAAAAATATACCATCCTGTTAATGTTTTTATTTAGATCCTTTTTTTCTATTAAGGTGAAATCCCTTTTATCCTAATTTTAGGGAATTAGACTGTTTTGTTGATTTCATACAACCTACTTAAAATGTTAGGCCTCCATCGGATGAGGATTCATTATGGCCCTAATGTTGGTGGTCCCATTGTTTTCCCAATGATTTTTCATGTCTCATATCCCTTCCATTGTTCCACACACCTCCTTTTTTGGAGATTCCACTTTTAGTTGAGTTTATCATATCAAGATTACCAATGCATCTAGATATATTCCCTTTGATCCTTATTTAGTTATTAATAGGGTGATGACCTCACCTATGGACATGCCTTTGGTGTGTCACTTTGAATTTACCTTTTATTTATTTAATATCATCTATGAACACCTTCTAAGCATTTATGTTAGAGTTTAAACAAAATTTCCCTTTATATATAAAGGTTTAATGGAGACTAATGCACCACTTAAGTGCATGGACTACCTATAACTATAATTCCCCATTTAGGATATTACCTTTTTTGAAAATGAAAAATTCTAAATGTCTCTTCATCCTTAAGAATTGAATTTACATGCCCTAATAAATTTAATGGGTTGATTACGTGGAAATGATCTTATATGATGGACACATTCCATTATATTCATTTACTATCCAAAAAAATTACTAAAATCCTCTAAGGTTACAACAGTAAAATAAAATCTTCACTATAGTCTAGTATAGTCCTTCTTGGTAAATAAATCCCTCAAAATTAAAGGAAGAATATTTATGTATATAAGGGGTAGTGTAACCATTTAATATGATCCTCCTCAGTACCTATTATATAAATATGATAAGAGTATAAGAGTGCTCTAGTGAATAAGTTGTTGATGAAAAAACACCTACAAGGTCATCCACTGATTCATGGTCTCACAAAGGCTTAATCACCCAGAACTAAAGACCATATATTAATATAACCTTATAAGAATATAATAATAGTCCCCTATGACCACTTCCCACCAGTTTTCTACTATCAAACCCCAATGTCAAACATCATATGCTATTTTTTTTCCATATCATAATCCTCATCATAATGGAAAATCCTAATTCTTAACCCTTTCCAAAACCCCTTCATCATAAAAGGAACCTACAAATCTAATTTTTATACCAATAATCTCAAACACACATCACAAATTTATCATAACCACATTCATCATACCATACAATTAGAGATGTAGGGTATAATTAATATAAAGGATATCAATCTTGGTCCCTCCTTTAATTCATGATCCCTAATAATAGCATAAAAATTCGGTATCACCACCAGCAATGGATGATAATACATTAAAAGGGAGAATGGTGAAGAGGTTGAAGATATCCATCCTCCATCACAGACATAGATATTTAGTGGAAAACTAGAAAATAATTTTTTTAGCATTGGTAAGGTTATATATCATGGGTGGGGGCATATAGAAATCATAAGATAGTGTATGAATAGAATGTCACACATGAATCCCAGTATAATGTTCTACAAAAATATTTTGGTCACCACCCGTATACTTTACCAACACATCACCACTACCCATCTACAACCATTTATACCTCTACAAAAGAAAAATCCATGAACCACACAAAAATGTTTATACAACAAACAATAGTATCCATGTTATTATATTGTATACTAATTCTATATTTTAAATTATATTTTCAAATCATGTTTTTTCTATCATTACACATATTTAAAAAAACACTCATAAGTAAACAACCATTCCATTGATTTTTATTACTCCATATATAAGAGATAAATTCATAAACATTTTCCAAATTATTTATTCAATACCAATAACACCATTTCTTGTTTATTATTAATCCATTTCATACCATACCATCATGATTTTATAAAAAATCCTCACATCACACAACCAACACTTCCTAATCCACGAAAACCTCGCATAATAATCTATGCAATACTATCATAAAATTTTTATCCACAACCCAACATTATAAAACTCCAAGTACTACATATTCCATGTCAAATGGGAACCAAAACCTACCCATTCAATTTTCCTCCAACCAAACTAAATCTACCAAAACATTCCCTTTAATCAACCTCACAAAACTCAAAAATCTCATCACATAGTTGATTCATGTCACAAATGCACGACATATCTCATTAAAACTATCACAAAACTACAAAAAATATATTTCTAGGAATAAACAATAAGGTTTAGTGTAGATAATAAATTCATGTATAGAATTATCAAACATCCCCTTTTATCAAAATCTTTATTATCATTCAATTACATGTAATGATTCATGTATATGAAAAAATCAACATTAATTTTTTCATATTGAAAAACACATTAGTAAAGTGTCTCATATCAAAATGATAATGTGAAATAGTTATTCAATTTAAGTGGGTTTAGTTATTACATGAATATTAAGATTCACACTATACTTAATTCACATAGATTCTCTAAAAAATTTATCATCGTATTCTTCTTTAGTAATTCATTACTTTATTTAACAAATAATAAACAACCATTGCATCAAATTGGATAATATATAAATATATATGAGCCACATATGCATCAATTTCATTACAATATCCTCATTATTTTGGATTTTAATCTTATTTGTAAAATTAAAAATTATTACCCAAAGAACTAAAAGTATAATAATTAAATTATTTTAAAAAAACCAAGTCTTTAATCCAATACATTGATATGAAGTCTTAATTAACTTCTAAAAAAGAGAGAAAGAATGAAGTATCAACCAAAACTTATTTCAGTGGGTAAATAATTATGAATTATCTATAGAAACCCGCCATCAAGACATGATCAAAACATGACCCCAATATACAAGAAACTTATCTCGCAAACAATAGGAAGAAAATTAATATGTAATGATAGGAAAAGAGGATAAGATAACACTATTAAGGATGGTGATATGGATAGGGTTCAACCATTATTTGGGGGTAAAGAGTAGAAATATAAGGAAGAAATATCCAAACATCTATTTATTAAGGATTTATAAATAACCTTCACTAAGGATTAGTGACATAAAATGTTTCACTGATGTATATCGAAAAAGGGAGATCTAATTATCCCAAATTTTAAATGGAGAAATCCAATGAATATTACATGTTTCGAAAACCACATTCAGATGATTTTACTATAACCCTGAATCTACCTACTGTACAGTGAATGGTGTTTAAAAGACATAGTATGACACAACGAAACCTCAATTTTCCATTGGTAGATATCCCAAGATTGTTCAAAACACAACACATCATATTTTGGTGTGGAAAGTGAATGGAAAAAGATTCAACTATAGTAAATTAAATTTTTGACATTGTTTTTTTATTTCACTACAATTTTATAAGAGAAAGTACAACACACAACTATAAAATTAAAATAACAATAATTGTTAAAAACTATGAAATAAATAATTTAAATAAAAGAAAACACCCTAATTTTAACCCAAGGGGATCATACATTTAAATGAATGAGAAATATATAATTAATATTTATACTATGAAAAAAAATGTAAAATTAAATAAACATGTTATAAGAATGAAAAGAAGAATACGATGGCCTTATGATGTTAGAATTAAGTTAATATATAAGGGGTAATATGAACATTGGAATCTTTCAATTAAAATATAACCATTGGGATCTGAATTTTCTATTCTAGTCATTAGAAATATTACTATCATCATATTAATGTAAAAATTAGTCATAAAATTATCTATTAAAATAAATAAAGTCAATTTGTAATAATAATAATAATAATAATAATAATAATAAAATATTTATATACATAAATGGATGGTAATATAACTACACACATATGCATTAGAACCAAATAATATTAAGTATAAGAGTTTCTAAAATTTTACACCAAAAATGATTTAAAATGAAAACATTAGTTTTATTTAAAAATAAAAATTCTCATATAAGAAGGAATTTTTTTAATAAAAATGAATTTAAATTTTAAACTATCATGTCAAAATTATAAAATGATATATTTTTCATAATTTTATGATATAGTTAATTTTATCACTAAATAATAAAATATAATAGCATGTAAGATATGTATTATGAAATGATTATAATAAAAAAAATAATGTAACAAGTAGTATAAGGGAATAAAAGACCCAATAAGTTATATTCTTAATATAATATTATTAAATAAATTTAAATAATTCTAAAAACCTGTGAATAAATTTTCAATTTATAAAAAAAAAATTATTTTATTTAATACTATATGTTTTTGGAATAATTATAATTCCATGAACAATATAATATAAAATAAGGGAATGTCAGTATAAAACATTAAAATATGAAAATAAATGACATATATGTCGTTCTTCATGAGTTAAAACCATGGTTAAAAAATGGGTTTTCATTTTCCTCAACCAATATATCCAAGGACTATGTAATGAATTGAATAGAAAATATCCATCATTTTCTATGAAGGGTATTTCCAAAAGTCCCCCTTCCTCTCTAATAATAGAGTGAAAATTGTACCATTCAAAACATACCCCTAAATGTTGATTTTTACTTGAAAATATATCAATATATTCTATCCTTTAAGTCAAAAATAGTTTCTTAAGCCTATTTTCACACTAGTTTAGCCTCATAAATTAAATTATAAGTATATTTACATGGAAATATCATGTCTCCAATGTAAGAATTAACTCCTTATATTATTATTCTTAATATTTTTTTCCCAAATTTATTGTATGAAAAAATTATAATGAAATAGGTATATTAATTATATTTACATGTTATTATATTAACATAATAATAATTATTTATTACTTTCCTTCCAATAATAAAAATAGAAGTGTCGTTTCTATGTTGGATGAACTATAACCTCTAAAAACAGACATATTTAATTTCTCATCACTTCCAGTCATGGTTTATCAAAATGATTTAGTTGATGAAAAAAATATAATATCTCTAATATAAATATTATTCTAAAATTTAAAATTATCATACAGTTTGTTTTCCTTGAATGAATTTATAAATGGAATCATTAATTATGCATACATGCGAACTATCACCTCTATAAAAAATGAGTTTCATTTGTAATCACTAACCATCATAGATGGTAATAAAAATTTATTATATATATATATAAATTATTTCCATAAAAACTTCAATATTCAAGAAACTATGAAAATATATTAAAATTATTTCTATATTGGTGAACAGAGATAGGGAGTTACAAAAACCTGATCGAACAACCTCAAGTAACTGATGTAGGAAAACACTATACAACAAATAAATATAATATTATAAATACCTTTATATTATTAATTAAATATATAAGAATAAGGTTTATAATAATTTATAAAATAATCATAAATTATTTATTTTTTATTTTATTCACATGCATAGAAATAATATAAAACAAGGTAAGGGTTTTGGCTCAAAACTAGCTTCTTTCAGACACATGTTCTTTATGTGGTAGTTTTATTTATTCTATATTCTATATGCATCCCAAAAATGTATTTTTGTATAATAAATGATTTAATTAATTATTTTATATCACTATTTCATTTTCATACTGCCAATGACTTTCGATTCATGAATTACTTAAGTCATAAGGGTTCTATCTCAGAAACCCTTTTGAGTTATGATTTGGTATTATGCAGCACTCATCATTTCTAAGTACTATAGAGTCCCCCAATTAATTATAATATAATAAGTTATTATTTACCATATAAAATTAACATTCATTCATGTGATTCCTTATTATAGGTTATGATTGATGTCTTATTTAAAATATAATGGTATTTTATAACTCAATCTGATTTCTTGAGTGACAATGTCTGTTTCTCCTTTCCATTCATATAATATACACTATTTATTTATTGTGGGATTAATTTTTATTCATATGTTTTTTTCAAAATAAGACTTATTAAAAATGAAACTGTGTTAAAAATAGTTCCTATACATTTAAGTGGTGATTTCCCCACATTTTCCATAATTTCTATTCCAACATATATCATCCTCATTAATTGGAAAAGTAATTAAGTGTTAAATCATGTGAAAATAATATTTCTATTTTAATTTATCAAAATAATAATTTATTATCTTATTTAATGATGTGGTAATTTAATATAGGTGTTTAAAAATAGAAAAAGGGATATTCTGACCACCAACTGGCTTCAATTGTTTGTTTCTTTCCTGGGTCGTTGGCAAGACCGTAGTGGCAGATTTCGGGTCGAGTCATCTCAAGCATCTTCCTTAGTGGTCTTATCTAGTTCGGTGGCGGTGCTTCTAGACCTAGGTGGTTCTACACCTCTTCCCTTTCTTAATGGGGTCCAGGTGCTTATGGGAGGCCTACAATGGATGGATTGGATTTGTTCAACCTGCGGCGTTGTGATTGTGATCTAGCGAGGGTTCGTGTGATCAAACACCTTGACTGCGTGGTGAAGGTTTGGTGGTTGAAGCCTGCTATGAGAGATTGGGGTGGATTGTGCGGCCTCTTTGATTAGGTGTGATGGTGGCGGCGTGTGGTGGGTTTCTGGTTTGATTTAGTTTCCGATGAGGTTTCCTTCATCACGTGGGAGGTGATTTTCTGGTGATGGGTTCAATCCTTTAATTTTTTTGAATATGTGCATTGGTTTGGATATTTCCCTATTGGTTTGCGTTGCAGTGAAGGTTTTCAGCATGTTAGATGGCTTTGTGAATTGAGGAATGGATTTCTGTTGGTTGATTTGAGAAATTGTGGAATGGGTGATGATGACGGTGAAGTGTTGGCGTTTTTTCTTTGAGTAGATTTGTGTTTGATGATGGTTTTTGGAACCCGTGATGATATTGTTTTGTGGGATTGATGTGGAGATTCTGGCGATGAGTAGGATGGCTTCGACGGGCATCGATGATGATGGGTATGGGTTTGTGGGTGCGTCATGGTCTGTGGCTCATAGCAGTTTGTGGCCCGAGGCTATAGCATTTGTCTACGTTTGAATTTTGAATCTATTTGTACAGGTAAGATTATGACTTCGTTGAAAGCTGTTGTGTTTTTTGTGGTGTTTTGAATCGGTTTTCTGGAATTGTATGGTTCCCGCTCACCCAAAAAAGCATATTTCAAAAATCAAATAAAAATAAAATTTTTAGTCAGTCAACCTCCTTCATGACTTGTCAAATTACACATTCTCTTTCATTTTATCCATTTAATGAAATATTATATACATGTTATTTTATTATTTTTGTATGTATGGTTCGTAAAAATATACATAGTTAAATATCATTTTCATTTTTTGGGTTAGGAATTGTCTTAGTTATATTAAAAATACCCACATTAAAGTAAACCCGATTTAAGTGAACATTCATATTTATTCACTCTATTCAAGAATCACTCTAATAAAATGTTTTCAACAATGAATATATTTATAAAACCATCATTGTTTTATAAATAAACATATTGGTTTAATTTTTTATTTATAGAAAATGATAATTTCTTTATTTATTTTAAATATAGTAATGTTTTTTCATCAAATCTCCTTCATAGTAGATGATTTTTATTATTAATACTATGGATCATTCTTATGAATTATCAATAATGGAACACCATTTTGAAGACCTATGTCTATTTTTAAATTATGAATTTATGAAACAATTCAAATTTGGTTGTGATCAACACCTTCTTTTGATGAAATTTCATACAAAAAAAGATTTGAATCTACTATTCAAATTACTTCTTATGAATCCCTCAATTAAAGGTATTTTAGAACTACAAAATACATGAATAACATTACAGAAATAAATCTATTGGGAAATGATATATTTGAGTAAATGGTAGATAAATTTAGAGAAATTAAATTTCACAAAATAGTAGGTCAATATAATCAAACATTCCATGCTAAAAAGTATTGAGAAGATATAGTTTTTGAGGTGGTTGAAATGGTAATAATACGAATATCAACTAAGAAGAGGGGGATGAAATTTTGAAAAAAAACATATAAGATAAACTCATATGTCATTTTTTTAAGTTCATGACTGTATCAAGAAAATTTCTCACCGATTGATGCTTCGAACAAATCTATATCATGTTCATGACTTGTTCTATGTATCTATCCTGAGGAAGTACATACCCTTTCCTCACATGTGTTGAAATTAGAGTTTATAAGGTTACTCTACAACAAAATTGGGGAACAACAGTGGTTTATTAGTATATTTTTCAAAAACCATTGTTAATAAATATTTTAAATATATAGTTGTAGTTTTTTACATACCACCTCTATATATTTTTCAATTTCTCCCAATCACCCACTTCTCCCATGAGACACCCAATCCCAAACATGATCCACTTCCCATTCCCCTTAAAACTACTCACTGACCCCCCCACCACCAACTCCCACCCCCTATGTGTTGTTCCATGTTCCCCATCACCACCACTATAATTACCAATATGGTATATATTTTTCAAGAATAAATCTCTTTATGTTGTAGAAAGTAATTTCATATAAAATTTCAAAATTCAAGGAAAAATAGTTTTTTATAAAAATGAATTCTTTTGTATGGTAATTTTATTTTACCAAATTAAACCATAAAATTGATTCTAATGGAAAAAATGTAATATTAATTATATTATAGTACTATTTTTACATTGAAAACATTTTAAAATAATATGCGTCTTTGTAAATTCGTGAAACAAATATTGAATTTTTAATATGAATCAATATTTTTCGTTATTCCTTAGAAAAGCAATATTTTTGGGAAATCACCAAAAATTCACTCTATCCTAATTTATAAAAACTTATTAAATATATATAAATTACATAAAATAAGTTTTCCAAAAAAATAAGTTTTCTTCAAAAAATGATGATTATTATTTTTTAAGGAATAATAAAATTAATTTTTAGAAAAGTTGAAAAACATATTTTATGTAATTTATATATTTTTTATATGTATTTCTAAATTATGATAGAGTGAATTTCTGGTGATTTTCCAAAAATATTGATTTTCCAAGGAATAATGAAAAATATTGATTTTTATTAAAAATTCAATATTTGTTTCAAGAATTTACAAAGACGCATAATGTTTTAAAATGTTTTAAAAGTAAAAATAGTACTATAATATAATTAATATTCCAATTTTTTCCAATTAGAATAAAATTTATGGTTTAATTTGGTAAAATAATATTATCATACATAAGAAGTCATTTTTATAAAAAACAATTTTTCCTTGAATTTTGAAAATTTATATGAAATTACTTTCTACCACCTAAAGAGATTTATTCTTGAAAAATATATACCATATTGGTAATTAGGATTTTTTAATTTTATAAATAGTCTTGTCTAATTTTTTTCGTTATCAATAGTGATTGTGAAAAATATTTTTCACCTTAGTAAGGAAAAAATGGGTAAAAAAGAGTATATACAGTGAAATTGTGTGTAAAATACTATGATTTTATGAATAATTTTTTTATATTGATTTAATACTGGTATATTTTTCATTTGATTCAACATTGGATATAGTTATTTTATATGTTAAAGAACTATGTTTGGCTTGCATTATACACAATGCAAAGTTAATTGTGCACTATATGCAATATAAAGTTTATATTTTTCAATATAGAAAATTGAGGCAATCATAAGTGTCATGCAACACTAAATTTCCTCAATGGATTGCGTAACATACACGACCGAGTGTTAACAAACAATAATATCTTACTAAAAAAAGTATTATATATAACTTAGCCATTAAATTAGATTATATGAATATTATTAACTAAATTATGTACTAATATGGTTTTCAAAAAATATAAAAGGAATTAATTAGTTAGAAATTATTTAGAAATGAATACAATAACAAATTGAATATTAAGTGAGTATTTTTATAAAAAAATATTATTATGGACCCAAAGTTATTTAAATACTAAAAAATATAATTAATTATAATTAGTAAGTAATTTAAATTAAATATATATTTTATACATCCAAATTAATATGTTTTATATTCATCCAATAGATTTTATGATCATAACATAAGAATAAACCCAATTTAATACACAAACCCCAATATTTTTATTAATGTAATTATATTGCTTTTTAATCAAGAAGCTATTTTAAAACTAAATATTGGAACTTTTATAAACATTTTATGTAAAAAATAAAATTTATATTTGAAAGATAATAATAAAAATTTGGTTAGGAGGGATTTTTTATTACTCTCTGATGTTTTATTTTTTAATGAATACTGAAAAATAATGAATTTTAGTTCAAAACTACCTTTTCAAATAATTCATTTATAAGGATAAATTACATTTTATATTTGTTTAAAAGTTTAATTATATAATATTTTTTATCAATTAATACAATTTATCTCATTAGAACCAATTTTAATATGAAATTATATATATAAACAAGGAAATCTTTTGATTATTTTCCTATTAATACCATGCATTATCAAATCAACTATGGTATTATATTTAAAGTAATTTTTTCCCCTTCTATGATTTTAATTTAGAGAATTTGATTCTATATTTGAAATTATAATAATTTATAACTTATAATAAGGTTAACTAAATTTTTGACCACAAATATTAGTTAAAGTAATTAAAATTAATTACAAAAATTAAGGTAAAATTAATCATAACAGGGGACTAAACCATAACATTAAGGCCCATACAGACCTATAAACTTGTCAAAAATCCATTTTATGGACATATTTCGTCCCTATAATCTCATTTATATACTTTTTCCAATTATTGGATCCACATTCAATTAAAAAACATGGGCATGATTTCCCTTTTCCAAAATATTACAGGAATGCCACTCCTCCTCCATTATAAATGACCTGCACTCCTCCCACTTCCACAAACCTCTCAAGCCACATAACATTATATAAACTCTTCCAAAATATATCCCCAATATACCTACATACCTCCTTGTATCCTACCTTGTTAATACATCCTTATAAGTAATCTCTTTTGTGAAAACCGAAAGGTGTTACCTGATTAAGAGGTAACACCATCCCCCAAACTCTTTTCTTTTCTTTTATTTCTCCACTCCATAAAATATTATTATTCCATTAGTGTACAAAAAAATGATTATTAAAAATATATTATTATTTTTTTATTCTATTTTTTAGACCTACAGGTATACAAACCTCTATCTAATGGGTAACAAACATACTATTTAAGTTTACGGTGAACTACCGCCTCACTAAATAATGATTGTTAATTTTTTTCTTTTACCACCTATAATGGTGGAAACTATGATTGAAAATATATTTATATATGTTATATATTATATATTACTTGTCTAATATTTTTTAATTCTTTTACAACACTTATCTTTATAAATTCAATTTTTTGTTAATATGATAATTTTGTTTGAGGAAGTGTGTACTACCACCCCTCAAAGTGATGTGATTCATTCATAAACTACATAGAATGTATTATGGAAGGGTTTAGTGAAAATATATGATATATATAATATGATAAATCTACTAGAATAGTTATATATATATATATATATATATCTCTGTGTGTGTGTGTTATTTACCTTCTTTCATTCAATATGACAATAAAAACAGAAACATCATTCATGCGTACGTACAGCTTACCATCTCCATGAACAGTATTTACCATTACATAATTAAATATTTTATAGATTATTATAATAAAAATACAATTAATATAAATTATATTGTTGTCATGATGTTCATTAGGGAAATCATAATATAAGAATAAGGACAAAAAATATAACAAATTAAGACACTTGCGAAGAATAAAGCGAATATTATCCATAGTGAAACCTTAAAATATGATTGTTATCAATAGGGGAATATAAGGTAATAATAAAAAATATGATTTATTATATATAATAATATAGTTCTTTAAAATACTTATAATAAATTTATAATTATTATACAGGTGGTTTGAATGATTACGATGAGAGTCAAGATACTAGGTAAGGGAATTTTATCCCACTATTTATTTCCATGAGATACATGCCTTATTCACCAATAAATTATTTTTTGTGGTGTATATACTACCCATGAATGTATTATATTTAACATATACATAAATATATGTTTATTTATGTAACCATTTTATGAAATTTATGTCACAGGGTTTGAGTTTCAAATGTTACCAAATCGGTAAATTAATTTTTTCTCAATTTTCCTTCTTTGAGATACAAGATATGTTATACACCTATATTTATATATGTGGTGTATAAAATTATTTTGAAATGTTTTTTCATTAATATACTTATTTTCATGATATTTTTATCTCCATGTAGTTTCATTTTCCAACGTATAGAGTATCATTAAAAAATTACATGTGGCAATACTTTATTGAAACAATCTCACCGGTTATTGAGATTATTTATAATCATGTATTTATTAATGAAATGATATGATCCATATATCAGGAAGACTCTTGAATTATCTTATCCTATGGTTGGTATTTACATATTTGTGTATTAGTACCATTTTCCACAATTTAGTACTTAAGATAATGAGGAAAATGTTTTTGAGAATATATGATATCACCTATCTCTTAGGGCGGAAATCTATTTTCCTTCAACAACATGATTTCCAAAAAGGGATTAAAAGATTATTATACTAATCTCATATGATCATTAATTGAAATTTTTACCAATTTTTTTCTTTTACCAATTTTTTCAAAGGAATCATGTTATCGCTTTCTAAACAATGCATTTCACTAACATTTTTTCAATGAAAAATGAATATTATTTTTACCTCATATAGAATGTATAGATTTACTCACTGTCATTTCGTTGAAGTCTCTATTTCATGCTTAAAAAGATTATTTTAAAGAAGACATTTTTACAACAGATTTTGAAACAAATGGTTTTCAAATTGATTTGAAGGTTTCTTTATAAAATTTCAATGTATTTTTCAAGGAATGTGGTTTTAAAAATATTTTCATGGTTCATTTATTTGTTTTCAAGGAAAAAAATTTTCAAAAGGTTTCCAAGATTCTATAAATGTTTTCAAATGAAAAATTATTTTAAAAATGTTTTCATTGAGTCTTTTATATTTTTTTAAGTTTGTTTTTAAGGAAAATTATTTTCAGAAGGATTCATGTCTTAAAATCATTTTGCAAAGAAGAAAGGATATTTCCATAAAGAAATGTTTTAAAAGGATATTTCAAAATTATTTTTAATCTAAGATTACATCCATTGATGTTACTCATGAATTTATATAGAAGTTATCCTAGGATTTAATTCATATTATTTCTCTGAATGGTTTATGTTTTGGGTACATGAGGTTTATGAAACTCGTTTCTATTTTATGGGTTATATTCTTTTAAAACCTACTTAATTGATGGGTTATTATTTGATAAAATGATTATGAAATGACAAAACTTGACCTCATATACTCCATTATTTTATTCTTTTCTCGGTCTTGGATTTTTTTGTTTGAGGTTTGGGTTGATTTCATATAGAAAAATTTTATTTTTTGGAAGTCTGGGTGGTTTATTGCATGTTCATGGGCACCGCACGGTTAGTGGAAATTGTGGGGTTTATTCTAGGTACCCTTGTAGCAGGTCCTGGTGTGGGTAAGAAGCTATACCACAATTTTTTAATGGTAGGAAAAACCATACAGGTTGTCCGTGCGGTCTGTTCCTACTTTAGAAGTTGTTACCGCACAGTTGGCGCATAGTTTGGAAAATTGTTCCCCAAACCGTGCGATCAACCTAGATTTTTTAAATATTAAATTTTAATGGTTTACCATTTTATATTTTAACCCTAAATCTCCTCCTCCCTCATCCCACTCATTTATCAGACCTAGGGGATCCTTGTGAGGCTTTACCCTTCCTCCCTCATTGGATTCTAGGTTCACCTTCTTCAATTTTTGGGCGGATCTCTCCATGGGTAAGATCTTTCTCCTCTTTCCCTACATTTCTCCATGATTTCCACTATTTCATGGTAGTTTTATCTCTTGTATGAACCCTAGGGTTAGGGTTGGATAATCTTGGTTGATTTATTTGGATCTAGGGTGTGAGGATCATTCTTGGACCCCTAATATCCCTTCTTTGAGGGTTTCGTTGTGTTCACACATTATTGAGGTACATGTTTCAGTTATTTTCCTTTCTGAGAAAACCCATTAGATCTCATGTATTTCCAATTAATTTTTTAATATGTTTTAATTTTTTTGGGAGTATTAGTGTTAAATATTATGGTTTTGGAATTTCTTTAAGTTTATAAAAAAATGTTTTTAAAGGGATTCTTGAATATGCGAAAGTATATGTGCATTTGAGATGTTTATTGAAATACTAGTTATTCTCTTAAAATGAAATTGTGAATTATTTGAAATTTTTACCCTGATTTCCATTTTAACAATATTTTTGGAAATATGAGTGTGTGAATTCATAATTTTTGTAAAGACCTGGAATTTCTGTGGAATTTTTTTCATAAATAGATGAGAATTTTATGAAACCACGAAAACTGAAAGTGCGTGATTCCGAGGCCCGGTGTGCCCGGAATCAATTTCTATTATTTGTTAGGGTACGTTCAATAAACGTACGAGTGAGTTTTTATAACTTTCGAACTGGTACTCAAAATTGAAATATGAGGGCACCGTTGAACTCACAGCACCGATATTCGCTTATAAAGGATTTCACCTCGACGATAGATGGTCGATAATGAAAGTTAGTTTTTGGTTTTTATGTGGGAATAATAAAATAAATTAAGTGCTTGTCTTAATTTATTTTTTATTGGTTAAAACCTCCAAGAGGAGGTTGGAGGTGGGGGCCACCACACCTTAACCTCCCATGAGAGGTTATGATGGTGGGGCCCACCCTAGGTCTAAAAACCTCTTCTTAATTAATTTGGTGGGGACCACCCAATGTTATAACCTTTTGGATCCCCTATTAATTGGGGAGAAACACCCTTGAACTCCCCACTTATGGTGCCAAGCCTCTCAATTAATTAATTGAACACATTCAATTAATTAATTTAATCCTTTTGAATTATATGCCAAAAATTTAATAAGATGTCATAATATATTATTTTGGGAGAATTTGTCTTTTTGGTGGAGCTTGGGAGAAAAAGAACTCTTCAACAAAGAACACTTCTTACGCCAACGAAGATCGATCTTCAACCGGGGAAAGGGGGGAAGTGTCATCCTTGAAGAACGCCGCTGCCGACTTCCTCGACTTATTCATCTTCTTTCCCGACATCAACGAATCGACATCCACCTTTCCGCAACATCATCAACAAACAACGAACCACGAGGTAGGGGTTTGAACTTGATAATTGTTGCACGTTCTTCACCTTGCTTCTAGCATTAAGAATCAATGCCGCTTGATATCATCCTAACGCGGAGAGTGCGTGCCGAACAAACATGGCCCGATTTCTCCACCTTCTTTGTGGATTATTATTCTCAACACGACATGAGTCCGGGTTGAGCGTAACTTGTCAACAATGATTGCGGATCGAAGGCGGTGTCCCGAGGAGTGTGCGACTTCTTCCAGAACGAGAATCAGGCCACCAGAACTCATCCGGTGACCCGCGGAAGGTTCCCCGGTGGTCGGAACTGGTGACTGACACCGGTGGAACAAAAGAAGGGTAGCTGAAAAATTGACCGGCCACGTGGACAGCAGCGGCGCAACTGCGCCACCGGAGGAGAAGCCGCGGCAGAGCGGTGGTGGCCGACGTAAGGCCGACCGTGAAAGAAAATGGTGGCTAAAGCTGCCGGGTCAACAGGAAAGGAACGACGCACCGACACTTCATGGTAGACCAAAGGAGGGCCATGACCCCAGGCCACATCAATGCAACAACGGCTAGCTTGAGCCCGGCTATGAAGAGGTCCGGCGGCCCAAGGCGCCGGGTCACTGGAGGAGGCGCGGCGCATCCAGAGCCGCTTGGGAGATGGTTAGTCGCACGACCATCTTGGAGGAGATGGACCCACTGAGGGTCCCATGTGGCGTGGACCGGAGCCACCTGGCGTCGATTTTCCTATCACCCGAATGGCTATGTTGTTCGAGTTACTAGGGGGGGCGCGACCTCCCCCTAGACGCTGCTAGGGCAGACCCCACGGGCCGCCGTGCTGTCAGCCACGTGGGCCGCCAACATGGGCCGCCGAGCCGGACCTAGCACAGGATGGGCTACCCTGGTGGGCTGGTCCATCCCCATGGGCCTAGTCGGACCCGTGGACCGGGTCGTTCCGACTGGGCCGGACCGAACCTGGATCCGTTTGACCCGATTTCACCTTTTCGCCCATAAATTACGCTACAGGTGTCTAATTGATGAACCATTTGTGGTGATGGAAATCATGGAGTAAGAAGGTTCTTTTGGAATACCCCACATGAGGTTTGGATGTAGTTGGTGTATAGTCGGGTTGGATTGAAACTAAATCCAACCGGGCCCTCGGAACAGAAATGCCAATAACTTTCAGACCGGGCATCCGATTGACGGACCGTCTGTCGCGTTGTGTTCCTTTTGACGAGACGAAACTTCATGGTACATCAAAATGGGACAACGTGGTAGTTGATGTATCAAATCTTTGCTTGAAGATCAGAACCTCCCGGAATCAAGCATGCTAGTGGAAACTTTGAGGCTGGTTGTGCACTCTTGACTATTCCTGGATCATGTGTTGGTCCGGCAGTTCTGACTTCTGTTCTTGGATCATGTGTTGGTCTAACAGAATAGCTGGTCTTGGATCATGTGTTGGTCTGACAGCTCTGATGACTATTCCTAGATAATGTGTTGGTCCGATAGTTCTGACTTCTGTTCCTGGATCATGTGTTGGCCCAACAGAATAGCTATTCTTGGATCATGTGTTGGTCCGATAGCTCTGATGATTCGATGGCTATATCTGATCATCTCTATCTCTCAAAATAAGTTGTATACCAGTGTGAGCTAATTCAGTAACTCTTGTTCTTCCTCAGGAATGAGATTGATTACTTGATAACTTAGGTATATGTATGGGCATATACCTAAGTGGGGTTATCTATTGAATTCATAATTTGTGGTTTATCCTTGATGGATTTTGTGAGACATTGAGGGTATCAGGGTCCCTACTATGTATTTTTATACTCACCCCTAGACGGTCTATGACCGAAACTTATTGTGTTTGATGCAGATGATAGAAAGCGCTGACTGAGGCTGAGTAGTAGGGCTGGACGGTACCCATAGGTGGACTTTAGGACGAGTCGGTACACGAAGGAGACTGGTAGATGTGGAGTGTTGAGGAGGCCATTTGTACATACCCTTCAGGTAGGAACCATGGAGGATGACCAAGTAGCTGCTTTTCTTTTTTAGCTATTTTTTCCCTTTTCAGTTGTACTTGTACTTTTCAGTTGGGTTTGTATTCTAGCCCCTTTTACTTTTTAGTACTCTTTTGTATACAGCTTTACTTAGTGTTTTACTTCCAACTCGTACTATGTTGTGTGTGTTTTCATTTTATAAAGGCAATTCCTTCCCAGTTTTAGGGAATTACACCTTAGGTGCTAGTCACCATCCCCTGGCCTATGGAAGGCGACCTTGGGGTAGTTACAGCATGAGCCCTGGGGGACGGGTCGTGACAAATTGGTATCAGAGGAGTCAGTTCTACTGTAGAACATAGGACTCTGATCTTTCTTTTCTGTGAAGCAATATTGTTAAGAGTACTGAGTGTGGTTTTCAGTGCAGGGAGTCCAGTGTTGGTGTGGCAGCCGATGTATCCATACACCAGGACCCTGAATTCTGATTTCCGACTCAGGGCATGAAAACACTGATTTCATGTGTGTTTCAAGAGTTTTCTTTGTGATATATTGATTCAGCTCACTAGGTACAACTTATTGACCACGGTGCACCTATTTATTTTCAGGATGCCTCCACGTAGATAGCCATCTAGGGTTCCGAGATTTGTATGGTATGATAGCCCACCGAGCGACGAGGCCTCGGTGCAGGGCCCCATCACAGCAGTGGAACCAGCGGTACCACTACCCATTGGGCCACTGATACCACCGGCCCTAGCAGTAGAGAGTGTACGCCGCTTGAGCACATTGCACGATTTCCAGTTCCAAAGGCCAACCAGGTTCAGGGGAGAGTTGAACCCACATGCAGCAGAGGATTAGCTGGAGGCTCTGGTGAGAGTCTTCAGACTAGTAGAGACACCCGCCGACCTTATGGTGATCCTTTCTGCGATTCTCCTACAAGAATCAGCAAGAAAATGGTGGATCCTGATGCTCCAAGTGCATGATGAGGCGACACTCCTCTAGGCAGACTTTGAGAGCCAGTTTCGGGCAGAGTTTGTCCTAGACACCCTACGTGCGGTGCAGATACAGGAGCTACTGCATCTACAGTAGGGTAGCATGATGGTGGCACAGTACTCAGTGAGGTTCACTGACCTTTCACGTTACTCCACAGATATAGTGTGGGAACCATTCTTTAGGGCATGGCCCTTTGAGTAAGGGCTCAAGCGAGAGATCAGAGCTTCGATGATCTCCCTCAGCATCCCAAAATAGGAGGTGGTGTTAGAGAGGGCCATCCTAGTGGAGAGTTTCCTTGCTGAGCAGTCACCAATAGCGAGACCCATCACTAGTCAACATGTAGTGGAATCTTCTGTGGCTAGCAGTAGACAGATGTCATAGAGGTCCAAGCAAACCATACCATTCCGTAAATGACCTCAGGATATAGGTTCAGTTGTGTGGGGCACATGAGACATAGCCAGTCATGCTAGGATCAAGCAATGTTACTCTCACAGCGGATAGGGTCACATGGATCGTGACTATCCGACCCGTCGTACTGATGATGAGTTGATAGTTGAGGGACCTCCCAAGTAGAGGCAGAGGTTTGATCGAGGTGAACCACATGAAGTAGGTGGACGTGGAAGAGGAGTTGGACATGTTGCTGGTGATGGATGATGATTCGAGGTGTTACCTTCACCACCACTAGGAGGTCCACCCCGACCGCAAAGAGCAGGTGGACAGGGGAGAGCTCAGCTCCAGGAAGCTGAGGCATTCGACCATGTTTCTCCAGAGATGATTTGAGGTACGATCTATGTCTACTCCACCTTATCTGCAGTTTATATAGACACAGGTGCCAGTCACTCTTTCATTTCCACTCCCCTCGTTCGGAGCTCGGAGATTTTGACAGAGCCATTGGCTCGATCCTTATGGCGAGAGACTCATACGGGAGAAGACTCGAGGATTACACACTATTTACACTAGTGTGAGCTTACTCTAGGAGGCGAGAGCTTTGTCTGAGATCTCCTTGTAGTGGTGTCGAGGCCTTACGAATTTATCTTGGGTATAGACTGGTTATCAATAGTCCATAATCAGATCAAATTTATTAGGTGCAAAGTGCGGTGTGTCTGCACCAATGGGACCAGGTTTACCTTCACCAGTGAGAAGGGAGCCATTACAGCACAGGATAGACTTACTGGAAGAAGGGTACATCCGATCACTTATTAGTTGTCCTACCTTACCCTCGGATAAATTGATGTGGAGTGTCCGAGCTATCCTGTAGTGGTGGATCAGTACGCGGATGTTTTCCCTGACGATGTTCCAGGACTACCTCCTCACAGATAGGTGGACTTATACAATGATCTATAACCTAGGACGACACCAATATCTACACCATCATATCAGATATCTCCCACTGAGCTTCGCGAGATGATGGTACAGCTAGAGGACTTACAGGGGAAGAGATTCATCTGACCCAGTGTTTCTCCTTGGGTAGCCCCGATTCTGTTTCCCAAGAAGCCGGGCGGGAGCTTGAGGCTCTGTGTTGACTATCGTCTCCTAAATCAGGTGACTGTGAAGAAAAATTACCCACTCCTGAGGATCGAAAACCTCTTTGATCAGCTGAAGGGAGCATGATGTTTCTTGAAGATAGACCTCAGAGCAGGATATCACCAGCTCAGAGTTCGAGATGAGGATATGCAGAAGACGACCTTCAGATGTTGATACGGCCACTACGAGTTCTTAGTTATTCCTTTCAGAGTAACCAACGCTCCAACAGTCTTCATGGGACTCATGAATAGGATATTCCATCCATACCTCGATCGCTTTGTCATATTCTTCATCGACGACATTCTGATATACTCGATTACTAAGGAGGAGCATGCCTACCATTTGCGGTTAGTACTGGACACACTCCGAGAGAACTAGCTTTATGGAAATCTATTGAAGTTCTAGTTTTGGATCCAAGAGGTTCACTTTTTGGGACATGTCATCTCGAAGGATGGAGTTGCAGTGGGTCCAGCAAAGATCGAGGTGGTACTTGCTTGGGAGACACCCATGAGTATGATGGAGGTACGAAGTTTCCTAGGTTTGGCTGGTTACTACTAGAGATTCATTCTAGACTTCTCCAAAGTTGCAGCACCACTATCAGCCATGAAGAAGAATGGGAAACCCTTTGTGTGGTCGGAGAGATGCCAGAAGAGATTTTAAGAGCCGAGGAAGAGGCTGACTAGTGCCCCCCATATTAAGGATACCAGAGGAGGGTGTAGGGTATGTGGTTTACTGCGATGCATAAGAGACTGGACTGGGGTGTGTCCTGATGCAGAAGAGAGCAGTGGTCACGTATGGTTCTCATCAGCTAAGATAACATGAGAAGAACTACAGTACCAATGACCTGGATTTAGCAGCAGTGGTCTTCGCCTTCTAGATTTGGTGACACTATCTGATGGGAAGCGTTTCACAGTCTACTCTAACCACTAGAGTCTCTGGTATATCTTCTCTTAGACAGACCTAAACCTGAGACAATGACGATGGATCGAGTTCCTCCAGGACTATGACTTTGAGATAGTATACACTCATGGGAAGGGGAATGTTGTAGAAGATTCACTCAGCAGGAGGTCTGGTATACAGCTGCTAGGAGAGGTGACAGAGAAGTTGGCTTCTTTAAAGATTTTTTATGCAGACCGAGATAGAGCATCTTTCCTTTAGTCTCTTACAATCATTCCTCCACTTCTTCAGCGAGTCAGGGAGGCATAACATGGGGGCGCTGACTATAAGACACGATGTGATTAGATATCCACAAGGCAAGCACCTGATGGATTTTATGAAGGTAGGGAGCATGTCTTCCTCTTCATAGGATGTACCTTGGTACCAGTAGCACTTCAGAAGGAAGTGTTGATGGAGTTCCACACATCCCCTCTAGTGGTACATCCATAAGTAGCGAAAATGTACCAGGACCTTCGACGACAGCACTGGTGGTGAGGTATTAAGAAGGAATTAGCAGATTTTGTCACTCGATACCTCACTTTCCAGCAAGTGAAATAGGAGAATCAGGTACCAAAAGGCTTGGTTCAGCCTTTAGAGGTCCCAGAGTGGAAGTGGGATGGGATATCCATGGAATTAATTATGGGTATTCCACATACGTCCAGGGGACATGACTCTATCTGGGTGATCGTCGACCGAGTCACCAAGTCGGCCCACTACCTACCGATCAGATAGCAGGGTTTAGTAGAGAGCTTGGGACACCTCTACGTCCAAGAGATTGGGCTGCTACATGGAGTACCTTCTTCTATTGTCTCTGATCGTGACACACGATTTACTTTCCGACTGTGGAAGGGGTTGCAGGAGGCTGTCGGGATGCAACTTTGTCTGAGCACTGCCTTCCATCCTTAGATAGATGGTCATACCGAGAAGACCATTCAAACCTTCGAGGACATGCTATGTTCTTGTGCCCTTGACTTCGGTTGTAGTTGGGAGGATCACTTACCTTTGGTAGAGTTTTCATACAACAACAACTATCACTCCACCATCAGGATGGCACCTTTTGAGGCCTTTTATGGTTGACTTTTTAGATCGCCACTATGTTGGACAGACCTAGGAGAGTCAGCACCGATGGGACCAAAGATGGTATGGGCTAACACAGAGAAGGTGCAGATCATCTAGGAGCAGATGAAGATTGCACAGAGCAGGCAGAAGTCATATGCTGGCAGGAGATGGAGACCTGTAGAGTTCGAGGATGGCGACCACGTCTTTCTATGGGTCTCACCTCGATGAGGTTTATGGATATTTGGACGAGGCGGAAAGTTGTCTCCGAGATACATTGGACCTTTCTAGGTCCTCAGCAGAGTTGGAGAGGTGGATTAACGCTTACCTATTCCACCTCAGTTGCACCGGGTTCACAACGTCTTCCACATATCACAATTGAGGAGATATGTGCACGACCACACTCACATCATCGACCATGGAGAGATGGAAATAAATTAAGGGGATCACAGAGGTTCCAATGGATATTGGTGATCGATAGGAGTGGGTCCTATGTGGATAGTCGATACCTCTGGTGAGCATTCACTGGTAGCATGGGAACCACCAAGAGAGCACAAGGGAGCGGGAGGCTCAGATGTGTGCTCAGTACCCCCTTTTGTTCCCTTATTTCTATTTGTAGCATACGGGGATGTAAATCCCTAAGGTGGGGAGAATTTATAGACCTATAATTTCCGTGGAAATTTTTTTCTTAAATAAATGTAAATCATATGAGACCGTGAAAACTGACGGCACGTGATTTCAAGTCCCGGTGTGCCCAGAATCGATTTATGATGTTTTGTTCGGGTACGTTCATTAAACATACGAGTGAGTTTTTATAACTTTTGAACCGATGCTCAGAATAGAAATCTGAGGGCACCATTGAACTCGTAGCGCCGATATTCGCTTAATAAGGCTTTCACCTCGATGGCATATGGTCGGGAAGAAAAGTTAGTTAATGGGTTTTATGTGGGAAAAATAAAATAAATTAACTTCTTTTCATAATGTATATTTAGTTGGTTAAAACCTCCAAGAGGAGGTTGGAGGTGGGGGCCACCACACCTTAACCTCTCATGGGAGGTTATGGTGGTGGGGCCCACCTGAGGTCTAAACACCTCTTCTTAATTAATTTGGTGGGGACCACCTGAGGTTCTAACCTCTTGGATCCCCTAATAAGTGGATAGAAACCCCCTTGAACTCCCCACATATGGTGCCAACCCTCTCAATTAATTAATTGAACACATTCAATTAATTAATTTAAACATTTTTAATTCTATGCCAAAAATTTAATAAGATTTCATAATATATTATTTTGGGAGAATTTTCGTTTTTGGTGGTTCTTGGGAGAAAAAGAACTCTCCAATGAAGAACACTTCCTCCGCCAATGAAGATCGATCTTCAACCGGGGAATGTGGGGAAGTGCCGTCCTTGAAGAATGCTGCCATCGACATCCTCGACTTCTTCATATTCTTTTCCGATGTCAACGAATTGACGTCCACCATTCCGTGACATCGTCAAAAAAAAGAACCATGAGGTAGGGGTTTGAACTTGATAATTGTTGCATGTTCTTCATGTTGCTTATAGTATTAAGAATCAAAGCCTCTTGATATCATCCTAACATGGAGGGGGTGGGCCGAACAAACACGGCCTGACCCCTCTGCCTTATTTGTGGATTATGACGCTCAATATGGCATGAGTCTGGGTTGAGCGTAACTCGTCAACAATGGTTGCGGATCGAAGGTGGTGCCCCCAGGAGTGAGTGTCTTCTTATGGAATGAGAATCAGGCCACCAGAACTCATCCTATGACCCGCGAAAGGTTTTTCAGTGGTCAGAACTGATAAACGACACCAGTGGAACGAAGGAAGGGCAGCTAGAAAACCAGCCAGCCGTGTGGACCGCTACGGCGCAACCGTGCCATTGGAGGAGAAACTACAGCGGAGCAGTGGTGGCCGGCACTAGGCCAGCCACGAAGGAAACTGGTGGCTCAAGCCGCGGGGTTGACTAGGAAGGTGTGCCACATCAGCGTTGCACGGTGGACGGAAAGAGGGTCGCGACCCCTGGCCGCGGCGGTATAGCAGCGCCCGGCTCGAGCCCGGTGGCGAAGAGGTTCAGGGACCCGAGCCGCTGGGTCACCAGAGGAGGCATGGCGCATCCAGCGTTGTGTGGGAGATGGCTAGCTGCTTGGCCAGCCAGGAGGAGTGGGACCCACTGCGAGTCCTGCATGACGCAGACCGACACCACCTAGCTCCGGTTTTCCTCCCACCCGAACAGCTATGTCCTTCGGGTTACCAAGGGGCATGAAACCTCCCACTAAATGTGGCTAGGTTGGACCCCATGGGCCTCTGGGCTGCCAGCCGCGTGGGCCACTAGCGCGGGCCGCTGGCCCAGACCCAGTGTGGGCCGGGCCGCCGTCGCTGGCCAGGTCGTCCCCATAGGCCGGGTCGGACCCGCGAACTGGGTCAGACCCATGGATCGGGTCAGACACACGGACCGGGTTTGACCCGCATTCCGGGTCAGACCTGCGGACCAGGTCGGATCCCAGTCCGGACCCGGGTCGGTCCGGCTGGGCCGGAATGGACCTGGACCCGTTTGACTCGATTTCACATTTACGCCCATAACATGGGCTACGAGTGTCCGATTGAGGAACCGTTTGTGGAGACAGAAATCTTGGAGCGAGACGGTTATTTTGAAATACCCCACTTGAGGTTTGGAAGTAGTTTGGGTATGGTAGGGATGGATTGAACCTAAATCAAACTGGGCCCTCGGAACAAAAATGCCAATAACTCTCAGACCAGAAGTCTGATTGACGCATTGTCTATCATGTTGTGTTCCTTTTGAAGAGATGGAACTTCGGGATACATCCAATTGTGATGAAATGGAAGTTGATGTATCAAATCTTGGATTTAGGAGAAGACCCTCCTTGAATCAACCATGCTAGTGGAAACCCTGAGGCTGGCTGTGCACTATTGACTGTTCCTAGCTCATGTGTTGGTATGACAGTTATGACTTCCGTTACGGGATCATGTGTTGGTCTGATAGAATAGCTGGTCCTGGATCATGTTTTGGCTCGATATCTCTGAGGACTGTTCCTAGATCATGTGTAGGAATGATAGTTCTGACTTCTGTTCCTGGATAATGTGTTGGTCTGATAGAATAGCTGGTCCTAGATCATGTGTTGGTCCGAAAGATCTGATGATTCAGTGGCTATATCTGATAATCTCTATCTCTCAGCTTAATTTGTATACCTGTGTGAGATGAGTCAGTAACTCTTGGGTTTCCTCAGGAATGAGATGGATTACATGATAATATAGGTATATGTATGGGCATATACCGAAGTGGGGTTATCTATTGAATTCATACTTTGTGGTTTATCCTTGATGGATTTTGTGAGACCTTGAGGGTATCAGGTTCCCTACTATGTATTGTTATACTCACCCCTGCATGGTCTATGCCCACACCTCGTTGTGTTGGATGTAGATGACAGTCAACGCTGACTGAGGCTGAGTAGTAGGACTGGACGGTACCCGAAGGCGGACCTTACGACGAGTCGGTACACATAGGAGACCGGCGGACATGGATTGCTAAGGAGGCCATCTATACCTGCCCTTTAGGTAGATTCCCCAGAGGATGACCCAGTAGCTGCTTTTTGTTTTCAGTTATTTTGTCCCTTTTCAGATGTACTTGTAATTTTCAGTTGGGATTGTATTCTGGCCCCTTTTACTTTTTAGTACTCTTTTGTATACAGCTTTACATAGTGTTTTACTTCTAGCTCATACTATATTGTGTGTGTTTTCAGTTTATAAAGGCAATGACTTACCAGTTTTAGGAAATTATGCCTTAGGTGATAGTCTCCAGCCCTTGGCATATGGATGGTGGGTTTGGGGTAATTACGACATGGGCCCTAGGGGATGGGTCATGACAATTTTTGAGTCATGATGTTTATTTATGGTCTATTTCATTGTTTGTAAACCATGTAATGCTTCCTTAAAATTAGTTTTATGGAAGTACATGGATGCTAGTGATGTACCATTTGATGGGGGAATATACATGTGTTCACTAGGTGCACACAAGGATGGGATCACAAATGATAATGGTCTTGGATGAATTTACCAGACTTAACAATCCGGATTTTAAAACACTTAACCTCTCTCCCCCCTTCCTTCCTTTATTAACTCTTGATGATTTATCAAAGGTTCCTAAATTCTCCAATGACATGAAAGGGTGTTTAATATTGTATTGTAATAAATTCATCAGATGTCACTTGGAGAAATGACTGGTTACTAAATGAAATGAAAGCCCATTTGGCACTTTTCGTTACTTTATGTGCAATTTACCTTGTCTTTGAAGTGGTGTTGGAAGTGAAGTTTTATTTAGAACCCAAAGGCCCATTTTTCATTATGAATGTATGTGGAATTTAATTTTCTTTTATAAATTATTTATATCATATTTTTTATATATTGGAGTGGATAGCATTGAAGGATCAGTTAAAACCTTATATCATTTTGGGAAATAAAATGTGATTTTGAAAGAGTAATTTTCTGATTGGCATCATTGAATTTTTTGAATAATGTTTTCGAAGACTATGTGTTGTGAAATCCTGGTTAAAACATTTAATGACTCATTGTATAATGGGAACACCTATTGTGGGTTTCAAAATATGGTTTATCCTATAGGTGACGTTCGTGATTGGGGTAGGCATGTGTGGTGATGACAGGTAATGTGAGTCACACGTTCGATGGACTCCTACTTACACATTATATTATATCCATGGGTTCCTAGGAATCATTTATGGGATTGAGGGATGGTTTATTATCATCTATATTTAGATGAGTTGCTACCCCCTAGATTTTTAAGAGTATTGGGTGGTTATGCTGATGGATTGGTCTGTTTAGGGTGGCCAGTTGGTTATAGACTATGAAGATTCACTATACACCAGTAGGTTTTTCTGAACCATGTACATATAAGGGAATATCTTTGGATGTCTAAGAAATGACCATGATTATTTTTTTTATTTTCATTTTATCATTATGTTGCAATTGATTTTTTTCATCATGTATAGTATATTTATTTTCAGTAGAGCCCAACACTCTTTTGCATAGGTATTTGGTTTGGGTTTTGGTTTTAAAATGGTAATCTAATTTTAAAATTGCATGTGGATTGTGTTGGCGTTTGAAATGGGAGAAAGATATGATTGTTTACAAAAATGTGAAAGCCCTACTTTTATACATGTTTTTCAAAATAGTGTTAGTTCATTTGTTTGGGAGAGGAAAACACATTGATTTTATGGTGGTTTCCTACTAATCTATTTAGCTCACACCCTACTTGTACCATTCAGTGTCGGTAGACTTGATATATTTTTCTCGTCCATGTTTCTGATTCATGTGCTCTTTTTTGAGCTTTTTATTCTTGTTGATGGTAGTGATCAAGGGATCACATGGAGATCTTGGTGGCATGGTTCATTTTTTTATTTTTTATTTTGTTCTGGAATGTTTATCTATTGTAACTAAATTTTTTATATATATATTTGACATTAAATTGTAATTTCTTGTTTCATTTGTAGTTTCTATATTTGATCCTAGTTTTTGTGTTGAAATCATTCCCCTATGAATTGTATTATATGACCATCACTAGTTGCCCGCCCCCGGGGAATAGGAAAGCCCTTTGAGTCATGTTGCGAACCGGGTTCGGTGTTAGGTTGGATGGCATCCCGACCTGGTTCATGAAAAAATGGAATTAGTGTAGGACCTTTTTTATTTGGGGTGTCAGGTAGATTTTAGATTAGGATTATTGGGAATCGAGAGGTAGGTTTGGGAAGAGCATCACAAGTTATTACTCATTCTCTTCCTCGAGTTTCCAGGGGTAGTTTGGGATCTAAGTACTTTGCCTTTGATTTGGATTGAGGGATGGAAACAAAGTCGATCTAGCGTTATGTTATGATCTCACATTAACTAGTGGCCGATTTTGTGTACTATTTCATGGTTAAATATCTTTTTAGTCTTTATTTAATATTTGGGGCATGGATCACTACCATGTCGGTAGGTTAGGCATGACTATTAATTCCTCCTTCTGGTGATTTGGCTTGAGTCGCTTTTCATTTTGGTTTTGTTTGGCATGAGTAAGCTTTTAAAAATGAAATTATTTTATGAAAACTAAAATTGATTTCGTTCAAATGGTTTTGAAATTTTTATAATGGGTTTTAAGAAAAAGGTGATTTTGATTGAGAATTTGGTGAATTCTTGTGTTTTTAAGATGAAAATTTAAGGATGGACCTTGTAACTCCTTGTGAAAATTCATATGTGTGTGGGTTTGTGTGGAAAGTCTTTGTTGGAATGTATGAATGAAAATGGATGAAAAAATATGTGATGATTCAAGTGTTCCATGAGTGTGTATTTGAGATCAAATACTTGGCCTAATTATTTTTCAAATTGATTTTGAAAGGGGAACATGATTCTATAAATTGGATTATATTTTATAATATGTGTTTTTTTGTGAAAATTTTTTTCTTTTTGTTTGGAAAGTAACTTTGAAATTAGGTGGTTTTAAAAATTAAAAAACAAATGGGATTCATGAATTGTGTATTTTTTTATTCATTTTTTATGATCCTTTTTTTCTTGGGATGTTCCTTTTGATTATTCCTTGGATTGATGATGGTTTTTAATTGATGTTATTTATGTTTTTTAGAATATTCTACCAAGATAATTCCCCAAAATTTCTAATGATTCCTTCCCTATTTCTGTCTTTTAAAACTTTTACTACCCTTTGAGCCGGTTGAGGTCCTTTAGAGGTAGTGGAGTGGATTAAAGAGATTGAGCATGTGTTTAGATCATAGGGAACTCCCGAGGTTGTTTGAGATCACGATGTTATGGGGTTGTTTGAATGTCTATATTTGGATGAATTAGATATATTTTCCCCACCATCGATTCAAGTTAGAATGACGTGGGAAGTGTTTAAGTATATCTTTGTCCGATGGTTTATACCTGAGGAGGTGAAGATGAAAAAAAGATAAGAGATCACGAGTGTTCAGTTAGGCCAACAGACAATAAATTCTTATGTTGAACACCTAAAGGAGCTGGTTTCCTTTTCCCTAGAGGTAGTGTCACATGATCTATTGAAGAATTATCTTTTCATTAGGGGTCCTTTTAGTGAGATCAAGTAGAGAATCCTCTCCTCTAAGGACCATAATTTTGATGTGGACGAAGTGTTTATAGTTAAGTTATTCTATAGAGCATAGATAGTCAGCAATCTTGTCTCCCTTTCTATTTATAAAGGGTCCCCATCTATAGAGGAGTACATGCTAGAGGAACCTATCTATATGGTGTCTCTTTCATTGGTTATAGATTCCAATTCTCCATACCATTTGTTTTCATTCCATCAGATTGGCCAGTCAGATCATTCAAAGCCCTCTTGTCACATCCTCCCAAATACCTTCCATCGTTGTGGTCATTTGGGTCATCTAGAATAGTTTTTTAGGATAATTTTCTCAAAGGAGGATATTTTATTGTAGGATTTTAGTTCTTAACAGTGTGGCAGGATATGATTAAGTCTTCAAGGCTCCCAACATAGGCCTTAGAGTGATGCCTGCACATAGTTAGGATTTTTCGGGGGTGTGTGAAACATTGGCCCAGTTTTGTCTACCATGTTGGGAAGGAAATGTTTAAATTTTACTTTTTGTAGGTTTTTTACCATTATAAGTTCTACTTTTTTTGTAAGGATGTAAGGAATTTAATCTTTCTTTATCTGAACAATTATTTTCTTCTGAATGTGGATTATAGATTCATTTTTTTAACGTGTGATCATCCATTGTGAGGGTTGGTTTCATTTTTTAGTGATCATTTTTAGGTTCTTATGTTTTTTAGAATTAATGGTATATATTTATAGTAGTACACCTATAACTTTGGTTTTAGTTATTTTAATGGGTTACCCTAGTGTTGGGGGTTCATCTTGTGTGGTCTATTCCCCATGTGGGTTGGGAATTACCTCGCCCTGATGTCTATGTTAATCAGTATTCTTTTTAGTTTTTTTTCATTTAATTATTGGTGGATTGGTTTGTTTTTTGTGGGGAAATTGTATGTGATTCATGTTGGGAGTTCCCGTGTTACATGGACTTGGGTTGAGTGGTTGGAGTTCTCGTGTAAGTATTATCGTGTTGTGGGTTTAAATTTTGTTTATATTATCTTATTTCTTGTGGTGGGGTTAAACTCACTTTGTTATCCCATAAATCATACTCTACGGTTTCTTCTTGATCTGTTGAGTGTGAACTGTGGAGTGAATGGTCATCCCATGGTTCATGGTTTCCCCTAGTTTGGATTAGGCATGGACTCAAGTTTTCATTATCTATCAGCTTGATGACTTAATGGAGGAATAAAGTGTCTATGGTGGGAATAATTGTCACACATAGACCTATAAAAATCATTTATTTTATTATTTTCTTGGTCTTGGATCTTTCTCTTTGTGATTCGGGTTGAGTCTCAGTTGAAATGTTTGAATTTTCTATAGTCTTGGTGATTTTTGGCATGTGCACGAGAACCACACAGTTAATGAAAAGGATCTGGTTTATTCCATGTACCCATGAATAAGGTCTTGGCATGTGATATAATACAACATATTGTTTTCACATAGTAGGAAAAACCACATAGTTTGGTCATACAATCGATTCCAGCTTTGGAATTTTCTACTGCACGGTTACCGCATGGTTTGGTAAACAGTGTTTCCAAACTATGTGATCAGAAAAAATTTCTAAAATCATAAAATGCCAACTTTTTTCTTTTAATGTCTTAACCATAATTCCCCTAATTAATTATACCTCCCATTCATGCATTCCTAGGGGAGACTTTGGAGGCTTTCCCCTCCTTCCTTGGATTCTAGGTGCCACTTCTTCAATTTGTTGGAAGATCTCTCCTTGGGTAAGCTTCTTCTTCCTCTTTCCCTCATTTTCTTCATGATTCACCATCTTTATTGGTTGGGTTCTCTATTGGAAGAACCCTAGGGTTATGGTTGGATAACATTGGTCAATTTATTTGGTTCTATGGTGTGTGGATCATCCTTGGTCCCTAATCTCCCTTCTTAGAGAGTTTCATTACTTTCAAACACCATTGAGGTAGGTGTTGACATTATTTTACTATTCAAAACAACCCAATGATGATTTTGGGTTTCCAATTGATTTTTAAATATTCATCACATTCCTAGTTAGTATTGGTGTTAATTATAATGTTTTTTTGGCATTGGTAGAAGTTGTTACAAATCTTTAAAAGGGTTTCTTGAAATATGACAATGTTTATGTGCATTTGAGGGATTTATTGAAATACCAATTGTTATTTTAGAATTAAATTAGAAATTTTGTGAATTTATTGGCCTTATATCCATTTTAGAATGATTATTTAAATTTTGTGTGTGTGAATTATTAATTTATGAGGCATGACATTTATTTATGGCTTATTACATTAGTTAGAAAACATGTAATGTTTCATTAAAATTTGTTTTGTAGGAACTCCATTGATTGTTGTGGTGTAACATTTGATGTGGGACCATACATGTGGGCACCATGTTCAAAGATAAACGGGGCTAAAAATGATAATCATCTTGGAATAATTTACCTGACTTAAAAACCCAGATTGTCAAACACTTATCCTCCCTCCCTCCTTCATTCCTTCTTAAACTCTTGATGCTTTATCATTGTTTCCTAAACATTACAATGAAACAAAATTGGTTTTAATATCATATTGGAAGAAATGGATCATATGGAACTTTGAGAAATGGTTGGTTCCTAATTGAAATGAAATCCTGTTTGGAACCTTTTATTACTTTATGTGCAATTAACCATGGCTTTGAAATGGTGTTTGAAGTGAAGTTGTATTTAGAACTCAAAGGCATGTTTTTCATTCTGAATGAAAAGGGGATATTTAATGTTTTTTAGAAATTATTTTTATCAACATTTTTATATGTTGGAGTGGATTTCATTGAAGGCTTGGTTGGAACCTTATTCAATTTTTGGAAATGGAATGTGATTTTGAAAGTGTAATTTCCGAGTTGGCATCTTTGAATGTTTTTAATAATGTTTTGTAAGTTCATGTGATGTGATGGATTGGTTGGAACATTGAATGACTCGTTGTATGATGTGCGAAACTATATGTGATTTCCCTATATGGGTTATTGTATTGGTGGTGACCGTGTTTGGGGTAGTCAAGTATGGTGACAGTAGGTAAGGTGAGTCACATGTGTGGGGGCCTCCTACTTACATAGTATATTATTACCATGGGTTCTTGGGTGTATTTTAATGGATCAAGTGGAATTTGGTTATCAACCCTGATTAGATGGGTTGGTACCCCTGGGATTTTTTGAAAGGCTAGGTGGGTTGTGCCACTTGATTGGTTAGTTGAGGGAGGTCAGTTGGTTATAGACTAGGGAGCTTCACCATACGCCGATAGGTGGTTCCGAACAGAGTATTTCTAGGGGAAACTCTAGGTTTTTTTAGGAAATTTCAATTGTTATTATCTGTATTTTATTATTTACTTTCTATTGAAATTGGTATTTTTTCATCTTCTACTATTTATTAATTTTTGGAACAACCTGACATTATTATTATTATGTATTTGGTTTGGGTTTTGGTTTTGAAATGGTAATCTATTTTGAAAATGGAACGTGGTGTGTATTGGATTTTAAAATGGGGGGAAGTGATGTTTTTTAATAAAATGTGAATTTCTTATTTTTAGACATATATTTGAAATGAGTGTTAGTTGATTGTTTTCAGGAAAGGAGTGAATTCTATGGAAGTTGCCTACTGATTTGTTCAACTCACAACCTACTTGTATCAATTAGTGTCGGTAGACCTAATCTATTTTTCTGGTTCATGTTCCTAATTCGTGTGGTTGATGTTAGGGCTGGTTAGTGTTGTGGTTTGTGGTGACAAGGGGGTTATATGGAGATCGTGGTAGGATAATTCTGCTGTTTTGTTTTCTATCTAGTTTCATCATGTTTAGCTATTGTAACCGAATTAATTGTTATATTTATTTTATATTTAGTCATTAGTTTTTTGAATGTTTAGATACAATATTTGATTCTAGTTTTTGTGCAGAAATCATTCCTCTTTAAATTTTTTTGATTCTTGACACTATTTTCCTGCCCATGGGGATTGAGAAGGCCCATTGGGCCATGTTGTAGACCATGTCATGTGTTAGTTCGAATGCAATCCTGACCATGTTCATGACACGAAACTTGTTTCTTTTTCCATAGGTTAAGGTATTGTTTTATGTTTATGAAACTCATATTATTTCATGAGTTATGATATGATTTTTTTAAATTTTTGGAATATGTATGTATTATTTCATTATAAGATGGGTGGGACCAATATCTCACTCCAATATATTAGTTAAAAATTTGTATCTCATGATGTTGACTAAGATGGTATTTAGATTGAACGTTGACTTCTAATATGGCCATGGGAGTGAAACATGACTACCAAAATTATATGATGTGTAAACTCAAGCTACCAAAATGGCCATGGGAGTGAGTGATGACTATAAATATTGTTTAGGTAGTGAACCCATGAAACTAAGATGGTCTTGGCGGTAATGCCTTCACTACTATAGAAATCATATTATATAGTTATGTTTTTATAAAATTTCATGTCTTATTCATATGTTATTGTTTCAGGGGTTATGTTCATTATTTTCTTACGATTCATGTCATATTAACTGCCGAGATTTATGTTACAACTCATGTTTATGAACATTAATATGCAATGTAAGATCTTCTATTTTGATGATCATATTATCATGCCCTTATTCTCAAGATTATGTATTCATATCTCCCCTATTTACCATTACTGAGCATCTAAGATCACCCATTTTTTATGATTCATTTCCGCTAGGTAATGAAGGAACATATTATGTTTGATGTGTCTAACAATGGTACTAATCAATAAGACCTAGTGGGATATAATGTAGCTCATATATGCATTAGTGTTTTTGTTTCCATTTTTTCAAAGGCTCTTGACTAATATGGTGTTTGGGTTTCTGTTTTTGTAATGTTTATGTATTTTAATATTGTGTCATCTATGTTTTTATCATAGAAATGGTTTATTTAACCTCTGGAAAATAGGATGATAAAACCTTAGTGAAAACTATAAGGACATGTATAAGGATAAGTATAAGGATAGGGAAAATTACAAGAAAATGTATGAGAAATTTGGTAAAGGATAGAGTGAGTGGTTTCCTAGAAATACATACCTATATAGATAATAAAAGTGGATGTTTCTCTTGCACAGATGTAAGTATGGGTAAAAACTCTAACAATATTTTCTAGTATTAACTCGGTCTAATCTGGTACAAGAAAATGATCATTTCTACATATATGGTTTAACACTCCTGGGGGATGTGATTTGAAAATTCACGAACCATTATGAAGGATTTTAATAAAAGATGACTATGAATAACCTTGGATAAACCTAATGTGTCATCGATTAAAGGGTATGTGTCATGTTTTAGACATCTTATAGGTAATTTTCTTTGATTATGTTGTTTTATTCTAGAGTATAATCTTCTTAACCAATGATTTCTAGTTTTAGTTAATGGAGGAAATTAGAAGGAACTGGGTTTACATTGAGTCTAATGGAAAATATGGTGATTAAGAGCAATGAAATTTGATAATGACTAGAGAGATAGATATTGTGATTATACTGAATCCACTATTGCGATATATGATTATCAATGTAACCTTTGGGGATATTACTAACAAATAGAATAATTGGAATACATTATTTTATAAATGTTCAAATTCGAAGGAGCACAGAGGAAATAAGATTCGAATTCATATATGTCTATAAGATGGGAAGAAGAACCTTGAGGAATACGTAAAATGGAGGGGAAGATGTTATCTCTATGTAAAAAAGGTTCAAAGAGTGATGAATTATCATGGAGTTCAATGTATAATATGTGTAGATCATGGTCATTCCCCAACTCAATACCCAGACATAAGAATCTACTTATAAACCAAGGAAGGACCCATTCCATGCCAATAATTAAATTGGAAGGATTAAAGTATATATGTATTTAGATCCAACAATTATAAATTGTGAATTATATAAGGATTATTCAATTTATGATTTTTGATAATGATTTTCAAGAATATATTAAATAGTTAAAATGAGAAATAAATGTGATTTAATGATAAGGTAATATTCATGGGAATTAAAAGATTAAGGGAAATATAACCCATAATGTGTTCCTAATGTTAATATCATGATTTCTGGATAAGTGATATGTTGGATATAAATAACTGAAATGGACAATACTGATTACCATGGATATTATTATTGATTGGTTGAAAAAGTCATCTATTTCATCATGGATGAAGTTTAAAACTTCATGGATTTAAGGAATATATCTAATGACCATTGGAATAAAGAAGAATCCATGTTTTTCAAAATTATTTATGATAATTTGTTTTATTACCATGATTCAAGAGAATACATGATCGGGGTATTCACATGTTTGGAATGTGACAAGAAAAATCTACTTTGAGATATATGGGGGATCAATGTTAAGTAGATTTCATGACTTTATCTCTACTATATTGGATTTTTTTTCACAGGGTTTACAACATTAACCATATATGGAAAGTTTAAGTTAAACACTAGATGATGTATTTATGTATTAAGGATTTATTGAAAACACTAGTTAAAATAAAATTTTGTGATTACAATTATTTCAAAGATAACCATCTTATTTATTTTGGAAATTAAATTAGTTTGGTTTTAGAAAAATTACAATATATATTTCAGTTGACAACCAATAATGTCTGGCAAGGCCACATGTCTTAATACCATGACCAAAGGATGATAAGGGTTTCACACCTACCACTGGCCTACATGATGTCGTGGTTAATGTTGAATTACTTTTGATGTATAGATATTAATGATAAACAACTAGTGTTACTTTTTTATGTTTAGATATTGATGTATTATCCATATAGATTTTGAAGAATATTTAGAGATGAATATTCAGAGTTTCCAATTTTTATGGGCCCTAAGATTCACTAAAAATTTATTTTTGTGCTTTAGGAATCGAAGTACATTTCTGAACATCCATTTTCTTGTAATGAATGAATTAAAAATTGATAACAAGACAAAAAAGAATCAAATTTTATTATATAAATATATTAAATAGGTATATCTCATTATATTCTTTGTTAAAAATGGGTTACTCAACATTGATAAAATGATCAAAAAAGTGTAGTCAAAATACCATAATTTTTGTTAGACTGATGGCCTTTTAAATCATTGTAGATTTATGAATTTAAAGCCCAAAAGTTTTCATTGATAATTAACTTGTTTGTGATTGATGACCTCAATCACTCCATAAGAATTTTTTAACTTTTCCTCCATGTCCATGTTTTCACTTCCCACCTACATTCTCCTATGTGAGAATCTTGTTATGAGTTAATTTGGGTAAGCATTAGGGTTCAGACTTTCCCTATTTAATGGGTGTTTTTTTATTCATTTGTATGACGTGGGTTTCTATGAATTATACTTTCATGTAATGAACCTTTGATAACCCAAATACATTTTTAGGGAGAAATTAATTTTAGGGGTGGTAGAATACAACCCCAAATATTTTGTGAAATATATTTTTCAAATTAATTTAATGTTTTTATATTTTTCATTTCACACAACACTATAAATCATTATTATATATATTGAATCACTAATTTTGGCTTACAATATATGCAATGACATGTTAATCATGAAATACTTAAAAAATAAAGGTTATATTTATTTTTAAGGAACACTTATGTAGGATTATATTTAATGGAAGACTGACTTTCATTGATGGATTTCGTAACACGAATGACCGAGTGTTACCAAACAATAATATATTATTAAAAAAATAAAATTATATATAATCTAGCCATTAAATTTGATTTTATGAATATTATTAACTATATTAGGTAAATATATGGTTTAAAAAAATATAAAATTAATTAATTAGTTAGGAATTATTGAGAAATTTAATTTAAGAACTAATTGAATATAAAAGGGTTATTTTTATAAAAACAATTATTATGATCACAAAGTTGTTTTAATAATAATAAATTAAATTAATTACAATAATTAACTAATGTTAATGTAATATATGTTTTTTTATATCCATGGAATATATTTTATATTAAAATAGTAGATTTTATAAGCAAAGGATAAGAAGAAAAACAATTAACACATAAAAGGCAATATTTTTATTAAGTCAATTTTAATGCCTTTTAATAGAGACCCTATTTTAAATCTAAATTTTGGAACTTTTAAAAATCTTATATATATAAATATTCTTTATATTTGAAATAGAATAATAAAAATTATATTATAGTGAATTTTTATATCTTTCTGTGATGTTTTATTTTTTAATTAATAGTGAAAAATACGGTATTTGAGTTTGACACTACTTTTTCATGTAATTTATTTATAATGTTAAATTAAATTTTTAATTGTTTTATATGTTATATTAGAAAATATTTTTATCAATTAATCACATTTTAGGTCATTAGAACTAATTTCACATTTAAATTAAGAATAAAAACAGTGCAATCTTTTGATCATATTTATATTAAAAACCAGCTCTGTCGACCTGACTGTGGGATTAAATTTAAATTAATTTATTCCACTTCTATGATTTTAATATTTAAAAATGGATTAAGTATTTTTAATAATAATAATTTATAATTTAAGATAATTTTAAATTATTTTTTATACAAAAATATTAGTGAATGTAATTAAAATGAATTAAAACGATTAAGGTAAAATAAGATTAATAAGGTACTAAACCATAACCATAAGGTCCAAAATGGCCTATAAACATTTCAAAAAACCATTATCTGACCCTATTTATACCCTATTATACCATGTATCTTTTTTGGATCATTATTGGATTGAATTTCAATAAACAACATGAGGTGGGTTTCCCCTCTCCAAAACATTACAAGATGCCACAAAACCTCCATTATAAAATACCTCCTCTCCTCCAACTTCCATACAACTCTAAATTAATGTTTGTTTTGAAAAAATCATCCCAAATAGCTCCAAAAAATATATCACTTTATATTGGAATAATTCCATTGGAAGAAATCCTTACAGGGAATCCCTTTTCTGACATCCAAAAAGAGTTACCTGATTAAGAGGTAACACCCTCCCTCAAAATCCTTTCTTTAATTTTCTTTATCATCTCCCTAAAATCATCCTGTTCCATGTTTTTATAAAAAAATTATTCCAAATATACTAGTATGATTTTATGATATGGTTTTTACCTACACTTACACACACCTCCATCTAATGGGAATGAAAATATAGTTTACCTGTACAAAAAACTATAACCTTACTAAATGATGATTATTCATTTTTCCATTACCACCTATCATGGTGGAAATTATGATGTAAAATATTATTATATAAGTTATATATTATATTTATTATATCTTTAACCTTCTTAAATTATTTTACAACACCTATCTTTATACTTTCCATTTTATGTTTATACGATAATTTCGTTTAAGGAAGTGTGGACAACCACCCCTCAAAGCGATGTGATTCGTTCACATACAACATTATAAGTATTAAAAATGGGTTTAGTGATATTATATTATATTCATGATTTAATAATTATACTTGAATAATTATATAAATACTTATATATATATTTGTATATATATATCTTTTTTCTTCTTTCTCTCAATACAATAATAAAAACAGAAACAACATTCATGTATACGTATGACTTTGTATCTCCATGAATGGGGTATTCCATTTCATAATTCTATATTATATATATTTTTATAATAAAAATATACTGAAAATAAATTATATTTATATCATTATTTAATTTGTTGAAATTAAGATATAATTATAAAGACCAAATATATAAACAATTAAGACACAAGCATACATCAAAGAAAATATTATCCAAAGTGAAACTTTAACATAAGATGCTTAAAAAGAAGGTAATGTAAACTTGTAATAAAACTATATGTTTTATTATATAAAGAATATGATTATTTAAACCATATATGTAATTTCATCTCATTCTTTATTTCTGTGAGATATATGTCTTATTCACTAATCACTTATTTTTGTGGTGTGTATACTTACCATGAATGTATTATATTATAATTATAATTAAAAATATATGGTAATTTACATAACCTTTTTATGAACATTCTGATGGTGTTTATGTTTCAGATGTTACCACATTGGTAAATTAATTTTGTCTCAATTTTCCTTCTTTGAGACACATGCCATGTTATACACATGTATTTTTATATGAGGTGTATAAATTTACTTTAAAATGATATATCATGAATATCCTTATTTTAATTATATTATTATCTCCAAGTAATTTCAATTATATATACAGGGTTTATAATTCAAATTTACCATGTCATAAGAGTTTATTGAAATAATGTCACTGCTTATCAAGATTATTTATGATCATGTTTTTTTTGATGAAATGATATGATCCAACTTTAATACACTCTCATGGTTTTTATTCTACTCTTGTTATAATTGATTTCCTCATCTATCAGTACCGTTTTTTCAACTATTTTGTACTTAAGATTATGAAGGAAAAAATTATAAAAATATGACATTACCGCTCTCGTTAGTCATAAATCTGTGTTCTTTAAAAACCATGAATTCAAAAAAAAGATTCTAAGAATATAATACTAATCACATGTGATCATTAAAATTCATTTTACCCTTTTTTATTTTACTAATGTCTTTAAATTAATCTTCTTTAAATTTTACAAATAATTTATTTTTCTAGACCTTTTCTGTGGAATAGTAATATTCTTTATACCTCGTATAACATGTACAAATTTACCCACCATTATTTCATTGATGTTTAATTTTCATATTTAAAAGGATATTTTTTAATATAATGTTTTTAAAATATATTTTCAAAAAATTGTTTTCAAATTGTTTTAAAGCTTTATTTATATATTTTCAATGTATTTTTCAAGGAAAGTGGACTTCAAAAGGTTTGCACGCTTCTTTTATAAGGTTTCAAGGAAAAATAGTATTCAAAAGGTTTTCCAGATCATCTACATGCATTCAAAGGAAAATTGTTTCAAACTTTTTTTAATTATTTACTTTTAGGTATTCATATTTATTTTAAAACAATTTTTTTTTCAAAATATTTTATGTCTTAAAAAGATTTTTTCAAATAATAAAGGTTATTTTCCTCAAGAAATGTTTTCAATGGATATTTCAAAAATAATTCCCATAAGAGATGGCATCCTTCGGTGCTAGTCATTACTTTATGGTGGGATTTTACAAATATTCCTTTCATATTATTTATCTAAATGGTTTCAGATTTGTTGGAATGATGTTTATGAAACCTGTTTCACTTTAATGGGTTTTATTCTTTTAAAAATTCTTTTTGACGGGTATTCTTGGATGAAATGTATATAAAAAATATTTATTTTTCAAAATGTTAAGGTGTGGTTTAATTTTTATGACTCCCATTTCATTTCAGGGTTATGATATGATTGTTTGTGATTTTTTTCACATGTATGTATGATATAATTATTATATGGGTAGGAAATATATCTCCCTATAATGCATTAGGTAATGTTTGATATCTCATTTCATGGACTAAAATGGTATTGGGAGTGAACCTTGACTACTAATATGGGGTTGGGAGTGAACCATGACAACCAAGATGGTTTAAAGAGTGAACTCATGATACTAAAATGTTCATGGGATTGAACTATTACTAACAATATGGAATGGGGAGTGAATCCATAATATTATGTTGGTCTTGGAATCAATTCCATGGCTACTATTGAAATCATATTATATTCTTAAGTGTTTTCTAAAATTCCATATCTTATTCATATGTTATGATTTCATAGATTATGTTATTTAATTCCTTATGATTAATGCATTATTAACTACTAATATTTATGTTATGATTCATTTTTATGTTCTTTGATAGGCAAGGTATGATCATCTATTTTCATGATATTGTTATCATACCTGTATACTCATGATTATGTTAATATAACTCCCATGTTAACTCACACTGAGAATTTGAGATAACCCCTTTCTATGTTTCCCTTCCCCCAGTTATAAAGGTACATATTATGTTTGATATTTCTAAGATAGATACTAGTCAAGAAGAACCTAGTGGGGGATAATGTTACTCATTTATGCACCAGTGTTTTTGTTTCCATGTTTCCAAAGGCAATAGACTAATATGGTCTTTGGGCATATGTTGTTTGTCATGTTAATGTATTTCAAGACTAGTTTGGTATATAGAGTCTTGAAATTATCCCTACACTTGAATTAATTTCATTGGATATTATAATTTTGTCCCTTTACATCACATATTTAGATATATCATATTTTTGTTACATTTTTACTTGCCAATGAAATTTATATTTTTTAAATTGAAGAAAATTAAAAAAATGTCCCTCTCTTGAGTTTTATATTTCTAATTTTTTTATATAGGGATAAATTGAGGATAATTTCCACAATAAATATTTTTTTAAATAGTAATGAATTATTTTCATCACAAAAATTTATTTTTTATTCTTAGTGATAAAATAATTTCCTTATATACTTAAGAAAACATGATAACGTATTAATACAATTAATAGAAAGAAAAAATAAATGATCCAAAAAAAATTAAATTTAATACAATTTTATTAAAAAAATCCATGAAATGGTTACTTAAATATAGAATTATAGGGTGTTTTTAAAGGATTTTATTAAAATTCAAGTGGTTTCATATAGATTTCAATGTTAGAGGAAAATAATTGCTTCAAAAATTTTGTTATCTATATTTTGTAGTAAATTATATTTTATTAATTGATTTGAAATTAAAATTCATAGGATCATTGAAAAAAATATTTATATATTATTTAAAATATCAACTGTGCCCAATTTATTTTCCATTTATTCTTTATATGAAATACCTTTACCCTTTAATGTATAAACATTATTATTACTGTAATCATCAAAATGGTTAACTTATAGTTAAAACAAAAAGATAAGAATAAAAAACCACTCATACTTGTCCAATTATTATTTTTTAAGATTATTTGGACACATAATTATCTTTTATTTTAATAAGTTCAATTATTATCTATTTAAACATAAAAATTATTTTCAATTAATTATGTTTTTTTAAGATTCCAAAAATGCCCTACCCTAACTTATAAAAGGCACCCCTATACTCTTCTATCCAAAATTTAATACACTTTTTTTTGGAAAATAACTATACCTATAATTTACTAACACACCTTACCACATCCCAAGGGTATTAGTTTATCCATAATATCAACCATATAGGTTTTCAGACGTAAAGCAATGAAAGTTTCTTGAAAAATAGGTATAACTTTTAACTGAATATTCTAGTTTTATTTCATTATATACCTAAATAAAATATGATTTATACATGATGATATAATTTTTTTTCTTAAATATACGGATTTTTTATTTTTAAATTTAATACCCTATATCCATCTCCTCTTTATCCAAATGTCAAATGAAACCATCATCCATGTGTACGACGGATTACTGCCTATTGAATCTAAGAAATTCGTTTTCCATCACCACCTCTCATGAACGGTTAAGTGAAAAATATAATGGATTTATATGATATTAATAAAATGTTTATAATTCTTAAAAGATAATATATATTCTACTTTCCTACCTTATAATTCATTTGGAATTGATAACATCGGTCATGTGTACGTGTGGACTACCTCCTCTGTGAAGTTATGTGGTTTTTTTAATTTTTTTATTACATAGATAGTAATAATGATAGATTTAATGAATAAGTATGATATATATGATATAATACTTATTATTTTATGTTTAAATTTAATTAACCTTTATCTTGTTCCATCCATTGGAAAAAGGAAATTGCATATGTGCATACGTATGACTAACCATTTACATGAATTGTGTAATTAATTATTAAATTCCTTGATTTTATGTATGATTTTATCTATATATAGACATAATATATATTATTTATGTTTTACTGTTAAAATTAGGGAGATCATGTAACCATAATAAAATTTCTAGGATTGGCACCTTCAAACAAAAACTCATGTGAAAAATGACATAATAAACACCTAAAATACTAAAAATAAAAAATATTGTTAATAAAAAGGTGATATAATGTAATAAATGGATAGTATATGAGTATATATATATATGAATATGGTTAATTATTTATATATAATAAATCAAATATTCTTATACATTTGTTTAAATTCTTATACAAAGAAATTCGGACATGTTGTAAGAGATTTCTAGTCTCACTTTTATTTCTAGGAGATATATTCCATATTCCCCACTAGTTTTTTTGTGGTTTATATACTACCCGTTTGAAATTTTCTTTTGTGAATATAATAATTTTATAGACTTTTAATGTTTAATTTTATTCTTATTCCTTCATGGATATTATGATTAAAAAGTATCCAAAGTGGTAAGGGTTTATTTCACAATCTCATCTTTATACATGATACGGTTATATTTAAACCTCAAAATATGAATTATTTAAAATTTATTTTTAAACCAATATATTTTATTCAAATTATTTAATTTCTATACATTAATATCTTTAATTTTATTTTCATCCCTTCAAGTACTCAATATACTAATCTAATGTTTTTAAGGAAAACCTATTTCAATTTTTCACTTGGTTTGTAAACCTTTTCTTCCATGTATATATTTTTATAAAAAAGTAAAATAATATTTTTACAATAATCGAATGATTTATTAAATAAATTTTTATAAATTATTTACTATTACAAAATGGTTTAAATTAATTCTTATTTTTATTATTCAAAATAAGTATTGTTTTAATTTTATTACCAGAGTGTGAGAGGAATGTTTGTTAACATATATAGTAGGAACTGAATTTACTATAATCATTACCACTAAGTTATTTAATGTATCCTCTTCATGTTTTTATGGTTATTTTTAATTAAAACAATTTCCCTAATATTTAGGAATATATTTTTTCAAATTGTATTTTCAATGTCAAAATTTTATTTTCCTAAAGAATGTTTTATATGAATGTTTTATAGTATTTAATTTCATCAAAAAAATCATTTTAATTTAATTATTCTCTACTCGGAAAATTTTGAAATGATGAAATCATCCTTCTTTCCCATAATGTTTTATAAGGATGAAGTATTAATATCCCACATTCTTAATTCAATACAGATTATTGTTCACTTATATGACATTTTGATAATGAATTATATTGATTATTATAATTATGAAGAATTCATTAGATATGTAAGTGATGGTTGGTGCCTAAAATTTTATATCCCCTTGATTCCTTGATAGGTATCATAGTGAAGACCATATTTACATGATTTATAGGATGAGGCTATAAAATCCTATCATAATAGTTGTGTATTTGTTGTATTCCTACCTATACACTGATAATTACATGGTTGAGGAGACTTGGAGGAATGATAATGTCTTGGTTTAGATTCACTAATAGATAGAAAAAGTATTTGTTGACATTACATTATAGAATGATAATGCCTCTATTGAGAAGACTTTCTAGAAATATTCATGATTTCCTGGTTCATATTTCATGCGCACAAATGTCATGAATTATGAATTTCCATTATTGAAAATTTATTTTCCTTATAAACATGTTTTATATGTTCATATTAGTCATTTAAGATCATTGAAATCATGTTATCCATTGAATCAATTTTTTTTGAATATGTACTATTCCATGCCAACTCTTTATTATTTACTTATGATAGATTATATTATATATAATATTTACAGGGAATATGTGGTTGCCCTTTATTTTTAATCTATCCAGTGGGATTTGAAGAACCATATTATGAATCATATCAAGGATGATAGAATGATTCTTATACAATTTATTTTATATTTTCAATGTAAATGTAGGAATATATTATGTATCTAGTTCTTCAAAATAATTAAACTATTTGGTGCATTATGATGTACTCTCTTATATCATATTCCATTATAATAAATTAATCACCCACTCTAGGATAGTTGTAATAGTGTTATTATATTTGTTATTAGAGGAATTTTTAGTGAAAACCGTATGAACTAGATTTTAAATAAATATAGAAAATAAGAGAGTTATGATAATCCCTTATAGTCTTTGAGAAATTTTACCATTATAGGGATTAAAATTGCATGGATGAATATCCATGATAAATATGATCTAACTCAGTGTGTTCAACTGTTTAGTGATGGCATGTAATTAATGAAATAGAGTCATCACCCATAGTCAATGTATGGATTTCCGTACTAAACTATCCAATAAAACATATGATGGAACTAAGAAGATCATAGACATATTAAGGCAGTTGACTTATGTAACAAGAAATAAAATTCCATATATGGAACATCATATTATTCCTCACTGTGATTCATATGTTGGATGTCTTCATGTGACATTAGGTTGTTTTTAGTTGAAATACTAATCCATTGGTATCTAAAAAAAGGATTATGTACCTTGAAAAAATATTACTATATTTTGGAAGTAATGAATGTGAAGAGGTTATTCCTATATTTTATAGTTTGTTGATATATTTCAATCAATGGTAGTTATTGATCCATAAAACTAAATAGGTTGATGGAATAGAAACAATAGAATGTATAAATTTTAATGTTATATTGTTCAAGATATACATTCCACATGAGTATCAAGATAATATGGGAAGGAAATTTCTCAATCTATTATAAAAGGAAGTGGAATGTTTTATTTAGCATAAATAAAAATTTATAGTAATATAATGTAATTCTATAATCTAGATACATAATCCAGAAAGTAATATTGATCATTGCTTTGATGGGCTTAAGTCAAGCCTCTAAAAGGGACTATTATCTTCAATATTTTAAACATTTGATGATATAATATCAGTTTCCTACATGATAGAGAAATAATTTTCAAAGCTATAAATTTTAATGAAATCAATCGAATAATATGATGACTGAGAAAAAAAGAAAAAAGAAATGAGGTGAGATAATACAATGTATGAGTGGAGCATCCCTCATGTGATAATTGTTGAAGGAAACACTTAGGTAATTGATTAATGGGAATAAGTGTTTGTTTCAACTATGGAGAAAGAGGTCATAAGGCTCTCAAATGGAATGAAATGATTGAAATAACTTCTATCCAATGTTTCAACTATAATGAGATGAGGAATGATTCAAATAAATTTCAAAATCATCATGGTGAAATTTAAAGAAGAATCCAAGGGGATATGTTTAAACATATGATATTACTCTAAATGATTGATGTGAGTTATGTATTTCTATTCAATAATTATGTTTTATAGGTGTTATATCGATGTTTTTATTGATATAATAATAATTAAGCATATAAAGATTTTATTTTAATAGTTTTTATTTAATGGCTGAAGAGAATATCTAGAATGCTACCAAAAACCATGAAATTTAATTTATTGGTAAGGTTATATATTTTTACAAAAAATCAATATAGTAAATATAACCCTTAATATATTCTTCTTGTTGAGTTAATAATGTTTATATTGGTTAAATGGATGATTAACACTGAAGAATTAAAATTGATAGTATTGGTGACCTTGAAAATGATTCGTGATTTGATGGAAACGAAATTTATGATAGATTTTACTAAATGTTTTTGTTTATGGTTCCTAAAGAATGTGGACAGAGTTAATTTGTAGAAGAATTTATTATTTCATTGAGATTTTATGCTTATTTACATTATTAGTACATTTTAAGAGAATATAGGGTCAATGTATTCACATGTTTGGTACATTAAATTGTGTATTCATTTATATTTTTTGGGATAAAATTTTTATCAAACATTTTATATTTTTTGGTTTTGAATTTGGTCATAATTATTTTGGATGAGTCTTAAGGTAAATTATTTTAAAAAATGTATTATGTTGAATTATGGGGGGGGGGGGGGTTTCCTTTAAAGATTAATGTATTACTGGATAACTTCTTCTAACTAGTTTGTTTTAGAAAATTTATGGATATTATATGAATGAAATTTCATTATTTTATGGATATTATGACCTATTAAAATTTAATATTAAGGTGTAGGGAATAAAAAATATATGATGATTATTTATATAGTAAGATTTGATGTGTAGATTCATAGAATAACAAACAATGGATGAAATTTCTCTTATTAAATCAAAATAAATAATGTTATTAATATTTTTGAAGTTATCTATCATTATATTAGTTAATTCCACAAAATTTGGAAATTGATCTTGAAATAAAAATGTGTTCCCGTAAACCTGACTATAGATGAATTGATGGTCCTCTCACCCCTAAATAATTTATGGTGTTATGGTCATTAAGATTTAATTGAATATGATATCTATTACTCCAAATTACTCATTGAGATTTAGTATTATCTTCTATGTTTATTTAAACATCCAACAAATGTTCTTATAATCTGGGAACCCAAATATGTGATATTTCTGGTTGACCTCATGTTTCCGGCATTCACTTTTCAAAAAAAGATTTATTATCCATATCTATTATGTGGGTTATCAAAAAAATGCGATGATACATTGTTGAATGAGAAAAAATGTGAGGTAGAAATATATTCTTGTGGGGAGAATGTAAGATCATGGGATTTTGAAATAACCCTTTGTTTGATAGCATATATTATTTGCAATAATGAGATTATGAAGACCATGAAATATTATTATTTTTATATAACCAATATAACCAAACCATTAAATTAGTGGGTATTAATAGGATTAAATCAATTATGAAATATATATTAAGGACATACTAAATGAATATTTATTTATTAATTATTATGATATAATATATAACTCTTTACTAAAGTATTTTCATTATTACAAAAAATATTTTTTCCTAAAAAACTATTTTTATTTATTTTTGTGAGTGAATATTCTAATTATTTTATTAAAATTTTATTAATTTAAACTCTTCTAAATAATAAATTATTTTTAATAATCATTTCAAATTTATCTTATACTGAATGTTAGGTATTTATCTGAAATGATTTATTTTCAATCGAATTGTAAGTATTACTATTTTTTTTAAGAATAAATATTTATATAAAAAATTAACAATTCAAAACAACTTTTTAAATTTATTAAATGTAAAATTATTTTGCTTATATTATTAATAATAAAATTTGGTTTATTGTGATCAATTAATGGATGAATTTGTTATAAAAATAGTTTTTTACGAAAAAATGAATTTTTGGAATGATGAATTCTTCATTATGTTTTTCATTTTTATAAGAAATTAATTTCATTCTCATATAGAGAATGAATAAAAAAAATTAATACCACATTTTAATAATGTTTTTAAAATTTTGAAAATATCTTCTCTTGTTTTTTATTATGAATATAAATTGTGGTAAATATTTGTCACCTCGATAAGGGTAAAAAGAAAAAATAGTGTTACAACAATGAAATAACTTCTAAAAATGAACATAATAGTCTCATTAACCACATCAAATTGGGGAAATTTTACCTTATACAACCTAAATTCAGATATATGGTTTTTTGGTTTCATTTCAACTTGTTAATGATGTTTGTATAATTTAAGGTAATGAAAATTCCAAAATATCACACACTTGAATTAAACATTTTAAAGTTTCTATATATATTTTAATAGAAGATGTTTTAAGTTATGAATATTAGTTTTAAATATGAAATAAATATTTTTATCATATGAATTTATTGTTAACATTTTTTATGAAATAATTACATTAAGTTATTTCTCAAAGATGATACACGATTTAATCAGTTAATAATAAAATAAAATAAATTCTTCAAAAAAATTATAATTAATATAACATGAATTTAGTATAATGTTACAATTTTTTGATAAATATTACATGTTAGGGATGTATAAAATTATTATATTTTAATTCATGTGAAGTCATGTTGTTTTTAATGTCAAATTAATTGACTCATTTCAAAGATAAAATTAATGATATTTTTTTAAAAAATAATAGTTATTAAATGATTTAAAATTACAAGAAAACAGATATTTTTAAAAAATATTGGGATATTGTTCACAATATCACCCATATTCCAATTATTATCTAATATTCTTTATATAAGAGAAATATTGATCCGTAAAGTGTAAAAGCATTGTTATCACGTTAATCATCAAAAGGGTCAATAAATGGTTAATATAAAAAATATAAGGGTGAAAAAATCATCCAAAATTTTAAAATTTATATTTTACTATAGTAACTAAACTGATCCAAAATCAATATTATAATTATATATATTTCTATCCATTTAGAAAATAAAATTAATTTAGATTAATTTCAAACCTTTTGATGTTATAAGAATGCCCTTCCCTCACTTATAAAATGGGAGTTTCTCTATTATTCTATAAAAAATTAAAGTTCCATTTGGTTTGGAAAATAACTATCTAAATACATTCTTAGCATCCTTATAACAATTCTAGAGGTCTTATTTTAAGCATAATTTCAACTTTAGAGGGATTGATCACAAATGCAAAGGAGGTTGTCTGAAATAGAGGTATAGGTTTTGAGCAAGTGTTTTAGGGTCATTTATTATCGTACCTCTTTGAAATATTATTGAAACATTTGGAAATAATAATAATAATATATTAAATAAATTTATATTTTTTAATGAAATACCCTATATCTGTCTCCTATTCCATATAATGGGAAATGAAGTTGGCATTCATGTGTACTGCAGACTATTGCCATGCAAATCTATGTAACTTGTTTTAAATCACAACTTATCTTTAAGTGGTTATAATGATGGATATAATGTTTATATATACGATATTAATGAAAAATTTATCATTATTAAATGATAATATATCATCTCATTTATTAAAATCCAATCTATTGGAAAACAATAATGTCGCTCGTGAGTACATGTAGACAATCACCTCCCCAAATCATTGTGATCTCTTTTTAGTTTCAATTCTACTTGGATATTAATCAGGATAAGATTAATTTACATTATATATATATATTATATAATAATTATTTATTAATTCTTAATTATTATTTACCTTTATTTTATTTCTTCTATTTAAAAATGGAAACAATGATCATGCATAAGTACAACCTTCCATCTCCAAAAACTGTGTAATTCATTTTCCTTTCCCTACCCTTAATGCACATATATATATATATATATTGAATATCTATGTTTTTTATTTTATAATTAAAATTACATAGAGTATGGTATACTAATCAATGTAAAAGGACCAGAAATAACGAACCACGAATCTAATTAAAATCAGTTCAGTTTTCACCTGAAAAATAATAATAACAACAAAAGATTTTCAAAAAGTAGGTTATAAGATGTTATAAACTGATAATATATGATATTAAAGATATTTATATATTCTTTTATGTAGTAATAATAAATATTATTTCATTACACAGGAGGCTAAAACAACATACAAAGATATCTGGACTTGAGGTAAGGGACTTCAAGTCTTAGCTTTGTTTCTCAGAGAGATATCCCATATTTACCACTCATTTATTTTTTTGGTGTATAAAATAACCCTTTGAAATATTATAAAGTAATTAAGATTTATTAAATTATATTTAATTTATTATTTTATGTCATTCCTTCATGGTGTTAATGGTTGAAATGTTACCAAAGTGGTAAGGGTTTATTTCATAATCTCATCATTATTCAGGGTAGATTGTTTTTATAACTCCAATGGGGGAATTATTTGATATTTTTATATTAAAACAAAATATTTTATTATACTATTTTTATTTCTATAAATTATAATTTTTCATTTATTTTCTATAATTTATGTAATCAAGATACCAAACTACTAAAATTAAGGAAAACTGACTTGTGTTTTATACTATGATAGGATTATTTTTCCTCAATGTTGATATTTTCCTTAAAATGTTTTTTAGAAAATATTTTTAATATTCATAAATAATTAGTCAATTAATTTTTACCCATTTTTTAATGTTATAAAATATTTAAAATAACTATTTTATCATTTTCTAAATGAATAATTTTTGAGTGTTCTTAAAAAAGTGTTAAAGGAGTAGTTTTTAAACTCTGGCATAATAAATGGATTTTCACACCATCATGAAAAATCAATTATCTGAATCATGAATTACACATTTCTTGTTTGTTTTAAGTGAAATATATTTTCCCCATATTATGGAAACATTTAGTTTTTAATATGTTATATGATATGGGAAAATGATATTTTCTTCATGAATATTTTAAATAATCTTTTATTGTATTTTTATTCATCAATTAAAAATAAACATTATTTTACTTGTGTTTAATGATAGATATGTATTATAAAATCTTTATTCTATCCCTATATGGTTTAGGATGGTCTCTTCGGAGACATCCGATAAAATTGAAATGATATGGTTTAGGATGAATAATTACTATTTTTTTGTATTATTGATTAAATATAGAGAACTATTGAATTATGTAAAATTTGGGGAATTAATTTTACTGATCATTCCAATTATGATAAATTCATTGGACATGTATGTGATGAGTAGGGCCTAAAATTAAATACAAAATTGATTAATCGATAGATCAAATGGGGAAAATATATTTTCATGATTTATAGGTTGAGGCTATAAGATCATGTCATAATAATTGGGTATTTTTGTATGAATTCCCAAACAATGATAACGGCTTGGTGGTGATGAATTGAATGAATGATAATGTAATGGTTGATATGCCTTTATGTAAGGATAATTTATTGGTTAATAGGATTTGATAAATGATATTTTCTTGGTTGAGAGGAGTTAACAGTAAGATTTAACAGTAGAGAGTCATTAATCATAATGTTTCATAAGAATTGACTTCCTTGATTATGATTTCAAAATTTTAATCCATTTTTTCAATGTTGGAATTAGTTATGGATGATCATTGAACTAATGTAATAAATTTAATGGAATTTTTTTTATTATATACTCTTCTGTGCTATCTATTTATTATTTACTCATGACATATTCTGTTGTGCATAACCCTTATTGAGAATTTAAGCTCACACTTTATTTTTTTTCCTTTCCCTATGATATAAAGAACAATATTATGAATAATATAAAGTATGTGATAAAATATATTATGTTATGTGTCTTATATTTCCAATGTAAAAATGGTAATCTTGTATATATCTAGTTCTTCGTGACTTCTCTACTACTAGTTCATTCATGATATGATATTTTATATAATATGACAATGTAATAAAGTAATAACCATCTCTAGGATACTAGATCTGGGTTTATTATAATCAAAATTTTGAAACCCACTTTATACTTATTGGTTTAATCATGATTTAGATTTATATATGATTTTGTTTCATTATATGGATCGTATATCTTTGATTTTAATTATGTGGTGGGTGGACCCAAAATCATATATCTCCCCAATTAATTATATAAATATTTATATCTTATGGTAATTGTTTTGTGGGATTAAGGAGTGAACCTAATCCAATATGGGAATTTCTTCACAATGCATAGTGCGTGAGCAGTTAGCCTAAGAACACTATGTTATGTGATAGGTGGGCCTAGAATTATATATCCCTTCATTTCATTTTGTAAATATTTATATCTCATGATATAGTTTTTAAGGGATTAGGGAGTGAACCTTGTCCACCATGGGACTTTATCCACTATGTGCATTTGAATAAGTAGTAAACCCAATCCACCAGGGGACATTTTCCACCTTACAATGGTGGTATTAAGAGTTTAGTTTCATTGATGATTATGATGTTATGTCTTATATTGTTTCTAGATATTATATTATTCTCTAATATTATGATTTTATTTCTTGATTACATGTTTATTTGCTTATATGACTCTCTTTTTCAAGGTACAAGCCTCTTATTTTGGCACTATATATACTTCCATCATGATTTATGGAAACATATTATCTTTCTATACTCTTTTATTAATAAATATTACATGATATTTTGTTATCATAAGTATATATATATCTCTGTTTGTGTGTGTGTGTTATCATTACATTGATTACATGATGATAATTATTACCATACTAAGGGTTTGTGCTAACATAGTTCTTATGTTTCCCTTCCCTAGGCTATAAAGATATGAATAACTTACAAAAAGTCTAGAAGGTGTTCTATAAGAGTTCGAGTATAGAGAAATGTTTAGAATTATTATTGAATAAAATTCCTATGAAATTTTTTATTGAATACACTAAAACAAAATTATCTCCATGTTATGTGAGATTATTTCTATATGAGGTGTTTATAATTAGGTAAGTGATTTAAAATAATGATAGGTTTATCTTGGTCCATCATAGCTGGAATCAAATGAGTAATTATTTATTTTTTATAATTAGAATATTTATTTTTGTGGATTATGATTAAATAAGTTTATTGAAAACCATACCGATAAGTATAATGCATAATCCTAGTTATAAAATAATATCTTGAATTGTTGGACATGTTTTGAGTATGTTGTTTTCCTACAAATTGAATCACCATTTTGATTTTTCAAAGTGGATACAGTTGGGGAACTGAATCACCTATGGTTAATCATCCACAAAGGTATTGGTTTAGAAATAAGTTGATCATCACTCTAATGTAAAATTAGTGGGACTAATAATAAAAACCATTAAATACACTCTATATATATATATGCTTTGGTTGATCATATTATCTTAACAAACCACTTTGATGTATTGAGTTCTAAGTTACATTGAGAGAGTTGGTTGAGAAGTACTAGAAAACCTAGATTATACTAAACAAATACTAATAAAGAATGATATATTATTATACAATGAATTTATCTGATAATATAATAATGAATATGGCCAAAAAAATTCTAACATAACACAAAATAACATAATTATAGGGTAACATGATGGTATTATATAATAAGAAAACACCATGTTAAATTTAAATTAGGTTATATAGGATACTTATCTTAAGATGATAATTATTAATCACTCATAATAACCCATTTTATTTTGGTAATAGATGGAAATATTTATACTCTGATAAATATTTGGTCATGGAACAATATAGTTGTTTTCTAAATGATCAACCCATTTAAGTGGGATATGGAATGAAAAATATGATGATTATTCCAAAAATAACTATCATGAATTATGATTAACCATATGAGAATAGTTGAATTAAATTACCCTAAAAAATATAAGTATGGAGTCTCATGTGAAATCAGATGATGAATATGATGAGGGAATGAGTATTCAACATCCTACGTGTCATGAATTTGAGAATAAGTGCTATGGGGATTTCCTCATGTGTGTTTGATGATGAATTAATTGTGTAAAAGTATGACATCAAGAATCACATTTTTAAATGAAATATATGGATACAATGGTTTAATATATTGTTCTTCCAGTGTATTCACTAATTATTCTATTTGTTAGTTGCGGGGAATTTGGGAACTGTGAATCTCAATGAATTAATCCAAGGGTTAAATTGGAAAAATGGCACCAACGACCTCCTTTGTCATTAGAATAAGGAGAATCCTATAAAAATACATCTTTTGAGGTAGATATTTAATTCTCACATTATTTTTTCAATGACATCAGTCATGTATTATTTCACCTATTAGGTATTGAGATGTAAATAAATAAAATTTGGTAGTATAGTATTTAAATTCATGGAATATGAACATTCCTTAATATTTTAGGAATGTTAGACCGTACAGATTTATCTATTTTTTCATTATAATGTTTATATTAAGTATAGATTTTCTCTCTTGACTAAGGGATCGTATCAAATTATGTATAGGAAAATTTCACTTCATATCATAAATAGTTCCATGATCAACAACCAGTGTATGGTTGACTAGGAGTTCCCTACAGATATTAATCCCATCGTAGGAGTATTGAAATTTCTAGGATGTAATTTATTTAAGGGGTATAATTTTACCATTATATATTTTAATATTAATTTTATTCTATTTATGATAAGGTATTAGATAAATTCTTCTAAATGAATCATTGAACTTAAATTAAGATTCTATATATTTATATAATATGTAAATATTTAAGTTTTGGTATTGAAACCTAACCATTCAATTAGCATGAATGAATATTTGTAACTAATTTAAGAAATAATTATTGAAAAAAAATTAATGATACTTTTGATATGAATGAAATTCAATTAGATAAATTATAATAATTAATAAGATCATTTATTTCATTGAAAAATAGTTTTTTAAAAATTTCATTTTATACGATATTCATTTTTATTTTAATAAAAGTATTATTAATGATAATTTAATATATTCATAATTCATTTAACCCAAATTTAGTACATAAATTTTATAAAATAAAACCAATGATAGTAATTTTTTTGAAATATTGTTTTTTTATAAAAATTATTCTTCATTATATATTCTGATTTAATTCAATAATTGAAATTATAAATTTCATAATTATACATTTTAAAAAATAACCATATTTTAATATTTTTCATAATAAAATTAACTTAAGATTATTTTTTTATCTTTTTATAAAATTAAAAGCTTTTAGGTGAATACTAAAAATATATATGTTTCTAAAAATGATCACATTTATAAATCAAAAATTAATTAATGGTTTAATAAACCATTTTGATATCATTAATATATATAATATGTTACAAAAATAATTTATAAATACTATTTTGAAATTATGAAAAATATGATTAAGATTTTTGAAACTCAAGTGATTTTATATTGTAACACCCCAAGATTTCATAGTGTGTTATTTCTTCAAAATAATACAATAACTTGCACTACATGCAACACCGAGTTCAAGCACACCATGACATACCAAACAAGCCGTTCAAAAGAGGTTATGAATAGTATTAACTAAATTTTAAACTTTATATAATCCTTATAATTTTAGAATCCATATTATGAGTTTCTTGGACATAATGTAAGAACAAATTCATTTTCAGAATTGCACTTTTACCAAATTTTAATAGTGAACCCTTTTTAAATAAAATATCTTAAACTATTTGACTAAATGGGGACATCAAAAATTTAAAATGAAACATCCCAAGCTTCCACGGTATGCTTTCCTTTGAATAATACAGTAGCGTGTGTTGTACGCAACTTTGAGTTCTAACACACACCACAACCAATCAAACTAGCCGTTATGAATATTAATACATACTTTTTGAAATTATATATATTTTATATTTCAAAATGGACTTAATTTTTGGATTCGGAGTATCGAATTTATCCTAAGGTGAAATTTTGGTACTTTTCGGATAACTTTAATATTTTGATGAATAGTGAAAATTACTAAATTTTAATTAAGAACAAATTTTTTAATCAAAATAATTAATGGTGATAAATTATGAATTTGAGTGGTTCTAATGAATAATTAGAATAAATTTTTACCATTTTATCCAATGGTGTTCATTATAATTAATTTCACTTCAAAATTGGACCTAAACAATTGTCAATCTTTTGATATATATTGTTTCTTAAAAACACGCTATTTGTTGTGACAACGGGAATTAATTATAAAACTAATTAATGCAACTTATATGTTTGGAATTTTTTAAAATAGATATAATTTTTGAATTTGTAATATCAATTATATCTTAGGGTGAAATTTTGGCATTGTTCTGAAAAACTTCAATTTTTGATGAATAGTGAAACTACTAAGTGGTAGTTAAAAAAAACTGAATTTTTCATAAAACATAATTTTACCGCTTCTGTGAGTGGAATTTAGAAAATATGAGAGACATGGTTAATATCAAGAAGTAAAATGTGGTTCAATGAGATGAAAATAATTTTTTGTGAATAGTAACTTTTTACTTTTATTTACCACGGTTAAAAGTAAATAGGGTAATTAAGGGTAAAAATGATATTAATATTACCCTGAAACATGTCCTAATTCTATTGGAAAAGTTTATCTCGACCAAAAACAACATTAGGAATAAAATATTATCATTTAGGTCCACTTGGATTAGATTAGGACATTCATTATTATTTAATTCAAAGAAGAGTTAAAAGAGTTAAAATGAAAGTTTATTTACTAAAACATTTTTAATATAGGGTTATACATAATATAAATTTGATTTTAAATATTAATTAGAAATATAAAAAGATTTCCTACATAATTAATTTTTATTTATAATTTTTAGACATTAAAAAATTTAATTTATTTATGACACAATGATGATACAGTAATTACCTAATTAATGAAAAATTGGAATAATTGATATTATAAATACCCAAATAAATATAATTGGAGACTTTTTATGAATTAAAATAATTTTCTAGGTTAATATGACATGTTAGTATTTATTTAATTAACTTTTGTCGAAGTAATCATTCTGTTATGAGTTTCAAAAAAATCCACTATTTAATAGTGTCAAAATTTACATAAAAGAGTTTTTAAAACAAATATTATATTATTAATTGATATTAAATTCATAAAAATCTATGGTTCGGCCAAGAGACTTATATCATGATAGTTTTATCATTAATGGACCACTTTGGGGTCTCTTGGATGTATATATTATGTTTATTAACTATATAATATAAAAATACAAAGTGACATGGTAAATGTCAAACTAATTAACTAAGAGTTAAAACTAAAAGATAAGGATAATATAGTAACCCAAACCTGTATAAATTCTATTGGTTGAATGGTTTTAGACCTATCCCCACCTTGAACTTTGAATAATCAACTTTTTAGCCATTATAAACCGAATGTGAATTTATTATAAATTAATATTTCTAGATTTTCCAAAGGTGCCCCTCACCCCTCTTATAAAAGGGCACTCCCCCTTCTCATTACTTCACACCTTCATAGCCTTTTGGATCGGAAAAACACTGCCCAAATACTCTCTAAACTTCCCTCAATACAACCTAGAGGCCTTAGTTTGATCATAAATCCAACCTAAGGAGGCCTTTTGATCAAATCAAAAGGAAGAACCCGAAGAAGAGGTAATGTTTTCACCACCCTTTTTCAAATTCATTTCCTCTTCCACTTCTTCTTCTTTCTTTCTTATTACCATTATAAAATAATAACTCCAGTATCTTATATATACTATGATGTTAGTATAAATATGGTACAACCATATTCAGTATTCTATCCACCCTTTGAATAACATGTCACCATACGTGCGTACGTACGGCTTACCGTCTCCACGTCGTGGTGTAATTGTTATTCAATATATTATTATTTGGATGGGTATAATAATGATGTTTAACTCATGTAAATAATAGATATAACATGCTAATTATTCTGTATATATGATATACCATCCATTTATATATTATTTTAATATCAAAAGAATGATATTGTCGCTCATGCGTACGTACGGACTACCGTCTCAACGAACGCAATGAGATTAATTCTCTATCATATCCATTCAAGTATAATTCTCATTTTGTGATTAATAATAGTATCTAAGGACTTGATGTCATTCTAGATATGAATAATATACAACCTATCCATTACAAACATGTCTTACGTAACAAAACATATAAAAGTAAACGAGTAAGTTGACACCCCAAACAACGATAATACTAAGATATTATTAACAAATCAACGTTAAAAGAACATATATGATATCATATTAATGTATATGATTCTTGTATAATTTAATAACAATTATTTCACCATTATACAGGAGGTTAACCTACCCCAATGAAGTAAAAGTACAAGGTAAGGGTTTATTTCACAATCTCTTCATTATCCGAGGTTGTTTATACGTAATAATCTACTGGGATCTCTTTATCATCCACATCCAAGTTTCTTGAAAGTGTATTTCAAACAATTCTTACTATTTTACAGAATATGGGTTAAAATAATTTATACCCTTGTTTTACTTTTTATAATATGTTTATAAAAGAATCTTTCCGTCGTTTTCCAAACAAGGTCCCTTTTTAACCTTTTCGACAAAATTAAGGTAAGAATGTTTTTTTGACTTATACGGAGGGTGCGGCTATTTTACACCGTTATAAAATTTTCAAAGCTTCCATTACAAGCTTATAAGAATATTTTCAAAGTAAATGTTTTATTTTATAATTATGTGACTTTCAAATGATTTCAAAATTAATATTTTAAGAATTTTTGAAAGTTACTCTTTATCAAGATCATGATTTTAAATGTTTTAAAGATTTATCTTTCTAAATATTTTTAATTAATGTCCATGTTTTCAAAATGATTTTAAGGACTTATTTATATGGACGTGAAGGTTTTGAAATGATATTTATTTTCAAAAGTTTCAACGTGGTATGGGACACTTTGATTCAAAAATCTCTTTTAGATTACTTCCTTTATAAATGTGTGACTTTTCAATGATTTCGAGAAAAGAGATATTTCTCTCAAATAGTTTTGATTTCATCTATGTCAACATCCTTTGATGGATTTTAAGATTATTTGAAGTTGATTTATTATGATACAAAACTTCTATATTATATTGAAGGTTTTGTGATATGTTTGACTGTGGATGTGCTATTTTTATACCATTCATGGTTATGGTGAAAATATTGACATTTCGTATGCTAGTTTTAATAATAATGTTTATGTTATGTTTAAACATTTTCATATGGGAATGCATTGGACTTAATATGTGACGGGTGGAGCCCTCTATAGCTCCTCGATGCATCGGTAGGTCTCATGAGACAAACTAGTGCCTTTGCACAAGGCCTTGGAAAAATCTTATTTGTAGTCTTGGCACAAGGCCTTAGCTATGTGGTTATGATAGTCTGGAATTATGCATTCCATCATTATGAAAGTGGTTATTGATATTTCATGTGATTATTCGATTAGTAGAATATCAATGTGAATAAGTAAATGGAATTATTTCATTTTATTTTTTCCATACTATGTTGAAGTTCATGTTTAAAAGGCTTTTGTTTTAAGATATAAATTTCCTTAAATGTTTATTCTTATTTATGAAAGTTTCCGCTATATTGTTATCCTTACTGGGCATTTGAGCTCACCCCTTTTCTATGTTTTATTTTTCCCAGGATGTGAAGAAGTAATTTATGAATGACATGCAGGGATTGTATGTGGGGATATGAGTGTGGAATATGGAGACCATGTTGTTGTAGTAGTTTTTCACTTTATGATGTAATGTAAAACTATATGAATATATCTAGTGTTTCCAAGCCTACTAAACCAATCGGTCTTTCGAGATTTGATATTTCTTGTGATCATGCCAATGTTATGTAATAATGCACCGACTCTAGGTAACTGGGGTCGGGGCATTACATATATACTAAAATATATTTTATGAGATTAGAGTTAAAAAATAAACTTTACCATATTTAAACATTAAATATAAAAATGTATATTTCCTAGGTTATTTTTACATTTCAATACTATATAATATGTTCAAATTCATTTTTAGGCTTAAAAAACTAGTAATATTAACATTACTTACTGTGATATTAGTAAATCTGTTAGGTTAAAATAATTTTTTTATTAATATCATCTAATTTTTTAAAATTAGTCAAATTGAACTAATTTTAATTAAAAAATAATGTTATTTTTAAAAACATATATTATTTAATTACCACTCATTCAATATATTTTAAATTCTAAATAATGTTAAAGAACACATAATTGTTAAAAGTCAATTTTTTCAAAAAAATGTTTACATATATATTCTTTAATTTAAAAGATTATTTTATAATACATAGAAATTTAATTGGATTAAATATATATCATGTTTTTCGATGAAAACAAAAAAAAATTATGGTTTTATTATTTTGTTTAAAAAAAATATAATATATATTTTATATAAATTTGTTACCTAGTTTAAACTTAGAAGAATAAAATGTAGAACCTTAATTGTAAAACCCTTTTAAAATGTTTAAAACGTGTCTGGAAATGGATTGAAAAGAATTAATAAACTAAAATAAACAACATAGAATATTATTTAAATTATTTAGAGCCTTTGACATTGGAAATGTGTCAAAGAATTTTTAAAATACCAAGAGTGTTTCCAAAAGTTTCATTTTACACCTTTTTAGATGATTTTGCACATTCAAACATTAAAACATAAGCATCTAATTCCAATTTTACATGAATAAAAAACTCATATAAACTCTCTAATAATTCCAACATTATTTCTTAATAACCTTTTCAAACTATTTTATTTTAATCCCTTCAATTTCAAAGAGTTTTTCAAAGAATTATCATATTTTCAATTTAAGTATTAACTATTTATATTTTTATTCTTAATCATTATCTTAAAAATATCTTTAATCCAAAAAAATATAATGAAATAAATCTATTTTTTTTGCTGAGATTTTATTATATTACTTTAATAACCATCATTTATTCATTTCTAACTGATAATAAAAAAATCCTCATTTGTGTGTTGCACAAACTACCACCTTCATAAAGAAACATCTTCCATTTTTTATTACCACCATTCTTGGATGATAAAATAGATTAAATGAAACCATAAATATGATATATATAATATTAATATTATTTTTAAATGTCAAATAATAATAAAAAAATTTTCTCTCACAATCACTGAGAAGTGTAAAGATTACTCGTGTATATGTGGAAACTATCGCCTCCATGAGTATTAGGTTTAATTACTCATCAGCACTCATTAGTGATGTATTTAAAAATATCTTTAATATATAAAATTTATTTCAATAACACATTTATTATTTTTGATTCTATGAACCTATTTTAAAATTATTTATATGTTGATTAAATTAGATACATATTTTTAGAATAATGAGCAAGAAACCTCAAGAAACACACATAAATAAGAAAAATATATAATAAATAAATAGAATACGATAATAAATAGGTGATATATTATTAAATATATAATAATAAGGTTCCTTAAAATTTATGCATTAATTCATATTTTATTATTTAGTATTTCAGGAACATGAACATAAGGAGTTTGGACCAAAGTAATGGTTTCTTCTAAAAATGTCCTTCTTTGATAAATATATTTTTATTTAACCTAATTTCTTATAAAGATAGTTTAATTACTATACAAGAAAATATTTTTGAATATTCCATTATCTAATCAATGTTATTAATATAACAATATTCTTTTAATTATTCTAGTGAAATTCAATTATAGAATTAGATCATATATACAAGTTCTATCTCAATCACCCTTCATTGTGGCAATATTTTATATTATGAAAAAATATTAATTTTATAGTGTAAATAAAATCCCCATGAATTATAATATCATAAACTAGTTTTTAACCAGGAAAATTAATGCCCATTCATATTATTCCTTGGTGTGGGTTATGATTAATGTCTATTGAAAAATATAATATTATTTCATAAACCGATTTAGATTCTTGTGTTACAATGTTTCCCCTTGAGTTTTGTATTTCATTCCATATTTAATACCTTATTTAGATCTTGTGTATAACTTTTGATTATTTTAATATTTACTAGTGTGATCTATTACTTTTTAAAATAAAACTGTATTAAAAATAATTTCAATCCATATAATTAGTGGGTTCCCCCCATCTCTATAATTTCCCTTGTCTATATTGATCAGCTTTTTAATTGGAGAAATAATTTAGTGTATATTTTGTGGAAATCATATATACATTCTCCTATTTTTAAAATATGGTTTTCTTATCTTATTTTATGATGTTTTATTTTAGTAAAGTTGTTTTAAAAAATAAAAATGGAACGTATATTCCTCCTTAATGACTTTTCAAATTATGTATTATCTTTATTTAATTCATTTCACTCAATATAATTCACATGAAAACCCGATAATTTTTTTTATATGTTCAAAATTCACAAACTATGTTATATATCCTTTTCATTTCCATGGTGATAAATTATTTTATTTCCCTTGTAAAATCGCACATTAAAATAAACTCAATTTAAGGGAACTTTCATATTATTTTACATCTAAAGAACCACCGTCATCAAATACATTAATTCATCATTAGATTCTGAAAAATTAATAATTTTAGGGAAAAAAATCATGGTTATATTATATTTTTATTAAAATAATACTTTCCTACTTTTTAAAAAAAATATTTTAGTTATTTGATTAAATATCTACCATAGTCAATCATTTTTATTTGGTATTTTATTGATTATTCAAATGGAATTTATAAAATAAAACCCCATGGTCTAGAACCATGTCTCTTTTTATGTGATGGAATTATGAAACCATTTCATTCCTTGTATCCCTTGTAATACTTATCATGTATGCTTTGGTTATAACTTGAAATCAATATTGAGTAATCCACTTCTCTCTCATCGATTTGATCATGATTAAAATTATGTATGGTTTATTTTCCTCACATGGAATTCATGTGTTTTACATTAATTATTTAATGGGAGGTAAAATAATTATATGTCCCTCTATTGCATTGTATAAATATTTATATCTCATGAAATTTTATATATGGGAATATAGAGTGAACCTAATCCACTATGGAACTTTATCTACTGTGTGTGGTCCATGAGTGGATAGCTTTAGGAAACTATGTTATGTGCCAAGGTTAACCAAAATTGTCTATCCCCCCAATAAATTTGAAATTTCTTTATAACTCATGAGATGTTATGTATGGGATTAGGGATTCAATAAAATATATTGTGGGACTTTTTCCACTATCTTCATTGGAATGTGGAGTGAGCCCAATCCACCATGTGTCTATTTTTTGATTATGATGATAGTCTTGGGAGTCACCCTTAGAAAATTTTCTTGATATCTTATCATTTGTTGAACCCACTTATTCTATGATTTACTTAGATTTTTATTTCATTTCCTTATTCCATGTTTCCATACTTATATCACTAAATTGTGTCATGGTAATGATTTTACATTCAAAATTATACACACTTCCATCATGATTTATGGAAAAATCCTACATTACAATATTTTTTTGATATTAAAATTTACATCCTATTATTTTCTCAAATTCATATAATATAAAAATTGATGACTTATTGAATAAATTTCCCTTACTACGAATTTAAGATCATCATTTTTTATATTTCCCTTAACTATATTTTCAATATATGTATACCTTATAATAAGTATTTAATAATTCCTATAAGTGTTTTTAGTTTGATGAAATACTAAAAAAAATTAAACAATTTTCCTATGTTACTAGCCCTGAAACACACAAAACCTAAATTTTCTCTAATATATGATGGATTATTGTGAGATATAATTTCAAAAATCAGTTAAATATTATAAAATAATTATTTTTTGGTTTGGTTCATCATAATAATTATGTATTAGTTCCTATTGATATCGATACACCATGAATGTACCCATCACCACTACCTTTTTGTCATTACATTGATAAGATACTTTTGATTACATTATCAATATACCTACAGTTTGATATAACATGGTTAAGCTAATTATTCAATTTCATGGAAGGAAATGGATAATCTATATATCTATAGTTTCTATATAGATAAATATTGATTACTTAACAGTGATTATGTGCTGAGTTCCCTAAGGAATAATGATATTTATATAATCTATCAATTTTCATAAAATCATTGATTCATTAGATTTATTATATATTTTTTGGGCTGGAAATTTTATATCCCCCAACACATTAGTATGACCCATAATAAAATCTTTTTGGTATTTGGAATTATCCATAATAGTTTATGTCTTATGTCCTAGAGCAAGGCCTAGGTTTTATCATTATGATGTCCTAAATAATGAAAATCATCATTATGAGATCAATTATTATTATCCATATGTTTATTTATTATTATGGTATCCATGGATATATTATACTCATAGTTTAATTTCATATATAATATTATATTAACACATTCCTTCCATACTATTTATTCCATTCTTTTGATGTCATAGATTCTATTATTCACTACTCCTAACTGAGTATTTGAGATGACACCATTTGATTTTTTCTTATTTCCCCAAGAAAACTGGATTGTTAATAAAAAATACATATGTAATGAAAATACAGTAATGTTTTCATGTAATTAGATGATTTATTTTAGGTTTCAAAGTAATATAATGTAATTTTATGTATCATGTTTTTTGAGACTACTAAAATTCTTGATCTTATGTATTTAGATATTTGTATTCAATACCAGTGTAAAAAAAACCTTCTGTTCTAGCGTACTAGTGTTTTAATTCTCATAGTTTTTATAATATTTAGTATATTATAAATCTTAAGAACTAGATTTACAAGAACTTATTTTGAGAACATAACCCCAGGAAAAGCCATAAAGATATTATATAAACATATTAGGATTACATGGAATGCATTAAATGAATATTAATTATGTACTATAACTTATAATCCATAGTCTTATTCATGGAACATTTATGTATAAGATATGTTTTCAAAATAGAACCTAATATTTATAATTGAACCCATATTAACAAATATAATCAATGTAGGAATTTCCCTACAGAGTAGGTAAACGAGTGTGGTGTGGGATCATAGAATAATATACCTATATAAGGGTAGTTAAGTTATGTTATGACTAATAACCTTTCCGATATAAAAAAAATTGTTACTATGAAACATGGTTTAACAATTTTGGACCACTTAATGAGGATACAACTTCCATAAATTAATGGAGCCACAAATCCATTAGTTGAAAAGAGATATGTAAAGTCTTAAAAAATATATTTTTTCCTTTGGGTTGTAATAAATGGGAAAATGTTATCATGACTATATATCAACTAATGGGATATTATGATCAATGATAGTGTTTTATTCAAAATACTGAGAATGAGTAGGATATATAAAGTAAGGAGTGGAAATATTTTAAGCTATTATACATGGAGAAATATTTTCCCCATGATAGAAGACATAACGTGGAAAGGAAATTCTAGAATTTATGATAAGATGATGAGGATGTTATAGATTAGTATGAAGATACTCTTACATGGTTAGTGAGTCATGTATTAAATCATTTATGCAACAATTTAGGAAAGATAAATTACATTATTTATTGAATAACACCATATCTGATTAAGGAATTGGTCTCTCAAACATTTTCATCATATGATGAATTTTTTTCATGAGTGATCAAGATTGAGAACTAGTTCATCAAGTAATTTTTTTTAAAGTAATATAATAGAATAATAGGCCACCTTTGTTCCATGTTGAAGTAAATTTTTGCCAAAGACAAGAAGGGATGTGAATAATATATGACATGAAATAACATTGGGAAGAATAACTATAGAACTTTATTAAGGTAAGGGATATTTTAAATGTTTAGATATAATTTCCATCATCAATTGAATGAGAAGGAAAGAAATAATCCCCAAAATTCACATTCTTAAATTGAAATAAAATGGGAAACTATTAAAATCAATTCCCCAAGTGTTAATGTAATCTTCTTTTAGAGAGGCCATGATGAAATAGCCCAAATTTTTCCTCGAAGATAATATAATTTGATGTCTCAATTTGTTACATATTATCTACTTTGATCCAATATTAAATGTTATTTTATTCTTTATTTGATTATATACATACATATGTATTCATATATTTCATTTTTTAAATGAACATGGAATAATCCACTAATGCACTAAGGGAGGATTTGATATTTAAAAATCATGGTGGAAATATTATAGAATCAAGACTATATTCTTTTATCTCTATTAAGATTAATTGAGGTTCCTTAACTAAAAACTGGTAATAGTACAAAGGGTTGAATTTTACATAATCCGTGGGATGGATTGTCTCTCAAGTTATAATAAAAGACTATATTTTCCTTATAGAGATATTATAATCTAAGAGGTTTGAATATAATACCTTATTATTATAGGAAATACTTAATTGCCTTAGTCTTATTCAGAACCACCTCCATTTTACCATCATAATTAACTTCGTAGATAATATACGTAATGATAGGTTCCTTAATGTTTTATTAATTTATTATTTTAAAATTTGGAGTGTTTGGTGGATAATTGAGGGAGATTCTATGGGATGTGGGTATGAAATTATTCTATATAGGGTTGGTCATGATATTAATCCATATTCCCAAAGTGAACGGTTGTTTCCCACTAAGTGGTTAAAGATTCCTATATTGTTGTTTTGGGAAGGATTTTTTTGATTAATTAATTCATATAGTGAATGAATTCATGGTGTAGTAACTATGAAATTTGATGTATATTATTCAAGATTCTTACTAAAGACTTTCATATATTTTACTGGTTTCATTGAAAAAATTGTGAGCATCATGAAGACTCATGGTGTGAATCAATGTTTAACACCCTGAATGTGATCAGTTCCAATATTTCTATAAATTCTAGATCTATCCTGATTTCTTGCATTCTATTAAATATTTGGGAAAACCATGTGTGATTTTTAATGGTCATCTAACCCATTTCTCTATCATTTATCCTTGATTTCAATATATTGATCATCGAAAATCCATGGAATGTCCTTCTGGTTTCACCATTATTTTCTTTTATTACTATATTTTATATCCTCAATAATGATGTTTTCTTATTTGGGGTGTGGTTGGGCTATGAAATTGATGATCCTAGGGTGTGATTATTGTTGACCCATGGTTTTATTATGTCTCTATGGTCTTCTAATTGTTTTTATGTCTCCATGTTTTGTTTGGTGATTAAAAAATATTCTTATAGGTATATGATCCTTATTATCTCCCTTTTTATTTACAAATATTGGTATCACATTATTATTTCTTCTTTTTGATGGATAGAATTGTATATCATAATTATATAATTAATTCCATAAATTTTAATTTGAATGAGAAGGGGGTAATCAATGTTCTTTACTACTTTTTATGTTATTTCTTTTGAAGATATGTTTCTTGTTACTATTACTGAAATCACAGTTTTTGGGATCCTTTCTTGTGTTGTAGTTATGATAATTTTAAAACCTCACATGTGTAGATTTTTTTAACACATCCTAGATAATTTTTTAAGAAAATATATGTTTCTAATGAATTGGTTTACAATAGAAATATTAATTGTGTGAGAATACATATGTTAGCTAATGAAGAAAAGTGTTTAAAGACCACTTTCATTGATGTGTAATTGTGGTAAATTGAGAAAGCTGTAATTTTATTCAATGTGTTGAGGGTCTTACTATAATGTTGTGATGTGTGGGAAACTTGTTAGTAGTTTTAATGGTGATGGGAGTTAAAAATTAATATATAGAATATGGTGGGAAGCAGAGCGATGGTTTCTTACAAAGGGATGTGATGTGGAAAAATGTGAAGTAATTAGATTATGTTTTTTATGGTGAGATGGTTGCGTTGTGGTGACATCTTGTCATGCGTCATTTTTTGTAAATAACTTATGTCCTATTGGTGAGTTTTTATGTGGTGTGGTTGAGTTAGTTGGATATATTATCAGTGGAATAAATTGAAATGATAAAAATAAAATTACATGGATTATTAAATGAATAAAAATGGAATTTAATTCGATAAATTAATTATAAGAAATAAATTTGTGGTTACTACCATAAATGAAATGAATTATAAATTAATTTAATCTGTTAATGTGAAATGAAATATCTTAGTAAGGGTTATTGGATACTCATTAACTCTAAAAATGGTTCAGTGTATATTTTTAAAGTGTAATGTTTTGGTTATGTGTTGTGGTTCAGTGTTTTGATTCATTTATTTGTGGTCATGGTTGTAACATATTTCATAAGTTGTGGTGATGGTGTTCTAGAGTATGCTAGTGTACTTGATGTTCACCCAAATGATAGGAACTGTATTCTATATTTATTTGTTTTTTCTTGTTATTTTTGTATACACCCCTCATGAGTTATATAATGTTACAAATTACCAAATATATTGGGTTTTTAGTGATTTCCCAAATATCCAGGTTTTTTTCTAATTCAGATGGATCTCTACAACTTCTTCTATAAACTTCCCATAATAGCACTGATTGGGACACATTTTGGTAGTCCACATCATAATGTGAGGATGGTCTTTTGTTATAAATCACCAAATGATGTCAGGTTGTTTTTTGAGATCTCTTGGTTACGTTAATGAGTATGTGAAATATGCTGATGGTGATGCACTGTGAGAGGAGGTAATAAGGTTGATTTACTTCACTTTTATGATTCCCCACTACTCTATATATTAGATGTCATGTTGTGATGATATTGTGATGTGGTTATTTTTTTGATGAAGTCACAAGATGCTAAGACCTAATGAATGTTGTGAAAGGTAGGGATGTGTCTCTACCAACATCTTATTTGGATGTATATGTGATGTGTTATGCATATAGCATATGGAAGCACATGAAATAAGATTTTAGGGAGTGAGAGTGGAAAATTATTTGGGAAGTTGTTGGAGGGACCATTTACTTTATATTATTTTGACATTATGTTACTAAATTGGATTCATGATTTTGTGAGCCTATCATGGAAATTTTAGGATTGGTTAGTTGATTATTTATGTGCATGTTGGTTTTGCTATTTATTTATAGGAACTTCAGTATCTTAATTTCTCATGTTCATGATAGATTTGTGTATGAGTATATTTATTTTATAAGTTATAATCAACCGACATATATAAACATTTTTTCAGGTATCCTAGATATCATTAGGGATTGATATAGACATTATTATCTTAGAATCTGTAGTTTTTATTTTATCTCTACCAGAGTACATATCTTTTCATAATTATTTGGTGACTTTATTTTTATATATTATCATTTTAATGTATTCTACGATATTGGTTTCCATTTTTATATTATGTTTTCTATTTTCATGGGGTTTAACTTATCCTATCTCCCAAACATTTTTAAAATATTGAGGGTAATTCCTTTATTATCTTATATTTTTATACCCTTAGTGGTAGTTTCCATCATTGGGTTTATTAGAGTTGGGACTGAAGGGTTCATTGTATCTGTTCATTCATAGATGACCTAGAAGAGTATCCTTAGTGTTATAAGATCATGATTGTGTGATAACATATGTTTCTTATGATATTGGATGGGTTTTGTATTGAAGAAATGTGAGGATTTAATGGGTCAATAGGGAAATCATGTCAGTTGATATTTTTAAATGACATGTGCTAGGGATAAGGGATAAAAAAAATCTAATTTTGAGGACTGCATTATCTATTCCAATAATATTGAGTATATCTAAAGACCATGTGAGTTGGTCCCATTTATAGGTTAGATACATAAGATATGCACATGAATCATTTTTGATTGTATTCATATGTGAGTTGGGTAGTTTTGGGATATTAAATGAAATTAATTCAATGAACCTAGATAAAATTCCTTTCTATTAGGATTAGGGTTCCCCCATACATTTTTTTGAAATGTTTCATGGTCTTAGAATACATAAATATCTAAAATTAGAGGTATGGTAGGAAATTTCAGTTCATCTTTGGAGAATAGACCTGGCAATGTATGATGTGGAATTTGAGGGGGCGTTGCATTCCATTCTCGTGAATGCAATGAAAAAGAATGAGGGTGTTTTCTACAGTCTAGAGATAGACTGATTATTGGATGATTATTAGATTAATTTAAGGAGAATTGGACCTCAATCGTGGTTTTGGGATCCATTGGATGTTAGTCAAATAAGTATAGAAATTGGACAGGGGTGGATGTTGTATCATCAAGATCAAAGGGAGGTAGATGTGCTATGATGATAATTTTTGAATGATTTTTGTTGGTAATTATTTTAATCACTGATGAATGTGGAAAATTGGTAGGAATTGATCTCTCATTAGCAAGGGAACCTATGTAAGTGGGAAATTTGGACCAATATCAGGGGAATTATTTATTTTTATTCTCATATATTTCCATATAAGGAGTTTATAACATGATATATAGGGGATGTGTTTTCCAAAAAATTAAATATGTGGTCACCTCATTTATGTTTCCTATATATTTTATGGTGTAGAAAAAAGAAGGAAGTTATTGAGAAGATACATTGTCTATGGGTGATTAGTGAGATACTGGCCAATATGGATCCTTGATGAGTAAGGATTTTGGTTGTGGATCAAATATTTCTTAGAAGTTTAGGTTCTAACCAATTGGGAAAAGATGGTAAACCTTCTCACATCACACTATTGCTAGGGGCTCATGAGATATAACATGGGATCCTAGTTTTAATGAAAGATCAATTGGGGTCGTGGTCACCATTATGCTCAATTTGTAATAACTCTAGGAGGTTAGTAACATATGGGAATTCATGACCCTTTCCAAAATCATCAACAGTTTCCTCTAAGAGAGTGCCAAATGCCATGATTATCCGTGTTTTATTTAGAAGATATTATTGAAAGGTTTTCTTCAGCTGATCAAAGATAGAGTTAGCATAGGAAAACCTTATGATGATCCATGTCCTCCAGAAAATGTACCTAGAGCAGGGACATAGTATCTATAAATAGAGATGTGAATAAGATATGAATGGGAAGATGTATTCCATGGAGGTTTTAGGTATATCAATGATAGATATTTTATGAGGTATAATCAGTTTATTCTATAACATATTTATAGATTTTCGGATTCGAGATACTTGCACTCCATTTTCTCTAAATTTTGTCCTTTCATTGCAGTTTGAGGTGATGATACTTATGGTACCCATGGTGTTATCCAGTGTAATTAGTTTTCAAATAATTTTTTTGATGTGTCCTAGGGATGTAGAATGGTTATGGGGAGTGAAAGTATGTGGGTGAATTATTCTAGGTGTAGATAAAATAATATGATGCTATCAAGGACATGGATTTTATGTATTTTGTGCATGTGCTCATCAATTTTTTATAGAGGTTAGTTTCATTTTCAAATATGAATCACCAATGGGTAATTTTTGATGGTGAGTGGATTTATCAGATTAATTATACAAAGGTGGAAACTATTTGATATTAGTTGGAAAAAATATCCTTGAAATATCTATAAGATGATGTTATTGTGGTTTTTAGGAGTTTCTTGATGTATTCCAGATGAGGTTGTGACCCTACCCTATAGATAAAATTCCATGTTTCGAATAGTATAACTACTGGGTGGATATCCATTATTTATGGATCCTTATCAATTGGATTATATGTATCTACATGAGTAGAAGAGGTAGGATGGTGATATGATATATAGAGGTTTCATATGACCTAGTGAATCACTATGGGGTATTCTAGTGTTATTCACCAATATGGGGGATGGTAGTAGGAGGTTGTGTATTGACTACTAGAGGGTGAATCAGGTTACATTCAAGAACCATTAAATCATTATTAGGATTCATGATCAATTGAACTAGGTGAAGGGAGAAATTCAATTTTTAATTATCATTTTCTATTCTTGATAATATCATATGATGTTGAAATATAAGGATATCCTGAAGACTATATTCATGTGAAGCTATGTGAACATCACTTTCATGGTTATGAGTACACTAGGAATGTTAATAAAGATCATAAACATGTTCTTCCATGAGTTTCCGAGAAATTTCATGGCCATTTTCAATAAAGGAATTTAGATCTACTTGATGATAGAGGATGATCACGTTGACTATCTAAGGGTTCTCTATTGAGTCCTTTGGAAACATAAACTCTAGAGAAAACAATCAAAATGAAATTTTAAGACATTATGGGTGTATTTATTTGGACATGTAATGTATCATATTGGTGTAGATGTTGAAACACCATCAATCAAGGAATTTTTTTCTTGGGTATCACTTAAAAACATGGAATTGGTTCACAATTTCCTTATTCTAACTTGTTATTACTAGAGTTTTGTGTCTAATTACTTCTATATTCCGGCCCCATTGACAACAATAAATATTAATGAATATTATTTTCATAGAAATATTAATGTTTTGTGAAATTTATCTACCAAATGTATAGACTATAAATTCTATATTTCTTTAATTACCCAAAGAAAGAGTGATCTTTGATGGTTTGTGTGATGTGCCATGTCTAGAATTAATATGTAACATGATGCAGTGCTGGGTGAGGAGCAGTTATGTGTATGTTTAGTTATTAAATAACATTTATAACTATGTCACCTATGAATCATTGTTTTTGAATGTTTTTTTATTCTGAATATATGGTGAGTTACCTTATCAATGAGTGCTTATTGGTTTCCACGTACCACAAGATCCAAAAATATTTCATTTCTCAGGGGATCTGAACTTACACATGTATAGGTGGATTTTTTTCTTCCAGATTTTAATTTTAATATATATTACAATCCAATAATGTTTAATTTTGTTTTTGATGCACTAAGTTAAGTGTCTTGAGGAGATGTGGTTCAAAAGTCTAATGATAGTTGGAGATTAATGTAAGAGATTATGGTAGTTCTTCTTGTTGTGGAGGAATAAAGTATACAATGTCATGTTTATGATGTGATAATGGAATCATCCTTGATGTTGTATCCATATTTTTCTCAGTGTGGAGACACATATGAATAGTTGATGTGTGATCATTGTTTCTATTATGATGTCATAGAAGGAAGATCAGAGGATAGTCAAAACTATATGATGTTTCAATGGAGGTTTTTTATTCAATTTGTGAGAAGATAAATATATTTATTCATTAGTTTTATATCTTAACCTTTGTTGTACAATGTTGTGTGGTTCTTATGTGTCATTTCATGATGAGGAATCTTTAATGGTATGTAATGAAGTGGATCATGGCAGATTTCATGGTATAATGTCTGGTATGTAAGCTATTGAAACAAGAACATCATGATAATATATGGTTGTTTCATGAATTTTATGGCACATAGTGGAAATATATAGATATTTAAATGGATTTACTCACTGGTAGTGATGTAGTTGGACCAATATTAGATTTACTAAAGAATATAGCCCTTTTTATAGTGATATGTGAATCAGGTTTCATGGATGTTTTGGAGAGGTAGTATTTGGATAATGTGATATTATCTATGTCATACTGAGGACCATCATCTATTATCATGGTGATTATTTTAAATTGCTTTTCAGGAGAGGATTCTAGGATTCCCTTGGCTCCCAGTTTCACCTTTTTATTACCTCCCATCTATAGAATTACTATCAGATGTTGTAGACTGTCTAGATACTAAATGATATGATGACATCTTGCATATTGGATTTTTATGATCATGGTTATGGAACATACCTATTGTTGTGTTTTCAAATAATAATATCTATCACTCATATATTGGAATGGATTTGTCCGAGGAATTGTACTAGCATCCATTTTGTCCTTCATTGTAATGAAAACAATTTAGGGATTAAGTGGTTGTTAGACTATAATTAATATAGAGAATAATAGGGAATATCTACATGGCTTGATATTGGACTATGGTAGTGAATGGCCATAAAATTTCTTTTCTTTATTATAGGTGGATTCCCCTAGAGTTTGAGGTTATATGCTATGTGTTCTTGAATACTTCCACTCATCATGGGAAGTAGTGGTTTGGATACTGGATTAATATTTAATATTGGTTTTATTAGGACTTTTTTGGTGTTGTATAATGGTGGGGAGGTTTTGAGTCAGTTGTAACTTTCACCAGAGCTATTTATGATCCACAATTTCTTCCATATGTCCCAGCTTCATCTAAATGTTCATGGTAACTCCCAAATTATTGACTTAAGAGATTTTAGTTATAAGGATGAAGGAGTGTTCATTTAGTGAACATTTGAGATATGGTATCATTGAGATAATATGTTTCATGGATGACCTATACCCTTGGACAATGTTTTGTGGAGGAATAAAGGTTTGGAGAAGAGTATGTGAGAGAATGAGACACATATATGTCCCTAGTACCCTGAGTTGTTTTGAGTTTTTTGTTATTTTATCTGGATTTGATGATGTATTATAGAATTATATTTATTTAGATAAAATATATTTTACCTTGATAGTGTATTTTATTATATATTTAAGAATATGAGTAGTGGAAACCCCCTTCCAGATTAAGACACGTTATATTTATGACATGTTGTAAAACCATGTGGGTGATTCAGTGCCACCCAAAGCAGAAAATATCATAGTACATAGAATCAGTACCATTTATTTTTGATCTTGGGAATGTTTTTCCTAATGTATATTGAATTTTTTACTTTTATCCTTGTTATTTACTAGTGGTAGTTTTTATAGGGTAATGATATTCTTGATTGGTATCTCATGGGTTTGTTGTTTAGACCCATAACTTTCATTTTGCATGTTTTTTTATTTTGGATGGAGGGGATCATTTGAGATTTATTTTATATATCAGAATATACCATATCATCACATTTAATTTTTTTTGTTTGGAAGATTCATGTGTTTTAAGGAGGATTAAGGGATTATTTATGGGTTTCACATATTATGTTTTGTTATAGATGGTTGTTTATGCCATGAATATGTGTTCTCATTGTTAATGTTTGTTCATAGATTGGAGGTTTTAAATTAATATCATGATGTTTTGGTATGAAATTATATAGCTAATTAATTCATTATGTGAGAGAATTATTCACATAATGAATGAATTCAAGGTTGAGGTTCCCTAAAATTATGTGGATAATATTTAGACTTTGTGTTAATAGAACTTATTACTTGAACCTGATTCATGGCCTAAATTGGAGAGAATCATGAATACTCACAACATGAATCGATTTTTATTGAAATGAAGATGTCAAGATCCTAATTTATATAAAATTTAGTGCTCAACCAATTTCTCTAATTCTTCTAGAGATTTTGAAGAATCTGATCCATTAAGGGATATTCTATCTCACTTTTTGTTGATTTGTTCCTCAGATTTTTTATTTTGGTCTTCAACAATCCATGGTTAGTCATTATTGTCTCTAATTTATTTTCTTCTAATACACACTTCAAGATTCTCTATAGTGATTTATTTTGATTCTAGGACTGGTTGGGATATTGTTTTTATTTCCCTAATATGTGATTTAGGTTAATATAGGGTTTCTGATTTCTATTTCAGTCTTATGGTTGTTTTTCAATTTATTTGTTGTGCATATTAATTCAGAATGTTTCATTAATATAGAGGAACCTCTTTATCTATGTATATGTGCGGAGATTTAATGGTATTTTCTTACTTTGGGTGGATAACATGGTTCACTATAATAAGATAATTAATTAGATAAATATGAAATTTAATGGGATGGGGGTTAATTTTTTGTGTGTACCACACTTGATTTTATTTATATTAGATATATTGTTTTTGTTTCTATTGTCATAAATTAACAAAGTTTGGATCCATACATGTGTTGTAGTTTTTATAATTTTTGAACCCTTATTTTTTTACTTTCAATTGTGACATTGAATTAAAACATAAGAACTTATATAAGGATAATGAACTAGTTTCCCATGGAAATAGAAATTATGTGAAAATTATCATTATAACAAATGATGTAATGTGATGAAATCCCTATTTTATTTAATATGAATTTTGGAAAATTGTGGAATCTATAATGTGCTGGTATGTTTTGAGTAACTTATTGTGTATCCATGATGTTTTGAGCATTGTGTGGGATTTTTTGGGTGGTGGTGGCTCATTGGTTTGAGGAAGAAAGTTCTGGGTAGTGAATCGATGGTTGGATGGATTGGGATGTGATGTAGAATTATGTGTGGTTGTTGGATTGTGATTATTGTGCTGAGTTTGTTGGGTTGCGGTGATGGATTCGTAGAAATTGTCTTATAGTAATTCTTGATAAATGATGAGTGAGTTGTTATATGGTGTAGTTTTTTAGTAAGAATACTCATCCATGGAATGAATTTAAATGATGAAACTGAAATTACATGGGTTGGTAAATTAATAAGCATAGTCTACAATTAAATTTAAAAATGGGATTAAATTGACATTTAGAAACTGGAACAAAAACGAATGATAAATTATAGGGTTATGTTAATATGATATGTAATTTATTAGTAAATGGATGTTAGTGAAAACTCAATAATTCTAGAAAAGCTTTAGTATTTATTTGAAAATGGAAATTTCATGGTTATGTGTTGTGGTTATGGGGTGATGTACATTTTTTTAGTAGATGTGGTCATAATGGATATCATGAGGTGAAGTGGTATTGATGCATAGTATTATATTTTAGTTTATAAAAACCCATAAGTTGGATATTTTGTTCTCTATTTTAGTATTTTATTTTCATTTTGTTTTTATACGCACCCCACTCGAGTTAGAGAACCATTCCAATACCCAAATGTTTTGGGTTCTGAGTATTTTCCCCAACATCAATGATGGCGGCCATTCAAATATATTGATACCCCCTAATTGTTTTTCCCTTTTTTGTGATGATGATGATATTACTTTGTGTTGGAGATCACCTAGTAATGATGAGTTGGTGTTGGATATCACAAAATTATGTTATTTTGGTGTTGGATATCACATAGTGATGATGAGAAGGATGTGACATTTAGTGGGCTTAATGTATGGAGGGAGGATGGAATGTAGTTTATGTATATCATGTTCACAATTCTCTACATTATTATATATGATATGTGACATTATGATGAGATTGTGATATGGTAATTTTATATTACTAGCACATGATAGTTGACCCTGTAAAAGTTTGGGATAGGTAGGGATGTAACGCGATCCATATCAAATAGGGATAAATATGTAATTTGATTTTCATTTAAGGAAGGGGATAATAAGATAGATGATTTTAAAATGTAAGAGAATAAAATTAGTGGTGAATCATTTATGGGAACTATTCTTTTTTTATTGATATTATAATAATATAGTGGATGTGTCATTCAATGAGCTTGATGTGGTGAGGTTGGGAATGTTTACATGAGCTGTTTAGGTGGATATTGGTTCTAGTGTTTATTCACATGTGCATCAATATCATTTTTTCTAATATATATGGGACACCTTGTGTGTGATCCCACAAATTAATGATGTTATACACATAAAATGTACATTAACTATTTATTAGGTTTCCAAGATGATTTCAAGGACTGAGCTGAACATTACTTTCTTAGACTCTCGAGATATTTTTGTTTTTTCATAGTAATTATATTTTGGTCGTTATTTGGATACTTTATTTGTATTTTTTTTAATTTTTTCATGAGTTTTAGGTAATATGGATTCTCGTTATGTATAATGTAATAACTTTACTAGGTGGCTAATTTATATAACCTTATAATCCTTGTTATAACATATAGGATAATACCTTTAACATGTCATATCATTATAGCATTGGTGCTAGTCACTAACACAGGGCTTTGTGGAGGTGGCATTCATGGGTCATTATCCCTATCCCTTTATTGTTAGAAAATGAGGAGTACATTTGTAGGGAGAGTTTATGATAATATGAATCAACAAGTGAGAAGGATGAACTTAGAATAAAGGCAATATCTATTGTAAGGGATTGTATTAATGTGTTTGCCTATGAAATACCCAGATATCCCCTAGAATATGGAGTTTAAATCCCTATAAACCTTATCATTGATGAAAAACCTCTATATATGTTTATTTATAGACAAAATATGAGGGAATTTGTGGAATTAAAAAATAACTACATGATTTATGTGTCATATTATCCATTTACACTAGTGTTTCACATTGGGGATTAGTTATATTATTTGTAAAAAATAAGGATGGGTGTATGAGGTTCTTCTCCAATAAAAAATAAATGAATTCCATTACTATAAATATCAAGTGACTATTTTAGAAAATTGATGATCTATTTTCTTAACATTGAGGAACTCAATAATTTTCAATGATTGATATATGTTATGGTTAACATCAATTTAATTTAAAAAATGGTAATATACTAAAGGCAACCTTTCATTCATGGTTTAGGATGTATGAGTCTAAATTTATACCTTTTGGGTAAAAAACTTCCCTCATTACTCATGGATATAATTAAAATAGTATTAAAGGTTGTTCTTTATACATTTTTTTGGTTTTTATAAATTATATATATATATACTCTAGGTGATATGAAGAGAAAAAAATTTATTTACAGATTTTACCCAAGACTCTTAGGAAGAAGGATTTATATGGTAAATTTTGTAAGTGTGAATATTGTCTTCAAAAATACACTTTTATTGGTCATATTATCTCCAATGATGGAATATCAATTGAATCTACAAATAAAATGGATGTTAAAAATGACTGAAGCTAGAAAAATATAACTGATATATGTAGTTTCCTTGGAATATGTGGTTACTATCGATAATTTTTATAATAAAATTCTTAAATTTCAAATCTAGTAAAAAATTTGTCACATATAGGGTTAATATTCACACAGTATAATAATTGTGAAGAATTGTTTGTTTAACAGAGGAAAAGTTATACCAATGCACTAGTGTTCACCTTACTATCTTAGAAATTATTTATGATATATAGTTATGCATCAAAGAATTGACTCACATTTTTCTTTTTGTAGAATGATAGATTTGCTGCTTATGCATCAAGGAAGATGATGACCATGAAGAAAACTATACACATCATGAACTTGATTTGGTATCCATAATCATTGTAATAATAATATATAGGAAATATAATTATGTTCAAATAAACTACACAAATACAAATATAAAAATGTTGATGTATATGTTGACATATTAAGAGATAAACATAAGATGATAGAGATAGTCAGAACTATTTATGGACTATGACTATTAAATGCAATACAAAACTAGGAAGAAAAAAAAGTTGTTGATGTGTTGAGTAGTAAAGATCATGGGTCTATATTTATGATTTTTATGTATAATGAACCATTATTCATGGATTTAATAATTTCATATATATATGTTTTTAAGGAATGGGAATCACCATTCCATTTCCATGTAACTTCATAGAAATCATTACTAGAATAGGAAAATAAGCCTCAATATGATGAAAAGTGTTTACTAAAGAATATTAATTCCATGATGAATGATAAATTTGTAACAACATGATATTTTATTATTTTTTTAACCTCAAATAAATTCATCTTATTTGAGAGATTATGATACAATGAACTCGTAGCCTAAATGTACTATAATATGTTATTTCATTATAACATACTAATTAAATTGACAAAATGAATAAGAAAAACCACAATTTTGATGTTATGTATAATGGTTATAAATACAAAATATCAATCTCTAGAAAATAATATGGTCAAATATTTATATAATGGTCAAAATAGGACATGTTCACATATAAATGTTTATTTTAGATATAAATTAAAATTTTTATCATGGCAGATTATTTTTAATTTCTAGTGATTGAATAATTACCTTTAAATTTTACACAACACTGATAAAAAATTTCCTCAATTTATAGAAAATTAAAAGAAATGAGTTTAAAAATATTAAAAGTAATGAAATTAGGAGGAATTTTTTTGTTGGAAGAATTTGATATATTAATATAATATATTAGGGATGTGTTAAATGTTTATATTATAGTTACATCACTTTCGCGATGTATTTAAATTCCAATAAATAGAATATTATATAAAATGACATTAATGATAATTAATGAGAAATAATATTTTATTAAATAATTTAGAAAGAATAAAAATATTGACTAATGTCAATTAGGATAATATATGTTGTAACATATCATTCCTATTTAATTTATTATTCCATTGTTTCATTATATGTAAAATTATAACCCTTTAATATTGAAATGGTTTTCACGGCAGTTATGGTAAAAAAATGGTTAGTGATGGCGTTGATAAAAACAATTAGGACTAAAATGACACCAAATATTATATAAATTTCATTGGTTGATTATATTTTGATGTTATAATCTTGTATTAAAATTCATTGATAATTGGAATAATTATACATGTGAATGAGTTTAATTATACTTAACTGTTTTTTTAAAATTCTTTGAGTTCCATAACCCGCACTTATAAAAGGACACCCCTTCTCTCTTTTCATTATAAAATCTTGATAGATTTAGCATAAAAAACAAGGAAAATTCACTTATAAAATTCCCTAAATTAATATAGAGGCTTTTAATTGATTATTATTTCATAACATGGGTCCTTAATAAAGGATCTAATGCAGGTATCCAAAAGAAGAGGTAATCATCTTACACGACCTCCTTCAATTAATTTTTTTTATTATAAATACTCTAAACATTTTGTATTTAAATAGAAATAACATATTAAATAAACTAAGTATATTTAAATGTTAATATTATCATGAAAAAAACTATTATACACCATTTTTCCATCAAATGGGATGTGAAAGAACTACTCATCCGTACATGTGGACTATCGCCCTTAAGTAAAGATACAATTTAATTTCTTTAACTGTAATTAATTGATGGTTATTATGATGGGCTTAAAATTTATATTATATATATAAAGTTATTATTTGTACATAATTATAATATCATATATACCCTATGACCTTCCCATCCATTGTAAAACGATAATTCCCTTTTTGCATAATTGTGGACTACCACCTCCATTAAGTGATGGGATTAATATTTCATTTTTATTTTACATGGATCTTTAAAATGATAGATTTAATAAAAAAATATTTAATATATTAAATAATAAAGATTCAATAAAAAAATTCTTGTTTATCTTTATTTTATTTCAAATTTGAATATGTTAAAACAACATTCATGCATACATAAGTCCTACCATGTCAATGAGTTATGTAATTCATCTTCCAACATATAACTTTTTTGAATGAATCTAAAAATATATATAACGAAAATATATGATATTTAAGTAATGAATAAATTTTTTATATATTATGTAAAAATAGTAAAATAATAGGGACTATAACTATCGAAATTAAATTGCTATGAAAAATGTAAAAATTAACACCCAGAAATGATGATTTCAAAAAATAATTTATTAATAAATGGTTGTTGAAATGTTGTAAGGGGATAATATATAATATTATAAGTTTATAAATTACTTTGGTATTGAGTAATAATAAATTTAAATATATTATACATTAGGATATATAATTTTCTTGGAAATTCTACTATGATTTATGGGATTTATGTTTCAATCGGATTTTAATCAGTCTTATTTTTTATTGAATTTTCATTGAAGGAATTAGTATAATCATTTAATGATAAATAAATTGAATTTTGTTCTCCTATGGTTATTTATTGAGAATAAATATTTTCATTTCATTTTCATCATTTATATTTCTCAATATACTTAAATAAATTTTAAGGAAAAAATTACTTCATTTCTCTCTTCTATCGAATATCATTTTTATTACATATCCATGTTTTCTAAAAATATTTTCAAAAATATTTCTATATTAATTATAAGATTATTTAATATCATTATACCCATGATTTAATTTTTTTTAATACTATTTAAAAGGAATAACATTTCCATTATCTAAATGAGGTATATTTGACTTTTTTCAAAAAATGCGAATGGAATCCTCATTTAAACATATATAACATGAAAAGAATATCCCACCATGATAACCAATTAATTAATTGAATCATTATTTCTAGGTTTAATTTTTTTTGAAAAACCCTTCTTAATTCTTCAAGAATTTTTAGATTTTTAAAATGTCATTTAAAAATGGAAAGGGTATTTTCTACAAAAAAATATTCCAATGATATTTTAATATAAATTTTCATTTAAGATAAGGTAATGTGATGTTTCTTATGATTTAATTAGTTTATGATAAAATAATAACATCTTCATTATTACCATAGATGGTTTATGGATATGATGATGAAATATGAATGAATCCTGTTCTTTTTCTTGGGTTCAGTTATGATGAATATTTTCATAATCTTTTGGAACTCAAGTGAATGGATTTGAGATTATCTGAAGGCTTAACAAATAATTATATATCCCTCTATTCGGTTGGGTAAATATTAATGGTATATGAGATCAAAGGGTATTAGGGAGGTTTTTTCATGCCTAAAAGTGGGTATAAGAGAGGTTATTTGGAGACTCAAAGAGGGTATATGGGAGTTATCTCATGCGTAGAGTAGGTACATGGGAGGTTATCCCTAGACTATCATGTTTTTAATGTATTGGTGGGTATCCTTGACATAATATTTTAAATATGATGATTATTTCACACTTATGAAACTATTTTATGACATGATGTAATTTTGATGTTATGATCTCTTAAATCGTGTTCTTTGAAAACTTTATGATAATGTCTTGTGAAATTACAATTATTTAAAACATGACTTGTGTTTATGTTATAATAATTAATGGGTGTTATTTTTAATTGATAATATAATTTTCCCATAACCTATATACTAATGTTATTTTTAAATAATCATTGATATCTCCCTTGTTTAACCTATTTGAACATCTAATTTGACACATTATTTTGTATTCTTTCCCCCAAGATATAACAATTGTTTTAAGTATGATGTGTTTGAATAGGGTTCTAGTCATGAAAAACTATGTGGGAGACAATGTATATATTATATAAATAATTTATTTATGTATCCATGATTATAAAGACTTGAACTGTTATGGTACTAGATAATGTATTCATAAAATTTAACAAATATTCATATATTATATTATAATATATATATATATATATTAATAGTATAAATTTCTATAGGTGGTATTACAGGATATGTTTAGAAAATATTTAGAGATTATAATTAATGATATTTGGTGAAAACCCTATAGATAATATTAATTACTGTATTTCATCACATAGTTTTGGGAACAAAAAGATTATGTAGTTTTCCTAGTAATACATACTTGTAGGGATACCACAATTTGTTGATGTTTTAAAACAAATGATTCTATGGGTAATACCCCGAAAAGAGTTGGTTGACTATATCTTATCAATCATTCTGGTTCACAGTGAGTGTTCCCTTACTCTGTACCTTGTTTGACACTACGAGAAAATATTCTAGGGTTAATTAAAATTTTATTTATGAACCATAATGAAGGAATTTAATAAGTGATAATCATGGATAAAATAGGTTAAACCTATGGTTTCATTGTTACAAAACAATGGGTCACGATTTAGTGACTGAAAATTAATTTTTTATTATTATCCTAAGCCCTATTTTGAGGGAAAGGGGGAACACAACATGACATCAAGACATAAGACAATAGAAACCATGCTCCAACATTCCAAAGGCCATAAAACCAAATTAATCTATACAACACATCTATTCCATAGCATCAAAAACATTAACACTATTGCATCTTTGCATACCTAATTTTCTATAGTTCATGCATAAATGAATGGGTCTGGTACCGATGGAAAAATCCATACCCTCTCAATAATCCAATTCCAAAAAACAATGATCAGACGAACAACCACAAAGCTCTATACCTCATCTGGAGAATCCTCTAAAGAAGATCTGGGTGCAAGCCCTTGAATTGCAGACCACAGTCAAACACCAAAACACCTAACCAAAGAATATTAACACACCATTACAGAAACACACTTATTGTTGAAACACAAACATTGCTAATTCCAATTTATGAATTCATAAATTCAAGGGAAATAAACCATTATTTCATAGGCAGGCTTCCTAGATTCCATACGATGCCGGGAGGAGACACCTCCACAAAATGAACCATTCCAAACTGACAGAGCATGTCACTGCCACCAAACCTGCTCAGGAATGTCACTAAAATCCACCCAAAGCACTCCAGTAGACTGAGAGAGAGGTGGTCACCCATCCGAATGCGGAAGGTAGTATTTCAACCTCACCAAGACTTCATGAAATTACTGAGACCACGAACCCTCGATGAACCTTTGACGCCACATATGAAAAAGAACTGCACTCAGCACTGTAGAGAACACCCAAATGAATGCCTATAATCCACTAGGAAAGGGAAGTGACACAACACCACTATGGAATGAAGAAATTATACCAAGCCGGGAGAAGACCACCTAGGATGACCCATAAAACCAACCCAACACAAAATCTTTTATTGAGGTCTTGCCATCGAAATAGGAAAGAAATAGTGAAACAAAGATGGTTGGAGCTGCAACGATTGTAGAACATAGACGATAATGAAACATCAACCAAGACACAATCCAAAGAGGAATCAGAACTAGATCTAGAACCCTAAAAGTCACCTTAGATAGAGGAGATTCACACCATGATCACACCATGAAGAATCATCAAAGGAAGAATCTGCAACCAACCTGGGAAGGAGAAGAGGATAGCAGCGACAGGGGGAAACCCTAACTCAGTTACACTCATTAAGAGCTCATCAAGGATTTTGAATGTTGTAGCCTTATGGGTTATGAATTAGATAACCTAGGAAAAATTTTTCATAGTTAACTAATTATTCAATATGATGTTTGTTGCTCACACTTCCCATTCTTGTTTTAGAATGAGAATGAATATTTAAAAACTAATATGTGGTAGTGATAGGTACACTCAAATATTGAAGTATATTATTTGAGATTAATTATTTGAATGACCTTATATTATCAAAATAATATAATAAAGCTAATTACTATCCTTAATGATTAGATTTCTAATTACTAGTGAAATACCCTAAAGGTATGATGATCACATCTTATATCTATAATTCATATATGATTAAATATTATTGGAATATGATTCCACTAAATCCCATTATTCTTATGATAGTTAAATTTTACGTTATCTTATACAAGGATTGGTTTTATTTAGATAAATACAAGATAAATGTTTTGGTTAGGAAAGTCATATTTGATATTATAAACCCATATATCATCATATATCTATATAATGGACAATATTAACTACTAATGGAAATTATATCCATTATACGGGCCACAATTCCCATAAATAATAGGGTTCTTATCATGGATTTTTTTGGAATAATATCAACTTCAAATATATAAATACTGTATGGGAGTTTTATTAATTTTTCCAAAAGCATAATCACTTGAGCCGCATCCCAGTTGGTGAGGTATCCTTAAGTGCATCCACAAGACCTAGGTTCAAAACCCGGTTGGGGAATATTTCCAGGGTACTATAGCAGGTACTGTAGCAGTACTGTACACTATACAGTACTATAGAAAAATTGTACACTGTATAGGTACTGTAGCAGAACTGTACACTGTGTGGGTACTACAGTAGGCACTGTAGAAACTACTGTTCGGTACTGTAGTAGCTATAAATATTCACCTTGGGCCAACAGTTTGGGCTTGGAGGTCTTAAGGATTTCGGGCCACCCAGGCCTTCATGTCAGTAGGTCTTCTGAGACACCTTTAAGGTCTTCGGGCCACATCAAGGCCTTCGAGCCACCTCAAGGCCTTCAGGCCACATGCATTTGCTCCAGACACACTACCAAAAAGGAGTAGCCCTAGAAGATGATTCATAGCAGGTGCACTCACCAATGTAGATCCAAATGGATTTTTCAAAATGAGAGGGTAGGGATATTCCATCGGGACCAGTCTATGCTTGCACGGAAAGCCTAGCCAGATGGCCATGCGAAGGTGGAGAGCTACTATGATGATGCAGATGTTGGGGAGGGGCAGTTCCTTGTAGATAATCTGGTTGAATTCCCTAAGACCTTAGGGTCATGTAATATCCTAAGCCTACAGGCCATGTAATCTTCGATCCTACGGTCCTTGTAAGGTTTCCCACTCATCCCTTGAAATGAGGTTATCAATAATCAATAAAAATGAAGGCCTTCAGGCCATTCACGCAAAAATCATAACCTTGTCATCCATTGAATCATGAAGGTGAGTTTTTAGTAGAACTCATACCTAGTGTTGAACATATTTCAAGGAAACCATATTGAATGGACCCAACTGAGTTTCAAGAATTGAAGAATAATATATTGTATAATCTTGACATGGGATTAATTTTACTAGGTGTGTTTCTATGGGGTGCACCAGTTATTTTTTGTTAAGAAGAAATATGGTTCAATGCCACTGCTCATTGATTAATAGGAACCAAACAAGACCACAATCAAGAATACGTATCCTCTTATATTAACTAATGATTTTTCTATCAATTATGAGGAGATCCATATATTTAAAATATTCATATTTTAGAAGGATACTATAAGTTGAGGTTTAAAAGTGAATACATTCCCATGATAGCATTCCGTAAGGGGTATGGAAACTATAATTTTATTATTATTCCATTTGGTACTACTAATTCCCACACTATCTTCATGGAATTAATGAAAATGGTTTTAAGATATTATTTTGATTAGTTTTTCAAAGTCTTTATGAATTATATTCTTATATATGTAAATTAAAATTAAGTGTATGAAGATCATTTTAGAATTTTGTGGAAGACACTCAGGAAATAGAAGTTGAATAAAAATGTACCGATTGTAAATTTTGGAAATAGAATAGTTCATTTTTTGAGTCATATAATATCAAGAGAGGTTATATCCATATATCTATCAAATATGTATGATATTTAACATTGTTTGATAGAAAACATGGTGACTGAGATCTATAGTTTTCTTTTTTTGGACAGATATTATCGACATTTGGTGGTGAATTCCTTTTGATCACCTACTATGATCACCCTGTTAACTTGAAAGGGATTTAAGTTCCATTGGATAAATTAATGTGAGAAAATATTCTAGATATTGAAGAGATGGTTAGTCCACACAATAGTTTTTACACTATCATATAGTGGAGAGAGGTGTGTGATCTATATTGATGCCTCAATATAGGATTTGGGATGTGTATTTTTTTGTATAATGATTTTGTAATGAATTATACCTCATGGAAATTTATGATTCGTGAAAAAAATTCCTTAAATCATGATTTAGAGATAACTGTGGAAATTTTTTCATTAAGGATCTATAATTATTTTCATTACGTATAATGTTTTGATATATACACTAATAATAAAAGTTAAAGTATATATTCACTTCGAAGTGGATGAATATGTTCCAGAGAAGATGGTTAGATTTGATTAATGATTATGAATTCTCAATACATGACCACCTTAGGAAAGAGAAAAATTTGTAAGATACTATGAGTTGAATAGATAATGTTACCTTATATTTGTTAAGTATCCCTAAATATTCAATATTTTTATATTTTCAAAGAATTTATATGAAAATAATGATATAAGGGAAGAAATATTATCTTTCTAAAATTAATTTTAAGCCATATATTTGAGTGATTATTAAACTAGAAAAAATGATGATATAAAGTGGTAAAATAAGATATTAAATATTACTCATAGTAGAAGAATAAGGTTTTGATGAAACCATTACAAATACTATAATTGAAATTAGAAAAAATCACCATAGATATTTTTTAAATTCCCCAAATTTTCTATAGGGCGTAATGATATTTGGTTTATTTTTTATGTCCTTAAAAATACCTCCCACTTCATTACTAGGATAGAATTTTTTACACTATGTCATATCTATATACTATACATTATGAAAGAGATAATATTACATGTAGTACCACATTATGTTATATTTTATTAGGATCATAGGTTTACCTTGATGTTATTGAAAATTCAACGGTATTTTCTGGATTCGTTGTTGTTTTGTGCTCATATTTTCAACCTCAAATAGATGGTAAGTCTATGGGACCCATTCAAAACTTTTATTATATTCTAGGGAATTTTTTTATTGATTTCTATGGTGGTCTGAAAAAAACCTTCCTCTAGTTGAGTTTCCTACACCAATAGATTTCTCTAGATCATTCTAGTGGATCCTATGGAAGACATCTATTGAAATACATGTAGAACTCTAAAATCATTCTTTTTCAAGTTAGAGAATTAATCTATTAGGGATAGATATAGATAAGGAAATTAAATAGAAATTTTGTTAAACTCTATAGCTCATCAAGGAAGCTTAGAGTAGATAGAAAAGATATATCAATAATCCTCCGTGAAATCTATAACTTGAAGTTGGTGAGAAGGATTTCATAGGAATTTATACATGTAATATGGTCATTAGATTCAAAAAAAGGTATTTATGAGACACTAGTATATTTTCCACTTTCATATTCTTCATATAAGAGGTACCATATCATATTTCTTTGCACTTCCGCTGAATTTATCTTAAGTACCAGATGTGTTCCATAAATCTCTCATGTGTTTGATGATACCTAATCCTTCACTTCTACTAAAATATTTGGATACAAAAAAGGAGAATGTTATATCCTAAGAATAATAAATAGTTTAAAACTGACATTTTAGATATAAAGTTCTACAAAATAAGACTACTCATTACATTAATGTTCCCTAGAGGAATCATAAATTTGATTATGGTACATGGGAACCCAAGAATGCGATGAAATAGTGAAATCCTTAGTTTTCTATATCATAGAGATGAAATTTAAAGGAATGAATTCATTTTAAGGGAGGTATAATGTATCACCTTGAAATTTGAAGTTATCCATTACTTCAAATAAATTTTATTTCTTTTGTAGCTTATGATACATGCAACCCATAGTATAAATGAACCATAATATAGTATATCATTAAAACATTGTGCTTAAATTATCATACATAATATGAATATACATATTTTGAAAATTACACATTAACTATTTATATAAATTATTTATATCAGTAAATAATCACCAAATTTCTTGCATACTCTATAATTTCTTAAAAAATACATTTTTCATCAAACATCTTTATTATTGCTTCCTTTGAGAAAATAATATAATTATTTTTTACAATACTAGAGAATTTATTTGAAAAAACTAAATTAATTTTTGACATCATCATGTCCAAATTATTATTGGGGGTGTTGTTTTTGAATTTTCTAAAAATATTTAATTTTCAATGAATTGTAAAAAATATAGAGTTTTATTGATAATTTCATTTTTCATTCTAAGCATTTGAAAAATTAAATTTTTTTAAACTTATATCAAATTTAAAATTTGTCTGTAATTATTATTAATAATCATATTAACATCATTTTAATTTAATTTATGTTTGTTTATTTTATATAAAAAAATTATACTTCAGAAAATATATTTTTTTTCTAGACACATTCCCTTTATCATGTTTTATAGCTTTATTTTTAAATTAAATTCATCCAATTTTTTAAATTTGACAATTAAAAATGGATACCATATTATAAATAAGGCATATCAAATATTTTAAATTGTTCCATTTTACTTTTTTTCATATTTGGTAATAACCTTTTTTAATATTTCTCACTTCAGTAATAGTAATACATGTGTAATTGGGGTAAAAATTTTGGATAAGGATTTATAATTTCTCTACAATTTTATGTTTTCCTATTGTATGGGTTTATTTTGGAAATATACCATAGTCTCTCTAATATATGTCCCATTGGTTCTATTTTTGGATTATTATGATATTTATATTAAAATATAAAAATAATAAATACAAAATCAATTCACCATAACATCTCATCATTTTTTACAACAAGATAAAAATCGGATATGTTTAGTTCAAATGGATTCATTGAATAATAAATTAAATTCTTTCATCATAGTAATTTATTTTAAGTTTTTATTTATTGAATAATAACCATAAATTCTTATGCAATATCGACAAAGTATTTATTCAATGAATAGGAAAAAGTAATAAATTATTTAAAAAAATTAAATGTAAAATAATTTGGTTAAATTATTATGTTATATTATTTGTTAGATGAATATTACATATTATAGGGGTGTGAGAGTTTTATATTTGAATTAAATTACAATATTCATGCATTTAAATGCCAATAAAATGAATAGTATAAAATGGACATAAATAATATGTTATGAAAAACAATATTTTATTAAAATATTTAAAAATTATAATAATGTTTAAAGTGAAAATTTATGATAATATACGGTCAAAAAATTCATTCCATTTACATTTTTAAGTCAACATATTCTTTATAAGTAAAATTATTACCCTTTATGATTGAAATAATTGTTAATGTGGTTAAGGTTAACAATGGTTAACAGATGGATTGAATAACAATATAATGGTTAAAATTACACCAGAACTAGTTTAAATATCATTTATTAATCATATATAAACATTATACCAATTTTATTCTAATTCATGTCTATTGATAATAATTATATATGTGAAAGGATTTAGTTATATTTATATCTTTTATGAAATTTCAAGAGTTCCCTTCCCCTCTCTTATAAAATGACACCCTTAATCTCTTTCCATTACACCACTTTGAGAAACCTAGGTCAAAAAACCTAGAAAATTATCCTATAAATATTAATATCTAGGAACTATATTTTATGGTCCTGTCCCAATTCCATTCTAGTGGTCTTTAAGAAAATATATAAATGAGTTCTCTTGAAGAATAATTAATCAAATTACCCAACCATTTTAAATTTATTTGTTCGTTTAAATTCTCTAAATATATGGTATTCATCATAAAATAATAAATTCATTATCCTAAATATATATAAATTATATTATATTCACGAATGCTCTATTATCCACCCTTTTTCCATTAAATGAGAATTGAATGTATCGCTCCTGCGTATGTGTGGAATACTGCCTCCACATAGAGATATAATTATTTTTCTATCACCATAATTAAAGGTTGGTTATTATGTTCTTTCGAAATTTTATATATGATATTTATAATTTCATTAAGCTTATGTAGTTATAATATCACATATACCTTATTTCCATCCCATCCATCGGAAAATAATAACATCACTTATGCGTACGTGTGGAATACCACCACCATGAGGAGATATGATTCATTTTTAATTTCTATTTTACAAGGAAGATAATAATTATATATTTTATAAATAAATATAATATATAGTATATAATAATCATTTCATGAACTGTCCCCTGGGGCCCATGTCATGATTATCCCAATCCTTCCTTCCATAGGCCAGGGGCTAGTGACTAGCACTGAAAGACATACTCCCTAAAACAGGAAGCCATTCCCTTTAATCCTATATAAACACATGGTCCAAGAACATGGAAAGAAGAAACTATGAAGTAAACTGCTGTAGTAAAAGAGTGCTGAAAGTAAAAGGGGCTGGAATACAAGCCCAACTGTAAAGGTACAAGTAAAAAAGAAAATACAATACAACGGAAAGAAAAAGAAAAACAGCTACTAGGTCATCCTCTAAGGATCCTACCAGAAGGGCAGGTACAGATAGCCTCATTAGCACTCCACATCTGTTCGTCTTCTCTATGTCACGTCACACCAAATGCTCCACCTCTGAGTACTGTATAGTCCTGGTTCCCTCAGCCTCGATCAATGGTGTACGTCATATGCACCAGAAAAAACAAGGTGCTAGAGAAGCCCGTGTAAGGGTGAGTATAACAATACTCAGTAGGGACCCCAGGACCACGTATGTATCCTAAAGTTCCACAAAGGAAATCCACAAAGCAAGACATCAACTCTACTTAGGTATATGCCCATACATACACCTAAGTTATCAAGATAAACACATCTCATACATGAGGGAAGAATACCAAAAAGGTAACACCATGAAGGTAACACCACAAAGGTAAAAATACCACACAACATGACCTCAATCAAAATCCCAAAGTGAAGATAGCTCACACTAGGATTTATTCTAGGGGTAGTAACAAGTAACATCCCCAGTCAAAATTTAGAAAACCTAGGATAATGGAGAACTCCTCCTCTATCGAGTACATTGGTTCTGCCGCGTCACACAAAGGTGCTTCCCACTAACCTTGGAATGCTGAGATACTCCTCCTATCAAGTATCGGGGGTCTATTGCGTCACACAGAGGTGCTCCCCACTATGGGTCTACCACGTCACAAAGAGGCGCTCCCCCTCATGGCCTGCTGAGGTACTCTCCCTGTCAAGTACCATGGGTCTGCCACGTCACACAAAGTCACTCCCCACCATGGGTCTGCCACGTCACACAAAGGTGCTCCCTACTAGGCTAGTCGAGTCACTCTGAGTTGAAATGGTAAGCAGTCATCAAGTCTCAGTTAGTCACAGGGTTCCATACATATCGCACTTGGAAGGATACCCCCAATCCATAGGTCATACCTTAACCACCCGAAGATCCACTTAAAAATAACCCAAAGGTCTATCACATCAAAAAGGGCCCAACGCAATAAACGGTGCGTCGATCAGACTCTCGATCTGTAAGTTATTAGCGTTTCCGCTCTGAGGGCCTTGTTGGATTTTGGGTCTGATCCAACCCAGCCATATACCATCTTTACCATAAACTCAAGTGGAGTATATCAAAAGTACCCTCTCGATCCAAGGATCCCGGTGCCGCAGAATGTTTGTCAAATGGATGTCCGGTTCACGAGTTATGACCATAAAGAAAAAAAGGGTGTCAAAGGGCACGGGTCTAGTCTGACCCGGTCAGACCGACCCAGCCTCAGCCTTGGCGGTCCTGGATCGCTGGGCTGTGGTCTGGCCCGACCCACGAAAGGGTGGCCTGGCCTAGCTCGGGGGTGCAGCCCAGTGGCGCAGCCCAGTGGTGAGGCCTGGTAGCAAGGCCCGACCCGCATAGGGCATGACCCGCAGGGAGCGGTCCACCCGAGCTGGAGCTGAAGAGGGGTGCGCCCCCTTTCAGTTTCTCCCGAACAATCCCGTGGACTGTTTGGCTAGGAATCTCATGGCACCCATTGGAGGGGTTCCGCTCGGTATGGTGCAGCCGGAAGGCCGACCGCCCATCGGCCTTGGTGGCGGCCGACGCGGCCGCGACCTCCTGATCCACCGGTGGCATGGACGCATGCTGCTGCTCCGCCATGTGGTCGGCTAGTTTCCAGCCACCACCTTGCTCCACTGCGGTCAACGGGCCATGATCTTCTCATCATCCAGTGGCACAGACGCTTGCCGCCCTTCCTTCCTCGCGGTCGACCGGGTGTCGGCTACCACCTCCTTCCATGAACCATTGCAAATTCATTCCAACCCCAAAAAATTAAATGATCGCATATTTTCGATCCTTGCATCGAGGGATTCATGTACATATATCGTGCACCGCAAAACTCTATATTTATAGCACCAATTAATATTAGGTATTGAAGAATGCATGAAGAATTACAAGAAAGAGGAGCATGATTTATGTGCGGGATGATGGCCATGTTTGTTTCACCATCATCTTCATGAATATAGGATATGAAGAAACAATATAATAAAATTCAACATGCTGAAAACCCCTGCTTCAATTGTTCGTTGGTGGTGGCATGAGGAAGAAGACATAGTCGGTGAAGAATATCGGCGTTTTTCGCTTCCGATCCGGGCTCGATGTCGGTTCCTCATTCTTCATTGGGGGAAGGTTCTTCCTGGTTCTCCAAGGTTCTCTAAACACTCCTTTTCTAACTATTTCCAAAAAGGAAATGAGAATCCAATATATTAAAATAAGTTTATCAAATTAATAAGGTTGGCATAGTTAATTTGGTTATTTTGGAACATTTAAGTTGGCACAATTAAATGGCACAATTGAAATAGAGGATTCCAAGAGATTTCCCCACATTAAAGAAGGGTTTGGGTGGTCCCCAAAACTAGAATTCAAAAGGGAGGTTTCAAAATTGTGTGGTCCTCACCTATATAAATCAAAAAGGAGGTTTCAAAATGAAAAATAAAATGTTAATTATTTTATTTTTCTTCTCCCACAAAAAAACTGAAAAACTAACTTCCTCCCTTGACCTACTGTGGTCGAGGTGAAGGTCCCCTTAAGTGAATAACGGCACTGCGATCTCAATGGTGTCCTATGATTTTAATTCCAAGCACCAGTTCAAAATTCACAACAACCTGCTCACACGTTTACTGAATGTACCTGAAATAAAGTTCAGAAATTCATTCCGGGCACTCCAGGCCTCGGAATCACGTGGCGTCAATTTTCGAACACCCGTAATATTCCCATATAATTTAAAAAAAATTATATAGAAAATCTTGGTCATTAAAAACCATTATAGAAATTTTTATTATTAGTTACCTGTCCTTCATTCCATCCATTAATGGTAAAAAGATCATTTATACGTACGTATGACCTACCATCTCCGTGAATAGTGTAACTCATTTGTATATCTCTATATTTTATTAATGAATCTAAATATTTGTATAATTAATATATATTATATTTATATCATTATTTATATTATATAGATGATTTAACCCTGATCAACTTAAATGGAGTGAAACTACTGAATATATATTCTCATGAAAGGAAATAGTTAACACATATAAGCGGAGATTTTATAAACAAATTATTAATAAATTGTTGTTGAAAGGATATAAGTGGATCATGTAAGTTATTATAATCATTTAAATCACTCATTTATTTAATAATAATAAACAAAAATTTATTATAAATGATTTTAGAGTTCCATTGATGAAATGTGAGCATGAGGTAAGGTATTTATATTTTAATTTAATTTTAATCCTGATTATTTATTCACGAATTAAAAATGAAAGAAAATATATTATAATTTCATGTTGGATTACATTAATTTTCATATCCTAGAGTAATTTTTTGAGAATACATGTTTTCATTTCATTTTCCTCATTAAATTTAATCAATATAATAAAAAAATGTCTTTAATGAAAAAAATTATTTCTCTTTCAAGTCAAAAATCCTTTTTCCACTATATCCATGGTTTCTAAAAATATCTTCAATTTTTTACATTTCTTCTAGGGATAATTAAATAAAGTATTTCCCATTATTTTATTTATAAATAATCTTTTAAATGGATTATTCATTTCATTTTCTGAATGAGGTACTTTTGAAGTTTTATAGAAAATGTGAAAGGAATCATTGTTTTAAAATACATGATATGAAAAAAATCCTTTTGTTATAACCACATAATACATTGATGATTATTTTCCATGTTTTCTTTATTAATTTTATTGAAACAAATTTCCCTCATATTTCAAAAAATATATTTTTTAATATCAAATATAAAAATGAAAATGGTATTTTCCTTAAGAAATAGTCTAATGATATTCTATAAAAAAATTTCATTTATAATCACATTAGTTAATGTTTCTTAGGAATTACTAGTTAAAAGATAAAACCATATCATATTTAATCTTTATGCAGATGTTTCAAGGTTATGATGATAAATAATAGATGAAATACATATTCTTTTCTTTAGGTTAGGATATGATGAATGTTTTGTGATCTTATGGAATATATATTATAGGATGTATGATTATGTGATGGTTGGTACCAAAATTATATAGTCATTGAATTAATTGGATGAATATTATTTTTATATATCATCAAAGAGTACAAAGGGTGTTATCCCATGCCCAAAATAGTGTACATAAGAGGTTATCCCAACCTAGAATGAGTATAAACTAGAGGTTGTCACAATCCCAAAGTAGGTAATTGGAGGTCATCCAAAGATTATAATGTTAGGAATGTATTGGTGGGCTTCCTTGATATATTATTTTTATTATAATGATTACGTAACACTTATTCAGATTTTTATATCATGATCTTATTTAATTATTATGTTCTTATGGACATGTTCTTTGATTTATTTATGATTCATGTCTTATGAACTTCCATGCATTATTCCATGACTCTTGTTTATGATATATGAACATTGGGGTATCATTTTTAAAGTTTACTGTCATGTTATCATACCTTTTATACTTATCTTATGTTTACGAGATCATTTATAACTCCCAGGTATACCATTAATAAGAATCTAAACTCACCTGTTATTTTGCTTTCCCTAGGATATAATGAAATATTGCAAGTATGATGTGTTTACGATGGGTTTAAGTTATGAATATATAATTGGGAGGAAGTTTATATCTTAGTAGTTTTTTATACATAAAATTTTCCAAAGAAACTAAACACTTACAATCCTCATGCATGTATTTGTAAAATGTAACATATATTCATTTATAAATATTTAATGTCTATTTTTGAAAATATGGGTCACTATAAAATTTACTATCATATTTTATAAAGTTAGATTGTTGATATTTTGAAAGAGATAATATACACCATCAATTCCTGATATGAATTTATAATTTAACGATGATTCTCATAGCTCAAATTTCTCTATACGCTAGGGTAGTACAAATACATATATTAACCTCATTTAGAACACCAAGTGGGACTAGATAATGTAGGAAATTATAGAATATGTATCTAGATAATTAGTATGATAATATGTAAATTTCAAGATACAAATCCCAAGGTGGTTGATATAACCTCTCCCTGTACTAATATACAATTGAGAAAACATTAAAATTGTCACTTTTATTGGGATTCCTATGAAATATCTAAGGAATTATTGTTTATGGGTCATTATGGGTCTCCATGAAGAGTATTCACAATTTCATAGAGATAAGGGAGGACTTTACAAATGAATTAATCTCATAAGAATATATTAATCATGTTTTATGACTTCATACAACACATGTAAATTATATCTGATTTTGTCCATTATTTTATATAAATACATTGGAAATGTATTCCAATGGTTATGAAAAATAATATATATTGGGTAATCACCTATCATCATCAAACTGATGGACAGTTTGAAAGGACCATCCAAAATATAGAGTATACATTGAGGTTATTCCCTCATGAAAACTAAGGAACACATGCACAATACTGAAATCTAGTTGAATTTTTATACAAATATTTCTTCCATTCATGAATAAAAATGGAACTCTATAAGGCCTTATATGGTAGAAGATGTCATACATGAAACCATAGGGATAATGTTTCTAAAAAATGTTATTTTTTGTAGAACTCAATGAGGATGAAACTAATAAGGTGTGATATATCGATAATTGTATCATGAAATATCATAGAAGAAACAAATGTAGGCTGATAGTTAGAGGAAGAATATAGAACTCAACACAGGAGATCATGTATTATTGAATATATCACCATGGAATAGAGTAATGAGTGTTATAATGAATGCATAGATGAGTCTTACATACATTATTCATTTTGTGGTTTTTGATATAGTTTGATCTATGACATATCATTTGGATTTTTCTCCCAACCTCTCTACATTATATGGTGTATCCCAAGTTTTGATGATGATAAAATATATAATATACCCAACACATGTACTCAACATTGTTGAAATAAATATAGATCCATACCTATCGTATAATGAAGATGTTGACTAGATTCATAACTATAGATAGAATGTGTTACAAAATTGGATCACTCAGTTGGATAAATATTTTTGTATGGATATCAAGTTGGAGAATGAAAATTGGGATCTTTAAGAAAAATTTAATAAGAGTTACACACAATTTTTTCATGTATATATATACTCCCAAATCATAATGTATTAAATTATTTAATTGGAGATAATGTAAGACCCAATATTACACTATATTAAATATATAATTCACAATAGAATTTTTATTATTTAATGATAATGGTTATAACACCCCGAGATTTTATGAAAAATATTATTTTTAATTTCATTAATGTCTTGTGTTGTACGCTACACCAAAATGAGATTGCACAACACACACCCTTTACTTGGCTTGCATTACACACAATCATGACCTTCCACGATAGCGTGTGTTGTACGCAATACTGAGTTTCGATAAACAATGATATGTTATATAAACTAGCCGTTATGAATAGTAATACCCACTTTTTTGAAATTTTATAAATTTTATCTTTCAAAATGGACTTCATTTTTGGATTCGGAATATCGAAATTAGCCTTGGGTGAAATTTGGGTATTTTTATGAAAACTTTCATTTTTTGATGAATAGTGAAAACACTGGGTTACTATTTAAAAACCAACTTTTTATTTAAATAATTATTTATTTTATTTAAATTTATTTTAGGTTAAAATTGATACACACTAACTATATAAGTTAAAATTAATTAATTGGAGTCATTTTATAATAATTTTAGATATATAAAAATTTTATTGAACTTTTCACCGTCTTTTACCCACCTCCTAGGAGAATTTACAAATTCACATAAAACATAATTTTACCGCTTTTGTGAGTGGAATTTCAAAAATCCGAGAGACACGGTTAATATCAAGGACTAAAATGTGGTTCAATGAGATGAAAAGAATTTTTGGTGAATAGTATCTTTTTACTTTTTTTACAACGGTTAAAAGTAAATAGGTTAATTAAGGGTAAAAATGATATTATTATTACCCTAAAAAATGTCCTAATTCTATTGGATAAGTGTAATTCGACCAAAAACAACCTTAGGAATTAAATATGAACATTTCGGCCCACTTGGATTAGATTAGGACATTTATTATTAATTTATTTAAAGAAGGGTTTAAATAGTTAAAATCAAAGTTTAATAACTAAATCATTTTTAATATAAGGTTATACATAAGATAAATTCGAGTATAAATATTCATTAGAAAGCTAAAAATATTTCCTACGTAATGGTGTTTTATTTATAATTTTTAGACATTAAATAATTTAATTTATTTATGACACAATGATGATGCAGTAATTATCTTATTAATGAAATATTGACATAATTTATGTTATAAATACACAAATAAATGTAATTTGAGACTTTTTTATGAATTACATTAATTTTCTAGGTTAATATGACATGTTAGTACTGATTTAGTTAATGTTTTTCGAACTAATCATTCTGTTATGATTTTCAAAAAAATCAATTACCAAATATTGTCAAAATTGACATAAAATAGTTTTTAAAACAAATATTATATTATTAATTGTTATTTTATTCCAAAAAATATAAGGATAGGAAACATGACTTAGATAAGGTTATATATATTAATAATAAACATCTTGGATTTCGTTTGGCTTGTTATAGTATGTTTATTAACCTTATAGTGTAAGAAAACAAGAAGACACGGTAAAAGAAACATTATTTAACTTAAAGTTAATTCTAAATGATAAGGTTAAAATAGAAACATAAACTTGTCTAAATTCTATTGGATGAGAGGATTTCGACCCATCCCTAACTTAGCTTCAAAAAAACTCAATTTGGAGCTATTAGAAACCGAATATGACTTTATAATAAAATAATATTTTTAGTTATTCCAAAGGTGCCCCTCTCCTCCCTTATAAAAGGGAACCTCCTCCCTCTGCTCCTCACACCAATTTGAGCCTTCAAGCTCGGCCAAACCCTGCCCATTTTACTTACCCACATCCTTAGAAACCTACTAGAGGTACTGGTTTTCTCAAAAGACCAACTCTAGTGCCCGAAGAGAAAGTTTAAAGGAGGCACTTCGAGAAAGAGGTAATACCTTCTACCGTTTTCTTCAAGTTCCATTCTTCTTCTACTCCATATTCTTTAGTTGTTTCATTATGAAGTAATAACATCAGTATCCCTCATATACTAATATGTTATTATAAATATTAAACAACCCTATTTCACCTTTTATCCATCCTATAGAAAACAAAATCACCACGCGTGCGTACGTACGGAATACCGTCTCCACGACGCGATGAGATTCATTCTCCATGTTAACCATTAATGAATGATCATAAAGTATATATAATAAGTAATCATGAAATATATTACATAATAATGATACTGGATTTATGTGTATATATATGTATGTCATCTACTTAATTTCATTCAATTCAATAAGGAAACAAAAACAGCGTTCATGCGTACGTACGGCCTACCGTCTCCATGAACGGTGTATTTCATTCCATTTAATCGATCTATCATATATATATGTATATACTGAATATTTATTATATCTAAATAATTTTTTACATTCTGGAATTATGTAAATCAGGATATAAGTAATAATATCAAGAACAACAAGTCCAAATACGTACGATAAATAAAACGATTTAACCCAAAACGTTACTTTAACATGGAACTTACAAAAGAACGGGTAATATAAAGTCATAAGTGAACCATATATGATATCATAACAATGAATATTATTCTGTAATAATTCGATGACATTATTTAAATCATTATACAGGAGGTTCAGAAACGTTCGAAGCATATCAGACCTAAGGTAAGGGATAACTTTTCCAATCTCATTCTTATCCGAGATTGTTTATTCATAAGTAATTACTAGGGTTATTGTTATCATCCATGTCCATGTTTCCTAAAAATGGTTTCATGTATGTTTAATGTTATATTTACCCATTTTTGAATTTTACTACATGGTATGTATGGAATCTTTCTTTTACAAGGTTCTTTTTGACTTTTCCGGCAAAAGTACGAGAAGAATGTTTTTTTAACTTATACGGCATGAATGGATTTTTACGGTCTCATAACGCCTCATTTTCATGAAGCATACTCTACAAGGTTTTATGAATATTTTCAACAAAATAATTTTCTTTTAAAATTTCATGGCATTTTGTGAAAAGGAAATGATTTTGAAGAAGAAAGGATATTTTCCTCAAGAATTCATTTCAAGTGTTTTATCAAAACCATTTTTCCATCTAAGATGACATTATTTCATATGTGTATGTTTCAAGTATAATGTCTCTATTATTTACATGGTTTCAATTGTCTTATTATTAAATGATATCCATTTCTTTCATATGGATTATGTTATGATGAATGATGTTTATGAAACCCATTTTATTATTTGGGTTATGATGAATGATTTATGTTAATGTTGTGGCCCAATAAAGAATGATTTTATTATGAGATGGGTGGGACCTATTTCTCCCTCCAATTAATTGGGTAAAGATTTATATCCCATGATATAGACATGGCTGGAATGGTAAGTTAATATGGTTCAGTGTTACTAGACTGAAACGAGGAGTGAAATCGATTCAGAAAGGGACTTTGTCCACTAAGATGGTCTTGGAAGCAAGGCCTTGGATACTATGGAAATCATAACATGTGCTTAATGGTTTCCACAATTACATGTTTTATTCCCATGCTATTTTATCATGATTGATGTTCCCTTATGATATATGCCTTACATACTTCCAAGATTCATGTATTTGCTCAAGATTTTGATGTTTAGATTTTATGTTCGAGTTTTTGCATTCAAATATTTATGGATTGTTTGATGTTCTCTATGTTTACCCTTACTGGGCATTTGATCTCACCCCTTTTATGTTTTCTTTTCCCCAGGATATAAAGAAAGGTTTTAGGTAAGAAGAAAAGGGGAATATCTTTATGGGAGATGATGAAGATCTTTCACCATGATTAGAAGATTATATTCCGAGTTTCCAAAGACACTAAACTATTACGGTCCTTGTGTGTCTATTTTTGTTATGTACTAAGTATTCCGAAAAAGTAATGTAATGTCCATGTACGTTAAACTTTGGGTTTCTACAATGGTACAACACATAATGAAAAAAATAACTAGAAAAATACATTCAAAATTATTTTCCTAAATAGTGTAATAGATCATATATAAATCTATGGAACCACCAAAAGTAATGATCCCTAGAGGATATTACTCTAAAATAAATAAAAATTATATCAGATAAAATATTATTATAAAGAAAAATAAATAAAAAATGGAATAAAATGTCATAAGAATGAAGATAAAAATAAAGCAATATTATGATTTTAAAATTATGTATATTTATTTTGTGTAGTATAGATGTTGGAATCAACCATTGGGGTCTCACCATTAGTAATTGAATATTATATTTTGAATGATAGAAAAGTGATTTTCTCAATAGTAATGATATAGCTATACATGAAAGTGTATAATAAATTGAATAAAATCATTGGATTATAATATAATTAATATTAAAGAATTTATATTAAACAATGAATAGTGATACAATGACACACATATAACATAGAAAAAATTGATATTTACCTGAATTAAGAGTTTCTAAATTCCTAATTCCAGACACAGGATTTTGAAATACAATAATTTATTTTTAAAAAAATTAAATTCTCATATTATGATAATTTTTTTCATAAAAGTTTCTTTATATTTGAAACCACTAGATATAAATTATCCAATAGAAAATTTCATAATTTTCTGAGATAATAATTTTTTTGTAAATATTAAAATATTTTAAGAATCTACGATGAGTTTTATGAAATTAAAATATTGTATAAATTATATTATAATTAATATTTAATAATACATGATAAAAAATAAGTTATTTTATAAATATAATTATTTTAAAGAATTTAAATTAATTTTCAAACCAAGAGATAACCTTCCATATTTTAAAATGTAAATAATGATTTTTTAATATTATTTTTAAATCATAATCATTATATAGAAAAAATTATTATAAAATAATGAATCATGGTTTTAAAAAAATTATAATATAAAATTTCCAAAATTTATAATAATTTGAATTAAAACCATGTTTTGTCCATTTATATTTCAATTTCTACAACCTATAATCCCAAGGCCTAAAATTTTATTAATTTATATAGCGATTATCATCTATAAATGGAATCCCTATTGGGATACTTACATGTGTTTGCAAACAATGGCACAAATAAACCTAGAAGTTATATCATTGAAGTGGATGGTTGGATATTTTATTGAACATTATATTATTTATGGAAAGGATATCTTAATTTACCACTTGTTTAACACTCCTATTATATATTATTTGGATGATTCATGTTCCCTTTACTAACAATTATAATAGATTAGAAAATATTATTATTTGATGATATTCTCAATGACACTAAGCATATGATTCTTTATAATGACCCATGTATTTATAGAATAATACATTTTAATTTCTATTAATATTTATGAATAAGATATTAATTTTATGTTAAAGAGTAAAATTTGTTCAATAGCGTACTCAAAACTGAACAATGGGTTTTTTTAAATCTTATGTTACACACAACATTGAGTTATACCGAGACATATAATAATAATAATAATATTTTAAATGGTAGTTAATGCTTAGTTTTTGTATTACTGGGGATGAACATAACTAAATAAATTATGATTAAACATGTTTTTTAAATTTCTTTACATTTATCCAATAAATTTTAAAGGCTTAAAATAAGAATGAATCCGATTTTAAGAATGAAGTACTCTAGTATTTTTAAAAAGTCGATTTACCACCTTTTGATGGAGAACCCTTTTTAAATCTAGATTTTTTCACTTTTATATATTCTATTTTACAAAATAAAATTCCAATTTATATGGGGAAAATAAAAATTTATTTTTGGTAAATTTTTTGTATTTTTCTAATAAAGTTCATTTTTAATGAATAGTGAAAAATACTCCATTTTAAGTCAAAACTGCCATTTCATCTAATTTATTTATAAGTTTAGATTATACTTTTACTTAGTTTTAAAGTTTAATTTGATTATACTTGTATCATTTAATCCAATTATGGTAATTTTAAGTATTTTCACTTTGACATTGGACATAAACACATGTCGATCTTTTAGTAGTTTTTACATCTTTAAAACACGCTTTTTTATTTTGACAATGGGAATTAATTTTAAATTAATTTTTGAAACTTATGTGCTTTGAATATGGAAAAATGGATTCCATATTTGGATCATGTATTCCAATTTGTGTAAATAGGTACCTTTTATTTTTAGACATTATGAATAGTAACTTCAGTTAATATTTTATTTAGCATGGTTAAAGGGTAAATATGGTAAATAAGTATAAAAAAATATTATAATAGTATCAAATTTCCCTAACACATGTCCTAACACTATTTAATGAGATATGTCCGACCATTGGAAGCCTTGGGACTATTTTAGGACCTCATGGAGCCACTTGTATGTGAAAATGACATTTATTTACTATTAATTTAAAGTTATGGAAAATATAACATAAACATGTATCTTTTACTAAAAAAAATTATATGGGGTTATATAAGTTTTATATTCGACAATAAATAGTCATTAGAAAAATAAAAATATATCCTACATCATGGTTTTTTATTTATAAATATTATACATCAAATAAATAAATTTATTTATGACACAATAATGATGTTGTGATTTCTTTATTAATGATTGGTTTAAATAAATGAGATTATAAATATTAAAATTAAATTATTTTGAAAATTTTTATTCCATAAAGGAATTTTGTTAATTATTTTGACTTTATATATTTGTATTAATGGAGTTTTTTCAAATTAATCATTTTTATGGATTTTTTACAAGTCATGATATGAATAGTATAAAAATTGACATAAATGAGTTTTTAAAACAAATATTATTTTATTAAATGATATAGTAGTTATAAAAAACATATTATTCGGAAAATGGCATAAATAATGTTTCAAATTTCATTAATAAACCACTTGAGGTTTTATAGGATTTTTATTGTAAATATATCAACCATATAGTATGAATATACAGGAAGACATGGTAGAAGTTAAATTAGTTAACTAAGGGTTAAATCTAAAAGATAAGGTTAAATTTGGGCCCAAAACATGTATAAAACCCATTGTATGAGAGTATTTAGACCCATCCACATCTTATATTTTAAATATATCGCTATTTTGTTATTATAATTCGAAAAATCAATTATTAATAAAATAATACTTTCAAACTTTCCTAAGGTGCCCCTCCTCCCTCTTATGAAAGGCAACCACCTATAACCCTTACTCACACCTCTCAAGTCCCCTTGGATCATCAAAAATATTCTAAAATAAGCTACCAATGTCTCTCTATTCCTCCTAGAATCCTTACATTGTGAGGAAGGAAATTAACGAAGGCCTTCTAGCTTAAATGAAAAGGAGTTACACGATTTGAGGTAATGTATTCTATCGAGATTCTTTCTTTTATTTTCCTTCTCCAACCCCCTAAACTCTCTTTATTTAATTATTTTATAACAAAAAATATATCTTAAATATACTATGTTGTTTTTATGAGAATTATTTGAACTACAATTACACACACCATCATCTAATGGGTATAAAACTTACTTTTATGTGGACAGTGAGGTACTGCCTCACGGAACGATGATTGGTCAATCTTCTCCTACCACCTCTTATGGTGGCCATTATGATGGAAATGTAATTATATATGATATATATGATATTAATTTTATCTCTATTATTTTTTTATTGTCATTTACAACACACCTTTATTCTTTTCATGTGGAATAAATACGATAAATTCATTTGAGGGAGTGAAGACTACCGCCCCCTCAAAGTGATATGACTCGTTCATGCTATACATGGAATGTATAAAGGATGGAATTAATGAACTTATGTTAAATATATGACATATATATTATACTGGAATTATAATATACCTTCGTATCATTTATTTTTCATTTCATTAAATATGAAAAATAAATGAAAGTAGCTTTCATACGTACGTACAACCTACCATCTCCATGAATGATGCATTTAATTTCATATATAAAAATGCTATGGAATATTATAAATACATATATATTGGATATATATGATATATATTATATCTAAATAATTAATATCATTTTTTAGAAAATGTAATTTTGACCACATGGACATTTTGTAATTATAACAAGTTCATTTTTTACTCAAGTTACGAACATCGACAAAATGTCTGATATGAACTCAAATAATTAACTAATTGTTATAGCAAGGTATTAAGTGAAATAAAATGAATAATAAACTTGAAAAAGGGTCTTATGCATGTTGAAATTAAATTAAGTTTATTATTCAAGAAGAAAAAGGAACATATGAGACAAGTCATACTCGAGGTAAGGGACTTCGTCTCAATCTACTTTCATTGAGGCATATTATGATAATATATACCTATTTCTTTTATATGGTGTAAAATAAAACCCTTTTACTTTTAATTTCATTCAATTGGAATATTTTATCTATGAAGAGCTTTACTAAATGAAAAAAGTAATGTTTTTAAAATTTACGGTGATAATGACATCTCCACCACCGTAATCATTATTTGGATTCTTCTATAAGACTTAATGTTTTTAAAAGGAAAAGAAATATCTTATTCCCTTTTTGGGAGTTTTCATATTTAAAATGTTTTTTGAAATGTATAGATTATTTTTAATATCTTTAAATTATTTCTTGTGATTGAAAATGATGTTATTAGTGAAATATTTATATTCTCAATTTTATATGCTTTATGATTATATAATGGTACTTGGAAATTTGACAGGTGGTTACATGATAAACCAAATGATGGTTGGTTCCTGATAAACCGAGGAAAGGTGGTTACGTTATAACCTCTTATGCAATGGGTATGGAAGTCAGCCTTATGGCTATTCCATTTAGTGATATGTGTGGAATTCAACTGTATGGTTATTCCATTTAAGTATGTTTATGTCCCAAGTTACCTTTATATGTTATATGTGGAATTCTATGGGATTGTGGTATTATTTTGGTTAGAAAAAGGTAATCAATGATATTATATTCAGTGAGGTGTTTTTACTACTTTTTAAATGTGAAATGTATTACTTTATAATAATGTATTCAAGGTTTTAATGTTATTTAATGACTAACAGTTTTCTTTCTTTATGTATATCTTATCAACCTTTTTATGTTCATATCATGTTTTGAAATGTTTTTCACAGTACATAAAGAATATTGGAGTCATGGATGGGATCAATGAAAATTTATGTTGTTAAAACATGAAACAATGTCATGTTCTGTTTTAAAGAGTTTTTGTTTTATGAAAAAAAGGATAGTAAGTTAAAGTGTATACTTAGAGTATTCAAGATATTAGGTATAAGTTATGACCTAATTATATAATGATCTAAAACTGAAAAGATCCTCTATTTGAATTATTAACTAAATTCAAGATTATGTAATGTTTAAGGCTGGGGCCTTATTATTGGTATCAGAGGTCTTTTTAGATAGTTATAAAAGTTAGAGTGTTATTTAAGAATAATTGAAATAATCATAATGGTTAGCATATTTCAAAGAGTCATAGTTATTTTAGATAAATTTAAAGAGTTTAAGATAACATGAATAAGTATATCTTAGTGTTTACCCTCCTCGTAAGAAATTATATGATGATTTTATGGATATACTCACACTGACCTTATTTTATTCAGTAAATGGATGGATCTAGTAGGCGGAAAAGTAACAATGGATATGAAGAAAACTGTGGTGGTTTTTTGAATGAGAAACCAAATTGAGTGGGAGCTGCAATGAGAACTCTTGGGGTTATTCATATCTAACTATTTTGATTCATAATTGACCACATGAAACTTGGTGATTTTTCTAAGGCATCATATATGTGAGAAACGAATCCCAATGAATGTTCGGGTAATAATCATAAATCTAAGTATATTAAAAAACCTATGTGTTAAGGCTGTGGAAAGAAACACCTTGGAAATTATTCAAAGGGATGGGAAGATGTTTCAGATGTGGTAATGAAGGTTGTAAAGCAATAACCTTATATAGAAAAAGGAAGCATCCAGTTGACTCTAGGAAAGGGAAATAAGTTCATTCCAAGGGATCAATTTAATGTTTTGAATGTGGTGTGCATGGTCATTATACAAATAGATGTCATACGAAGAAGTTTCGGGAGTGGGATTAGTAGGCTCGTACAAATGTATGTTTACCAATTCTTAATGCCATTCCAATTGAAGATGAGGAAACTGAAAATGACCTATGAAAGGTATGGATTATTTTTTAGCTCATGTTTTGACATTACTGAAATCTTAGTACATTATGCATGATTTTTTTGTAAGAAATAATTTTAAGAGAATAAGATGTCAAAACATGGATAAAGGATCGGGAATAATGTTTGATGATTAATATATCTACATTTTAGGTATTGAAGAGTTATGTTGGATCTATGGATGATGATATGTTTAAATGTATTAATGATATGATTACTTTGGAAGAATTTTTATAGTATATGTAACCCTAAAGATTGATTTTTGAAAATGTTATTCGAGGAATAATTATCTTTTCTTTTGTGTATATAGTTATAAATAACATTCTGGTTTATATGGTCTTTTAATTTGATGAAATTACAGGTTATTAATTTTGGGGGTGAAAATTCACGTTATGAGATAACATTTGTGGTTAAAATATGTTATTGTTATTTTTGAGGAGTTTACCTCATTATTTGTAATGTTATAAAATTATATAGTTTTTGAAAATGGAAAACATGCAGACCATGTGACAACCCGTCACATCGGAAAAGGCTACGGGAATTGAACCTACAACCAAAGTGCTATTGGGATTTATCACCTACCACTAGACTACGTGAAGTCCCTAGTTAGTATGACTTATTATTTTTTAGTTAAATGATTTTATGGATCAAAAATAAGTTCATTTTGGGATCTTATGTTTTATGAAATGGATATCCTTAGTATAGGAAGATGATTTGGTGATTAAGTGATAATGGTTATTTTGGAAGACATTCTCTATTTTGGGAACACTATATGCTTAAGGAAAATAGAATACTATAGGATCTCATTTTTGGAGTAATGGTTGAAATTTTATTTTTCAAGAATCTATTTTTTTATTTTGTACATATGGTGATTTGGGTTATTTATGGAAATGATTAACCTATCATAGAGAACATGTGATTAGTTTAATTACATTTCAGCGTGAGACTTTAAAAGTAGTCGATGTTTTTTGGAGATAAATGCTATGATTTTCAATGAAAAATATGTGATTATATCCTTCTGAGTTTTGGGTTTCAATATTATTTTGTATTACTTTGAATAATTTTAAGGATATTTGTTTATTGAATTGTATTTTTTGAACATTGGGTATTGTTTTTTTAATTTTTTATATTAATAGTATTGTTTATTTTTATAAATTATTATCCTTTTGGGGGATTATCTGATCTCATAATAACCATTTTTGTTTTGGTTAATGTCTAAATAAAGGGGAAATATGTAGTTAATTCTTGGGAGAATGTGATTCTCTAGAAAATTATTCCAGTGCTTAAAATGTGACCAAGTCATCTTGAATAATCATCATTTGGAGAAAATATAAGTTTGTGGTATAAGTTTGATTAATGGATGAAACACCACTTCTCAAGTAAGTATATTTTTTATTATCTTAGTCTATGTAGTAATAAAAGTATTCAACTCTATGAAAATTATCTTGATGAAAAAATGTTATACGCTTGATTTTATCATCAAACTTTTACCAGAACACAAATTTAGGGTATTTTGGTGGTTAACTATCTATGATCAGGTTCTCTATCACTCTCTTTTAATCTTTGAGAGTTACATTCTCTTCCATATCCATGATTTCCTATATGGAATCCTAGAATGTGTTATCTCACGTGACATTTTTACTTATCTTTCATTCTTTTAAAGATATATTTTTATTGACTATTTTTCCGATATGGGACTTTCAACGAAATTTCCAAGCCCAATTTTGAAGGACCCCGGGACACCCTGAGAGGGGAGGGGTGAATCAGGGTGACCACCTTTTCTTTTAATGTGATGGATCTTGTTCCCACGTTGGTAGGAACTTGTTGAACCTGTATGATGATTATGACCAGAAATAAAACATTCACATGTACAGAGAAGTCACAACCATTTTTACTTGGTTCACCACTAAGGGCTACGTCCAAGGAGCATACGCCGACAGGTTGTCGGTCGTACCAAAATCCACTATGCTTCACTAGTGGTAGATTACAAAAGTTCGGGTACAATTACTCTGTCCCAGGCTCACTGCCTTTACAAAGGTTCAGGGATAGCCCAATGCTCCCCTCGGGTCACTCCCGTTGACTCCCCCTGGCTCACTGCCGTTGGTGAAGTCCCACTCAGTTTATAGACGTGAAGGTCTCTTCATCATTTTCATAAGAATGCATCCTCTGTTGTATCTAAATGCTCTATTGAAGTCCGATTCTCACCAGAAGCAGAATATCAGTTTTCCTCGAATGTATCAGGTAGTCTCCTGGCTTTCGTGCAACTCCAAACAAGCCGGCGGGCTTCAGCAAAACCTGGCGCGCTTCTCCAAGCCGGACGCGCAAGTCCCAATACGGCGCGCAAGTCCAAACTGGCGCGCAAGTGTCACCAGCGCACCTGCGCGACGCTTCCTTCCCCGACAACAAACTTGCGCGGTTCACTTCATTTCTCTCCCAAACCGCCTTGGGCGCACAACAGACAACCGGCGCGCAAGCTCTACTTGCGCGACAAAACTACCACCTACGCGGCTCAACCACCTGCGCAACGAGAGCTCGAACAATCTCTCAGTCTTTAACTCCGTCCGAAATGAGGAGGGGTGGTCCAGTTTTTATAGGCAAACTGGACCCCCTGCGTGGAGGCGTGCAAGTCCATCTTTGGCGCGCAAGTTTCGTTTCCCACAACCTCTGTCACGCAACTCACTTGCACAACCCAACCAATACTTGCGCAACCTTCTTTCCTTAGCCAAATTTTGAAGTTCTGATCCTCATAAACATATGGCGCGCAAGTCTTTTATCCTCCAAGACCTCGGCGCGCATGTAACTTTGCCAAAAACACTTTACTTTATTGGCCGATTTTCAGGCCCAAAAATTTGGCAAACACTGGGAAACGGTGCCACCTTCACTACTATTTTCAGCTTGAACAGTATGATCTCTTTGTTGGTACACATCCTGAAATTCCACTGAGTATTGACAACAAACACAAACCATACGCCAAATCATGCTTTGAAGACCCTGGTTCCAACAATCTCCCCCTTTGGGTTTGTTGGGAATCAGAATAAATTCAATAGATCTCCAACCATGAGCAAACCCAAAATGCAAGAATCAACTCAGCCAACACTCTAAGTCTACGTGAGCAATGCTCGGTGTAGAAAACAAGAGAGGAAGCTTGAATTGGGTTCTGGTGTTTTAAAATTCTCCATGACGCCCGATGTTATCCTTCTTATACTTCTCATCGCAATCTTATACTTCTCATCACAGAAGAATTTCGTGCCTTGAATTTATTCCTTTCTCCCCCATTGACAATAAAACCAAAGACCGATAAGTTGCTAAACGTTCAGCTCAATCCATACTCCCCCTGAATAGTATCTCCCCCATAATCCTGCATCACAGCCATAAACAGAGAAAAACAGTTAAAACAAACCGGGAGAGGGGATTTCCGGAGCCTCCTTATGCAGTAGGAGGTGGTTGAACATCGAGGTTCAACCGATACTTCTCAAACACAGCCGCGGACAATGGCTTGGTCAGGATATCAACCACTTGCTCATCAGTTCCAACGTGATTCATTCTAATCACGCCTTGGTCAACCTTTTCTCTGATAAAATGATACCGTATTTCAATATGTTTTGTACGAGAATACTGAACCAGATTCTTCATAAGATCAATTGCACTTTTGTTATCACAATAAATCACCATTGGTTGCTGTACCTTATCTCCAATATCTGTTAGTTGCTTCTTCATCCAAAGAAGTTGAGTGCATGCTTTTCTGGCAGAGATATACTCAGCTTCAGCCATACTAAGAGAAGTACTTTCTTGTTTCTTTCTCAACCAGCCAACACATTTCTTCCCAATATAGAAAGCTCCACCACTAGTGGACTTTCTGTCTACCACATCACCAGCCCAGTCAACATCTGAAAATGCGGATAATTCACTGTCCCTTCCTGCAGCAAAAAATAACCCGAAGTTATGTGTACCGTGAATGTATCTCATGATTCTTTTTACTGCTGCCATATGTTCCCCTTTTGGATTACTCTGAAAGCGGGCTGCAAGGCATGTGGCAAAGACAATATCTGGCCTTGTCACTGTCAGGTACAGTAGGCTTCCAATGATCCTCCTGTACATGGTGGGATCAACAGAGTCCCCATCCTCATGCTTTCCAAGTTTAGTTCCAACTGCAACCGGAGTTAACATTGGTTTGGAGTCTTGCATATTGAACTTCTTCAGTAGCTCTCTTGCATTTGTATTTTCTTCACATTCACATTCTTCCTGACTTTCTATCACATTGGTATATGACGTCCTTGAAGAATTCATGGTTTTCTCTTCAATTATCTTAACATCACTGCTTTCCACAATTCTTCCCAAACACTTGTTGAAGCATTTGTAGGCTTTGCTGTTCCTTGAGTAACCAAGGAAAATTCCTTCATCTGCATTGTCGCCATATTTCCCTTGATTTACTTCTTTGTTCCTGATGAAGAATTTACTTCCAAAGACACGGAAGTATTTTAGAGAAGGCTTCCATCCATGACACAATTCATACAGTGTCTTCGTCTCACCCATATAAAGTCCTGTTCGATTCTGAATGTACACTGCGGCTTGAACAACCTCTTTCCAGTAATGTCGTGGAATACGAATCTCAATCAGCATAGTCCGCGCCATGTTGTTCACCTGTCGATTCCTACGTTCAACAACTCCATTTTGTTGTGGAGTTATCACAGCAGCTACCTCATGCTGTATCCCATGCTTCTCTAGATAATTCTCAAATTCAATGGACGTGTATTCTCCTCCATTATCAGATTGAAACACTTTGATTGTTCATCCAGTATCATTCTCGGCGATTCGCTGATATGATTTCATGCAGTCAAGGACTTGTCGTTTTCTGTGAATGACGATCACACATTCCATTCTACTGTAATCATCTATGAAAAGGACAAAGTACCTTTATCCATGTGTTCTGGCAACATTTATTGGACCACAAACATCTGTATGAATCAGATCAAGAAGGTGAGATGCCTTTTTCTTCTTTGGCCGATATGAACTACAGACCAGCTTCCAATGAATACAAGCATCACAATATTTTTCACGCTCACGCTTCAGGTTGGGGATGTCCATGACAATTCTCAATTTTGATATTTTCTCCATGTCTTTTTGATTGATGTTTCCCAATCTCCGATTCCAAAAATTTTTTTCTTCTTCAATAGTCATGTAACATACATTTTATTCACTATCAACCTGATATAAGTTGCCTTCTGTTCTGCATCCTTTCATAAGTGAATTGCCGGTTTTTCTCTTGATAGTGCAGCCTTTCTGATTAAAAGTAACTATAAGTCCTGAGTCACAGAGTTGACTCACGCTGAGGAGATTATGACGTAGGCCATCTACGTAAAGGACTTTAGTCTTCTTTAGTTCTCCATTAGCTAATTGGGTACTTCTACTCCCTTTTATTTTCAGAGCCCCATCATTACCAAATATTACTGTACCATCAACATTCTTTATGATATTAGTTAGTAGGCCGACATTACCCATCATATGAGATGAACAACCGCTATCCAGAATCCAGGTACTGTTGTTCTTTGTAGATTTGAGGGCTACCTCTGCAAGGTTCGATTTCTCAATCTTCTTCTTTTCCTTACATAAGACATTAGATTGAGTATATAGAACTGATGGCCTTTCAACTATCTCTTCCGCATACCCAGTTTCTTCATAGTCAAAGTCTTCTTTGAGAGGTGAGAACCTGTTTGAAAGAGCAACACTATCTTGCTGACGAGACTTGACTTGTCTTGAACTTCGGTATGAGGTGTCTATGTCCCTTCTCTGCCTGCAATTAACGGCCTTATGACCAAAGTTAGAAAAATGAAAACAATATTCATAGAAATTATTTCTTCTATGAGAATTAGGATATGAGATTGTTCTCCTTTGTTGAGCATCTATATCTTCTCCATTCAGATAGCTTCTTGCCTCTTCACAATAAGACATGGTATGGCCCAGATAGCCACAGAACTGACACTTCATGAGAGGAAATGTCTTCTCACTTGAATTTCTCCTGATACCTTCTTCCTTGGGAGAATAGTAAGACTGTCTGTCATTTTTGAAAGTTTGAGGATAATTTTTGGGTCTCATTTTAGTTTGGATTGAGGGTTCCTTTTTCAGCACTCTAGGTAACATTTCATCATGTTCAACTTTCATCTTATCTTTCTTTTGGATCTTCTCACTTCCAGCAGTTGATGACTCATCCTCACAGCCAATTCCACTCTTTCCCATGCAATAAGGTCTTTGATCACTCAAGATTTTTCCAACCCCATCTGAACCACACTTGTCTCTTGCTAGTAATTCTGCATCTGAGAATCTTCCGAACTGTATTTTCTTCCTCGATTCTTTTGGAATTGATTCAGTCTCTAGTTTACTCTTTAGAGTAACTACTTCCTCCTCAAGACCCTCAGCAGTCTTGGATTTTTCATCCAGTCTGGATGTGAGTTCATTGATGACCTTTGCCTGCTCTTCAATTATCAGCTTCAGATCAACTACATCATCATTGCTTTCAATTATTTTAGACTATACCTTCACAAATTCTTCCAGTCGTTCAATTTCAGCTTCAAGTTGATCAACATATTTAGTTGATTCTTCTACAATTTATTTCCACTTATTGCAGCTCTTACATTTAATCTTAAGCTTACTAAACACATCCTTAAGTTGCACCTCAGGATCTACACAAGTTCTCAGTTGTTTTTATCCATCAGTAACTTCTGACATTTCAACAGTGGCCATCATAGAAGCATGGTTCCCAGTTTTGAATTCTGGTTCTTCTTCATCACAAAATTCATTTTTATCTTCTTCCTCTTCACAGACAAAACTCTTCCTTTGAATTTTCTTACCATATTTGAAGTCTCCCTTTTTGAAGAGCCTTCTCTGAGGCTTCATGAAGTTTTCATCTTCACTGTCATCATCATTGATATTCTTCAAGCACTGAGAGGCAATGTGCCCAACGTTTCCACAACGGAAACATGCGAGAGGTAACTTCCCTTTGAATTTCCCTTTCCCCTTCTGGAACTTCTTTGCAATGAGAGAAATAATTTCTTTCTCTTCGTCATCATCACCGCTACTATCCTTTGAGATTTTCAATTTATCCATGGCCTTGAATGCCATTTCCTTTCTCACCCGATTCGTAGCATCTTCTGGTTTGACTCTCATTTAATATGCTACCAAGCTGCTCAGTAGATCATCTAGAGAAAGTTTGGAAAGATCTCTTTCCTCAAGGGCTGACACCTTCGCATTATACAGAGGTGGAAGTCTTCTTAATATTTTCTTTACAATATCAATGTCTTTGATTTCTTCGCTTAAACCCTGAATTGCTCCAACCACTTCAGTAATTTGATTAAAGAAAGAGTCTGCATTCTCATCTGGATGCATCTTCAGATCATCAAACCGATTGTGTAGCACTTGTAGTTTCTCCTCCTTCACTTTGATATCTCCTTCATAAATATTCTCAAGTTTATCCCACATGGATTTTTCTGAGGTTCAATTCATCACCTTCAGGTAGATCTGATCAGAAAGGGCTGCAGTGAGAGCATTCTGTGCTTTAGCATCTGCATCAAGAAGTTTCCTGTCTGTTTCAGTCATAGCCACACCTGTTGGATCAGTGACATGTATTAATTGCACAGTAGAAAAAATAACTTCCTTTCCAAGAGATCTTAGATGAGATCTCATTCTGTTCTTCCAGATCTGGAAATTGCTTCCATCGAAGTGAGGGACTCCCCTGACATTGACCGCGTTTTCCATGATGAAGAAGGTCAGATTCAACACCAGCAACCTGGCTCTGATACCACTTGAAGGACCCCAGGACACCCTGAGAGGGGAGGGGTGAATCAGGGTGACCACCTTTTCTTTTAATGTGATGGATCTTATTCCCACGTTGGTAGGAACTTGTTGAACCTGTATGCTGATTATGACCAGAAATAAAACATTCACATGTACAGAGAAGACACATCCATTTTTACTTGGTTCACCACTAAGGGCTACGTCCAAGGAGCATACACCGACAGGTTGTCAGTCGTACCAAAATCCACTATGCTTCACTAGTGGTAGATTACAAAAGTTTGGGTACAGTTACTCTGTCCCAGGATCACTACCTTTACAAAGGTTCAGGGATAGCCCACTGCTCCCCTCGGGTCACTCCCGTTGACTCCCCCTGGCTCACTGCCATTGGTGAAGTCCCACTTAGTTTATAGATGTGAAGGTATCTTCCTCATTTTCATAAGAATGCATCCTCTTTTGTATCTAGATGCTCTATTGAAGTAAGATTCTCACCAGAAGTAGAATATCACTTTTCCTCGAATGTATCAGGTAGTCTCCTGGCTTTCGTGCATCTCCAAACAAGCCGGCGGGCTTCAGCAAAACCTGGCGCGCTTCTCCAAGCCGGACGCGCAAGTCCCAATACGGCGCGCAAGTCCAAACTAGCGCGCAAGTGTCACCAACGTACCTGCGCGACGCTTCCTTCCCTGACAACAAACTTGCACGGTTCACTTCATTTCTCTCCCAAACCGCCTTGGGCGCACAACAGACAACCGGCGCACAAGCTCTACTTGCACGACCAAACTACCACCAGCGCGGCTCAACCACCTGCGCGATGAGAGCTCGAACAATCTCTCAATATTGAACTCCATCCAAAATGAGGAGGGGTGGTCCAGTATTTATAGGCAAACTGGACCCCCTTCGCGGAGGCGCGCAAGTCCATCATTGGCGCGCAAGTCTCGTTTCCCACAACCTCTGTCGCGCAACTCACTTGCGCGACACAACCAATACTTGCGCGACCTTCTTTCCTTAGCCAAATTTTGAAGTTCTGATCCTCAAAAACATATGGCGTGGAAGTCTTTTATCCTCCAAGAACTCTGCGTGCAAGTAACTTTGCCAAAAACACTTTACTTTATTGGCCGATTTTCAGGCCCAAAAATTTGGCAGACACTGGGAAACGGTGCCACCTTCACTACTATTTTCAGCTTGAACAGTATGATCTCTTTGTTGGTACACATCCTGAACTTCCACTGTGGATTGAAAAAAAACACAAACCATACGCCAAATCATGCTTTGAAGACCCTGGTTCCAACAAATTTTAAAATTGTGAGGGCGAAATTTCCAAAAGGAGGGAAGGATGTAACAAAACGAGTATTTATAGAATAATACTTTTTAATATCTATTAATATTTAGGAATAAGAAATAAAATTTATTTAAAATAGGGAACTTTGTTTGATAGCGTACTCAACATGCAACAATGATTTTCTTTGAAATTATATGTTGCACACAACTTTGAGTTATACCAAAAAATAATATAATAATATTATTATTTTAAATAGTTGTTAACACATAGTCATTGTATTTTTGTGGATTAACATAACTAACTAAATTATTATTACACATGTTTTTTAAATATATTTACATTTGTCCAATAAATTTTAGAGGCTTAAAATAAGAATGAATTTGATTTTAAGCATGAAATACTTTAATATTTTTTAAAAGGTCAATTTACCACCTTTTGATGGCGAACCCTTTTTAAATATAATTTTTGTGACTTGTATATGTTAAATTTGGCAATATAGACTTCTTCTTTAGAAGTGGGACATCATGATTTACTTTGGTTAAATTTTTGGTATTTTTCTGATAAAGTTCATTATTTTAATGAATTGTGAAAAATAATACATTTTATGTCAAAACCGTCTTTTCATATAATTTATTTATATTATTATAATGTTCAGTTAATTGGTTTTAAATTGTAATTATATTATATTTTTATCATATAATCCATTTTTTTCTAATGTAAGTAATTTTAGTTTTAAATTATACATAAACACATGTCAATCTTTTGGTAGTTTTTACTTCTAAAAAACATGCTTTTTGGTTTTGACAATGGGAATTAATTTTAAATTAATTTCTGCAACTTATATATTTTGAATTTGGGAGAATGGATACCATATTTTGAATCAGTGGGTCAAAATTGTGTATATATGTACGTTTTATCTTTAGACATTATGAATAGTACCTCTAGTAAATATTGTATTAACCATGGTTAAAGGGTAAATCTGGTAAATAAGGGTAAAAAATAATATTATTATAATATTAAATTACCCTAAAACATGTCCTATCCCTATTTAATGAGATATTTCTGACCTTGGGAATCTTGGGGTCATTTTTAGGAGCTCATTGAGCCACTTGTTTGTGAAAATGATATTTTTTTACTTGTAATTTAATGTTAAGGAAAATATAACCAAAACATGTATCTTTTACTAAAACAATTTTTGAAAGGAATTATATAAGTGATATATTAGACTATAAATAGTCATTAGAAATATAAAAATATTTCCTATATCATGGTATTTTATTTATAATTTTTAGACATCAAATTAAAAAATTTATTTATGACACAATAATGATGATGCGATTTCCTTATTAATGAATTATTTAAATAAATGAGATTATAAATATTAGAATAAATTTATTTTGAAACTTTTTATTCCATACACGAATTTTATGAATGTTTATGACTTGTTATATTTTTATTAATGAAGTTTTTTCGAATTAATCAAGTTGTTATAGATTTTTTAAATGTTTTGATATGAATAGTATAAAAATTAACATAAATGAGTTTTTAAAAAAATATGACTTTATTAAATGATATAATAGTCCTAAAAATCTAATATTTGTCTTAATGACTTATATAATGTTTGAAACTTCATTAATGAAACACTTTAGGTTTTATTGGAATTTTATAGTAAATATATTAACCTTATAATATGAACACACCGGAAGACATGGTAAAAGTTAAATTAGTTAACTAAGGGTTACAGCTAAAAGATAAGGTTAAATTTGTGACATAAACTTATCTAAAACCCATTGGATAATATAATATTGAGAAATACTCTTCTTATATTCTACATATATCACTTTTTTAATATTATAATTCTAAAAATCAATTAATAATAAAATAATTCTTTTGAACCTTTCTAAAGTGCCCCTCCCCCCTCTTATAAAAGGACATCACCTCTAACCCTTACTAACAGCTCTCAAGACCCCTTGGATCATCCAAAATCTGATCAAATAATCTCCCAACATCCATATGTTCCTCCTATAATCCTTACATTGGTCATAGCTCAATTAAAGAAGGCCTTTTAGCTTAAATCAAAAGGAGTTACCCGATTATAGGTAATGTCTTCTCTCAAGATTCTTTCTTTTATTTTCTTTCTCCAACCCCATAAACTATATTTATTAAATTATTTTATAACAGAAACAGTAAATTAAATATACTAGGATTTTTTATTATAAGTATTCTAACTATACTTACACACACCTTTATCTAATGGGTATAAAACATACTATTTCTGTGGATGGAGAACTACTCCCTCACAAAATGATGATTGTTTAATATTATCCTACCACCTATTATGGTGACCATTATGATGGAAAAATAATTATATATGATATATATGATATTTATTTTATCACTATTATTCTTTAATTCTCATTTAGAACATATTTATATTCTTTTCATGTTGTATAAATACGATAATTTCATTTGAGGAAATGCGAACAACTGCCCCCTAAAAATGATATGACTCGTTCATGCTATAAATGGAACGTATAAAGGATGGAATTAAGGAACCTATTTATCCTATATAACATAGAAAATATACTATAATTATAATATTCAAAAAATTTGTTTGTTTTTATTTTCTTTAAATATGAAAAAGAAATGAAAGTTGTGTTCATGCGTACGCACGACATATCGTCTCCATGAACTTTGCATTTCATTTCTTATATACGAATTATATGGACTATTATAAATAAATATATACTGGATAAATATTATATATATCATATCTAAATAATGAATATCATTTTTGATATAATTTACTTTTATCCACATGGAAAATTTGAAATTATAACAAGTTCATTTTCGACTCAAATTTTGAACATCAAAAAAATGTCTGATATGAACTCAAATAATTAACAAATTGTTATAGAAAGGTAATAAGTGATATAAATGGAATAATTTTCAGGACCCATCCCCTGGGGCCCATGTCGTGACTACCCCATGCCTGCCTTCCATAGGCCAGGGGCCGACGACTAGCACCGAAAGGCATATTCCCTAAAACCGGGATGACATTGCCTTTATAACCTGTAACCTCACGCAACCAAACACACAACAAGATACGAGCACTGGTAATCTGTATAGTAAAATAAGTGTTTACAGTAAGTAAAATGGGTTAGAATACAATCACAATTGGAAAGTACAAGAAAACTGGAAAATATAAATAAACATAACAGCTCCTCTGAACACCCGCCAGGGATCCTACATGAAGGGTAGGTATAACTCTCGAATGGTAATCTCTATGGTATGCCTTGTCTAAGGTCCACCTCTGAGCTACCTCCAGTCCTGGTACCCTCTTCCTTATTCATCATTTTCCGACTTCTACACCAAACACAACAAGTTGTGGGCATAGCCCATGCAAGGGTGAGTATAATGATACTCAATAGGGACCCTGAGACCTTCAAAGGTCTCACAAAATCCATGAAGGATAAACCACAAAGCATGAAAACAACTATCAACCCTACTTAAATATATGACTATACATATACCTAAGTTATCAAGTATACCTATCTCATTCATGAGGAAACACAAGGACTAACTCATTAGTTGAAAGATCAACTCTTCCATGAAAGAAAGAATACCACGAAGGTAACACCACAAAGGTAAGTATAACAAAGTTAAATCCACACAAAAGAATATGATAGAGGTATCACCATAGGGGAAAGTACAACACAGGTTCTCCACATAAAATAATACCACTAAGGTATCACCACAAAGGAATGTACCACACAGGTACGCCGCACAGAAGAATACCACAAATGTATTACCACAAAGGAAAGTACCACACAGGTACTCCACACAGAAGAATAACACAAAGTTATTACCATGAAAGAAAGTATCACACAGGTACACATCACAGAAGAATACCACCAAGGTATCACCACAAAGGAAAGTACCACATAGGTACGCAACATAGAAGAATGCCAGAAAGGTATTACCACGAAGGAAAGTACCATAGAGGTATGCCACACAGAATAATACAACAAAGGTATCACCACGAAGGTATGTACCACATAGGTACACAACACAGAATAATACCACAAAGGTAAGGACTCAGCTCACACCAGGTTTAAGATAGGTACAGAAGTAGAGATGATTAGATGTAACTTCTGAATCATCTTACTCTGTTAAGAGGCAGACCCACACAGGATCCTAAATTGTCATCAGACCCACACATGATCCTAGTATATCATTAGACCCACATAGGATCCTAGTACAGTAGACCCACACAAGATCCCAGTACATCATCAGACCAACACATGATCCAAGTACAGCAGACCCACACAGGACCCTAGTACATCATTAGACCCACACTGGATCCCAGTACATCATCAGACCCATACAGGATCTTAGAGTAGCCCTGAATGTTCCTAGAGTGGATCCATGTGGGACACTCAAACACAGACCCACGAAGGATCCCAAAGCACAGACCCACATAGGGTTCCTTTATCATGTTGCATCCAGCTATAGGGTTCCCTCACTAAGCTTTCTTATCTCCAGGAGGGTCCTCTCATAAATCCACTGGTCGATACTCCAATAGTTATTAATCCCCACAAAGAAGTATCCAAAATGAACCTCCACAAAAAGGGGTCCCGACAAAACAGACGGAGCGTCAATCAGACGCCCGGTCTGTATGTTATTGGCCCTTTAGTCTTAAGGGCCCAGTTGTATTGTTCTCAATCCAACCCGACCGTACTGAAACATTATCCCAAACTAAAGTGGGTATACCAAAGGAAAATCTCGATCCAAGGATTCTGGTGCCGCAGATAGTTCGTCAAACGGACGTCCGGTGACAAAGTAATGGTCGAAAGATCGTATACGGTCAAAAATGGTCTAGGTCCAGTCTGACCCGGCCCGACCCAGTTCGTGTTGACCCTACCCGTTGGTTCAGGGCCGACCCCCTGGGTTTGGACCAGCCCGCCGGTGTGGCCCGGCCTGGTCGGGGTGGCCTGGACCGCGTTGGGCGGTTCGGCCCACGCTGGTAGGCCCAGCCCGCATCGGGCGGTTCGGCCCACATCAGCTGGTCTGGCCTGTGCCGGGCGGCCTGGACCATAATGGGCGGCCATGCCCACAATGGGAGGCCTGACCTGGCCACCTATATAGGAGAGTCACACATTCCCCACCCTCGAACACCGAATGGCCGAAGCCATTCGGTCACCAACAACACATGGTACCCGCTGTGGGTCCCGCTTGGCTGACCGTAACAGTCGACCCCTTTGTCTCCAAGAGGCGCGTCGTGTGCCACCACTCCATGGCCGGCTAAACATCATCCACCGTTCCTTCATTGCCACACTGCAAGCTGCGGCCCTTGTTCGCCAAGCGGTGCAGACGCGCGTCGCCGCCCTGTCGTGCGGCCGGCCTCCGCGGGCCGCCTCCCCTGCTCCGCCGCAGCTGACGGGTCGTGGCCCTTCTCCAACGGTGCGGTTGTGCCACCGCAGTCTTCACAAATGGTCGTGGTGTCAGCTGTCATTCCCGAGCCATACTGGTGTCAGTTATCGTCCTCCTCCACCACGAAATACACAAAAAAAATCACAAGATTTGCGGAGGGGTCGAGTCATGTTCGTTTGGCCTATACCCTCCACGTTAGAGCGGTAGCAAGAGGATCAAGGGACAAGATTCAACATGAATGAAAAATTGTCAATGATCAATCAAAATCACACCCCTACCTCAAAGGTTCCATAAGAGGATGCGTGAGGAAGAAGACGAAGTCATTGAAGATCGTCTGCGTTTGTCACTCCCGCAAGGCGCTTCCGATCCGGGCTCAGGGTCGGTTACTCATTCTTCTTTGGAGCAATTTCTTCATTAGAGAAGCATTCTTTGTTGGAGAATAAGTGTTCATCTCAATTATCCAAGGATTTTCCAACCTTTCCAACGATTTTCCCCCCAACACAATAAAAAAAATAGCCAAGTTATTAAATTAAAATTGGCCATTAATTATGATGAGGTTGGCATAATTAATTTAGCAGAAACCAAAAGTCATCTCCTTCATTAAAGAGGGTGTTCTAGGGGTTTGGGTTGTCCCCACCATTAAGAATTCAATTTGGGGTTTTTTTTCGCTCGGGTGGTCCCCACCACTACACATAGAAATTGGGAGGTTTTAAAAATAAAATAAAAGTTGTTCTTTATTTTTTTTATTCTTTTGACTCTCCTATGAAATTCACAAAAACTAAATTTTACCCTTGACCTACTGCGTTCAAGGTGAAGGTATCCTTAAGTGAATATCGGCACAACGAGTTCAACAGTTCCCTTGGATTTAAATTCCGAGCACCGTATCAAATGTTATATAACCCCGCTCACACGTTTACTAAAGGTACCCAAAAAAAGTTCGGAAAAATTTTAATAGTCACCCTTGACTCTCGCCTGTCGAGGTTAGGCTCTGCCTAAGTGAAATACGCCCCAACGAACCCAACGACACTCTCGGATTTCCAATCCGAGTTACTCTTTATAAGTTATAAATTTTACAATAAAATAATTTTCATGTTATTATTTTATTTATGTCCAAAATATAACTTTCACTAGTGGCCCGGGCCGACCAATGTTAGTGTCTTCATAAAGAGATAATACCCTCACGAGTTCATCAGTGGTCTCATATTTTGAATCCGAGTTACCATTTGTCAGTTATAATCATTTAAAAAATAAAATATTTTATTTTATTATTTTATTCACGATTATGCAATTTTTTGGGTTTTCTCACAGGAGGCTCGCGCCGACAAAACATAAGTTGGGCCTAGGGTAAACTCACCATCTTGAATGCAACAGTTCCCTCATATTTCTGATCTGAGTTACTATTTATGATTTATTCCACTTTTTCAAGAAAACTACTTACGAGCACTAATTAGAACTTAACCAAACTTCGACAGATCATTCTGGGCACTTCAAGCCTCGGAATCATACGCCGTCAGATTTCAGAGTCTCAAAATAATTCCATATAATTAAAAAAACATTATACAGAATTTCAGGGACATTAAATTCTCCCCACCTTAAGGATTTACGTCTCTGAAATCCACAACGAAGTCAAAACAACCAAAAGAGGATACTGAGCACGAATATGAGCCTCCTGCTCCCATGTGCTCTCCTGGAGGTTTTTGTATTACCAGTGTACATGAACCATAGGTATCGACTGCTCACAAAGGACCCACTCCTATCATCATCAATATCCACTAGGACCTCTGTAAACGATGCCCCATCATCTAATTCCATCTCGACATGGTCGATGATGTGAGATGGGTCATTCACGTATCCCCTCACCTGGGATACGTGGAAGGCATCTTGCACCCTCTCCAACTGTGGTGGAATACAAAACTAGTATGCTACCTCTCCTACCCTCTGAAGGTTCAGAAAAGGACTGATAAACCTCAGTGATAACTTTCCCCCTCGGCCAAATGTCCATAGTCACCATCGAGGAGAGACTCGCAAGAAAATGTGGTTCCCCACCTGGAACTCCAAGGTTAACCATATCCTATCAGCATAAGACTTTTCCAACTCCGTGCAGTCTTCACTTGCTGAAAAGTGAGCCATAATAATACAAACTATTCCACTACTTTCTCTATTTCTCTCCACCAGCACTGACGTCGGAGGTCCTGGTATATCCTCACCACACAAGGATGCACCAACAGAGGGGACGTATGGAAATTCCTCAATAACTCCTCTTGAAGCATCACTAGTTCCATGGTATGTTATTTAAAGAGGACAACGTGCTCCCCACCTTCATAAAATCAATCAGGTTCCTGCCCTGACGATATCTCAGCACGTCGAGCCTCGTAGTCATTGACCCCAAGTTGTGCCTCCTGAATTCACTGAAGGATTGGGGGAGTGATATCCATAGACTGGAGGTAGGCTGCTCCATCTCTATCCACAATGGATATCTGCAGCGTGACTAGCTACTCTAACGGCTCACTCATCAGCTGTTGATCAAACCTCATGCTTCCATGAGGGTAAGTCTGGCCAACTCAAGAGTGATTGGCTGCACCCTCCTATGCATGTGTTTATCCTGTGTTGCATGGGTTTCTTTGTTCACTAACCAAGTAAAACCACATTCCAACATTGTAGATAAACCAAAATATTTTTGCCTAATACAGTCAATCTGAGTATGAACTATGGATGTCCAGTCTATACCCAAACTAACATCATAAGGCCTCGACGCTTCCACCCAGAGGTTCCAACCAAAACTCTCACCTCAAGGGTTAGATCATACCATCATCATAAGTGTGATTATCGAGTCTCCTCCCAAAAGTATCTCCAAACGTGAGGGTCAAGTCAATGGCTTAACCCGATATTCTTGGTCTTGAATAGGATTCATGGAAAGAAGGAATGATTTGTACCTATGTCTATTTATACAACATCTAGTAGTAGACATAGACCGTACCTCGAATCATTCCTAGATCCCTTGGGTCACACTCCTTGAAAGCATGCAGCTACTCCCTTCCCTTATCGTCCAGCTCCCTGAGCCTGGTGGGGTCCATAAATAAGGGGGTGGTTGTAACATGTTGAAAAGTATACCACCTCATGCTACTCTCCTAGCTCTGCTTCCACGTCTGCTACCTTGCAGATTAATCTATCCCTAACACTTCATCTTCCAGAAACATTTTACATGCCCAAGTCTCTGAAACTGGCGCCCGTTTCCTTCTTTCCCACTGCTAACATTCAATGGCTGTATCCGCTCAGCCAATGAAAATTCAACCACAAAGGTTCTCTCTAGCACCCTAACATAAATAAGAGTTCATAGAGGAATAGTGTTGGCTCAGATGTCCTTAAACACACCTCTCTCAGAAGTCCAAGCCCTGAAGCACTATTATTTTTGTATTCATTGAGTACCAAGAATGGCTGGTATGCCTCGACGAATACTAAGCTACTGACATGTCATCCTGACGAAGCTGTATAAGCTCTAGAGAACTCTCATCCACCTCCTCAAGCCAGTCCTCAGCCGCCTGTCAGTCGGGCTCACCATGGAACCTGAGGGGTATCTGATGCAGAAACACGTGTAAGGCACTAAGCCTAAATGTTTCCTCTACCGATACCATCGGTTGTAACTGCTGACCAACAGACAGTGATATAGCTAACACACTACTCGAAGGTACTATCTTAGGCAACGGTCCACATACTGAAGCCTCATCAGTATGCAGACCATCATCATGGTCACTCACTGGAAAATACTAGAAGCTAAGATCACCATATTCTATAATGGATTCTCAACTAGGTGAAAAACTCTGGAAACTGCCTCAATCCATTCCTCAGCTGTGTGGGAAACTATCTTGCCTCGAAACCTCAGAGGCCTCTACTATTGGAACTGGTGCAATGTGAGTAGTTAGTGTGCACCATCCACCAGTGTGGATGGTGGTAACTTCGACCCAACGGGTGGTGGTGGTGCTGGTACACCACCCCAAGGTGCCAACATAGTAGGAGGTCCCTGCATTGGAGCCTCGTCGCTCGGTGGTCCGTCATCGTATACTCTCTTGGGAATCCTAGCTGGCTATCTACGCAGCGGAATCCTGATAAAGAATAGGTGTTCCATGGTAATTAAGTTATACCTGGTGAGATGACTCCGGAAAACACAAGAAAACTTCTCAAAATACACATGCAATTAGTGTTTTCCTGTACTTAGTTAGAAATCAAAATTCAGGGTCCTGGTGTATGGATACATTGGCCACCGCACCAACACTGGATTCATGAAACTGATAACCACACTCAATACACTTAACATTATTTTCACTAAAAATATCAGAGTCCAATTTTCTATAGTAGAACCAACTCCTCTGATACCTATCTGTCATGACCCATCCCCTGGGTCTCATGCCGTGACTACCCCAAGCCCACCTACCATAGGCCAGGGGCTGGCGACTAGCACCAAAAGGAATATTCCCTAAAACTGGGAAGGCATTCCCTTTATAACCTATAAACTCATGCAACAAAGCACACATAAATATACGAACACTAGTAAACTGTATAGTAAAAGAAGTGTGTACAACATGTAAAAGGGGCCAGAATAGAAGCCCAATTGGAAAGTACAAGAAAACTGGAAAGTACAAATAAACTGAATATCTCTTGTGAACATCCTCCATGGATCCTACATAAAGGGTAGGTACAACTCCCGAACGGTCATCTCTATGGTAAGCCTCATCTAAGGACCACCTCTAAGCTAACTTCAGTCCCGGTACCCTCATCCTCAGTCAGCGTTGTCCGTCATCTGCACCAAACACAACAAGGTGTGGGAGTAACCTGTGCAGGGGTGAGTATAACGATAGTCAGTAGGGACCCCGAGACCCTAAAAGGACTCACAAAATCCATGAATGATAAACCACAAAGCATGAAGACAACTATCAACCCTACTTAGGTATATGCCTATACATATACCTAAGTTATCAAGTATACCCATCTCATTCATGAGGAAACACAAGGCCCAACTCATTAGTTCAAAGCTCAATTGTTCCATGAAGGAAAGAATACCACAGAGGTAACACCACAATGGTAAGTACCACAATGATAACGGCACATAGAAGAATACCAAAGAGGTATCACCACAAAATAAAGTACAACACAGGTTCACCACATAGAAGAATACCACCAAGGTATCACCACGAAGGAAAGTACCACCCATGCATGCGACACAGAAGAATACCACAAAGGTATTACCAAGAAGGAAATTACCACATAGGTACACCACATAGAAGAATCCCACAAAGGTATGACCACGAAGGAAAGTACCACACAGGTAGGCTAGCCAGAATAATACAACCAAGGTATCACTACAAAGGAAAGTACCACACAGGTACGCCACACAGAAGAATACCACAATGGTATTACCATGATGGAAAGTACCACACAGGTATGCCACATAGAAGAATACCAAAAAGGTATCACCACAAAGGTAAGTACCACACAGGTATTCCACACAGAAGAATACCACAAAGGTAAGGACTCAACTCACACTAGGTTTAACTTAGGTGCAGTAGTAGAGATGTTTAGATGTAACTATTGGATCAACTTACTCTGTTAAGAGGTAGACCCACATAGGATCCTAAATCATCATCAGACCCTCAGAGGATCCTAGTACATCATCTGAACCAAACACGATCCTAGTACAACAGACCCACACATGATCCTAGTACATCATCAGACCCACACTGGATCCGAGTACAGCAGACCCACATAGGATCCGAGTTCATCATCAGACCCACACAGGATCCCAATACATCATTAGACCCACAAAGGATCCTAGAGAATCCCCACATGGATTCCCAGAGCGTATCCATGTGGGACCCTCAAACACAGAACCACAAAGGATCCCAAATCACAGACCCACACAGGATCCCTTTATCATGTTATAGCTAGCTACATGGTTCCCGCACAAAGATTGCTTGTCTCTGAGAGGGTCTTCTCCTCAAGCCACTGGTCGATACTCCAACTGCCATGATGTCCCAAGAAGAAGTATCCCAAATAACCTCCATGAAAAAATGGGTCTTAATGCAACATAAGTTGTGTCAATCGAACGTCCGGTTTGTAAGTTATTGGCCCTTTAGTCCCGAGGGCCCGGTTGGATTCACGATCGATCCAACCCGAACGTACCCAAAATTTATCAAAAAACTCATGGGGTTATACCAGAATTACCTTCTTGATCCAAGGATTATGGCACCATAGACGATTCATCAAATGGATATCCAATGAAAAAGTTATGGCTGGAAGAACAGATAGGGTCGAAACTGGTTCGGGTTCGGTCCGACCCAGCCCGCTGGTTCCATCCTGGCCCACTGGGTCCGGCCCAGCCCGCGCTGGGTGGCCCGAACTAGCCACATGTGGGGGGGGGGGGGGGAGTCGGACACCCCCCACCCTCAAACACTGAACAACCGAAGCCTTTTGGAAGCCATCAGCATGCGGGACCCACCTTGGGTCTCGCTCGATACAACTCGGTCGGCCATAACGGCCGACCCCTTTGCCTCCAGGCGGCGTGTCATGTGCCGACCATCCGTGGATGGCCAAACACTGACCACCCTCCCTTCTCCTCGGTGGCTTCCACGACCTTTGCTAACCGGGCGGCGCAGACGCGCGCCGCCGCCCCGTCGTGCGGTCGGCCTCCACTGGCCGCCTCCCTTGCTCCACTGCGGTCGTTGGGCCACAACCCTTCTCCTGTGGCGCAGCTAAACTGTCACCATATTCACTGTTGGAGGAGGCGCAAGGAAGAAGACGAATTCGTTGATGAGCATCAGCGTTCATCTCTCCCGCAAGGCGCTTCCGATCCGGGATCAGGGTCAGTTCCTAATTCTTCGTTGGAGAAAGTTCTTCATTGGAGTAGCATTATTCATTGGAGAAGAATAGTTACTCTCAATTCTCAAAGGATTTTCCATCATTTCCAAATATTTTTCCCCAACCCAATAAAAAGAATATCCAACTTATTAAATTAAAGTTGGCCATTAATTATGATGAAGTTGTCATAATTAATTTAGAGGAAACCAAAAGCCACCTCCATCATTAAAGAAGGATTTCAAGGGGTTCTTGTGGTCCCCACCATTAATAATTCAATTTGGGGGTTTCCTAGATTGGGTGGTCCCCACAACTTCACATAAAAATTGGAAGGATTTTTTTTAAAAAGATGTTATTTTTTTTATTCTTTTAAATCTCCCAAGAAATTCACAAAAACTAACATTCAACCTCAACCTACTACAGTCCCGGTGAAGGTCTACTTAAGTGAATATCGGCGCTAAGAGTTAAATGGTTCCCTCAGATATCAATTCCATGCACCGGTTCAAAAGTTATATAATGTCACTCAATCTTTTATGAAACATACCCAATAAAATGTTTGGAAAAATTATAGCAGTCACCCTTGACCCGTGACGGTCAAGGTTAGGATCTGACTAAGTGAAACACACCCCAACGAACCTAAAGATACTCTCTTATTTTCAATCTGAGTTACCGTTAAGATGTTATGAATTTTACAATAAAATAATTGTCACTTAATTATTTAATTTACAGCCAAAAACTAACTTTCCCTGGTGGCCTACGCCGACCAATGTTATTATCTACCTAATGAGAGAATACCTTCATGAATTTAGAGGTGGTCTCATATTTTCAATCCAAGTTACCATTTGTGAGTAATAATCATTTGATTAATAAAATAATTTATTTTATTATTTTATTCATGATTATGAAATTTTTGCGTTTTCTGGTGCCCTCAGATTTCTGATATGAGTTATTGTTTAAGATTCATTCCAATTTTTCATGAAAAATATTTATGCGCACTAATTATAACTTAACCAAACTTTGACGAATCATTTCAGGCACTCCGATCCTCAGAATCGTGCGCTGTCATATTATGCGATCTCGGAATAATTCTATATAATTAAAAATATTATACATAATTTCGGAGACATTACATTAATAAACATTTAAAAGGTTATAAATCAAGTATAAATTAGCTGAAGTTTATTATTTAGGA